>CM040241.1:168296540-168896540 GCA_022545495.1 Chrysanthemum lavandulifolium | reverse complement strand
AGACTTGAGTGTCTTGATCTTGACTTGGCCATTTTCTTCATATATTCATGCCTTTTCGTTCGAAAAGTGTCATTCCGACTATTTGCCTTCAAGAGATCTAAAAGTGAAAAGGAACAAAATTAAGCGATAGCGGATATAAAAGTGGTCAATTAAGGGCTTAAATGACCCCTCAAAAGTGTACCTTTAAATCCTTATCGAGAATCACGGTTGTACACAATGCGAAAATCCGTTATGGGGTAACATGCAAGAAATCAACAAGATCTTCTCACGTATGTAGATGCTTCACACCAAACAAAGTATGAAAGATGAAATAATAAAACTTCCCACGATTGTTGCGGTGCATGAATAATAATCACCTATGAATATGCAAATACTCGATAAAATGACCGTGTGTGAGGCATCACAATGCGATTAAAACATCATAATGTAGGTAGCTTCACACAAAATAACCCGTGAAAGTTTACGATAACATTGAAGTAAGACGTTTGAACCACATATCATCTCATTTCTTCCCCGATTGTAGAAACTCGTGAAGGAAAGGTTTTCGCAAAGAAGGCAAAGAAAGCACAATACAACCACCTCTCTTCCCCGTTGTTTCGATGAATCGAAACATACACCACGTATGTTGATGATGAAATTGGAACACCGTAACCATGTATGTCCAATTAATCGAGCAAAGTGAAGTCACAGTAAATATCCGTGAGAATCAGCTCTGATAAAACTTCTCTACTCCTTTATACTCCTCTCAACTAACTCTTTACCGACCCCATTATCATTCGAGACAACTCTTTGTAGTGACTCTCGATGGAAAACCCAATATGATGAACTTGAGATGAAGTAAAATAACCCGAACTTGTGACTTAAACTTGTAGTAATGTCGACTAAGAACCAATCTTGAGAATTTCAATAAAGGTAGAACCATATACCCGTCCATCCATCCTTAATTGTATATGAACTTCTCGAATTATCCATAGCTTTTGTGACACTTGAGCACTATAACGTAACTCCTTTAAAGTGATAGCTATCGTTGTGAGCACACCAATGTAACTCTTTACATCGGTATAACTAGACAACTCAAGTCTTCGTCATTAAGTAACGGTTAAAAGCTCGAACAAGGATCTTGAAGAATCATGCATCCAACCAACCCCGATATCTTGGATACTAAGTACACATATCCGTGATATCCCACTTCAACCTTAAATTAATAATAATGAATTCACGCCGTAGTCACATCTTGCGGTTAAATGCCCAAAACTAGCCTTTTGACGGTTTAAGTGAACTTTGATAATGGTTTTCATGATCTTGTCAAAAAGCGTATCCCGTGAACAATTTGTAATAACCAAAAAATACCTCAAACCAAATATTATCAGTATACCCAAAAAAGTAATTTAAGATACACCATTGTAGTCTATTAATGATTTCATCCCAAATCTAGTCTTTGTAATAAAAACTTTGCATTGACCAAAAAACAATTTTCGGGTATTAGGACATTTAGGCCCATCGTTTTAGGTTGCGGTCCATTCAAAAAGCAGATACCTTTTTCATATCCAAATATAGAAATCCAAACCCAATCGATCGTGAGACGATCAAATCCCACTTACCTAATTTTGGGTATTTAATCAATCATACTTTGAAATTTTAACATTTGGTAACCCTAATAACATTATAATCCTTCCCATATCTTGTTTTCACTCTCACCCAACCATATGTCATTTCATCTCACACAAATACAACTCTTTATATCTCTTCAATCAATATCAATTCATGAAGCACAATCATACCGTACACTACATATTATTAGTTGTGGCTTAGTCGAGAAGACACATTGAAGGTTTGAAGTTCCTTTAGAGGTCGCGATAGCTTTACACGATTGATTTCATGTTGAGTTGTCGTGTTTTGAATGAACCAAGAAAGAAATTGACTTTCTAGTTATATTTCTTCTCTTTATTTTGTTCAGATATTCAAAGGAGTTAACTCTAAATCAATTAATGATGAAAAATCGTGTATAATCTTCAAAGATTTTGGTTTATTGCCACTATCTAACACGATTTTGAAATCCCTTTTGTTTTTGTGTTTTGTTGTTTTGTTTGACTGAAAGAAAAGATGGAATGAAACACGATTAGTATTGGTCTTTCCATTTAGTTTTGGATATTTCAAAGAAGGGTTTGGTCGTTTATAGATCGATGATGGTTTATTGTTGATCATAAGATCTTTGAAGGTCTTTGACACATCTTGAACAAGCGAGATCGTTTTGTTTTATTGTTGTTATACTTTTCCTTTTCGAGTCTTGGTATAGGGTTATAGGCGTGATGGTGAGATGGGATTAGGATTAGATATGGATATGTTTTGGTTTTGACTTATGATGTATCCGACTGAAGCCGACTGAAGTCGCTTGTGTATTTGGTTTTGGTATTTTGGTCTTGTTTGTAAGGTTTAATCTTGTTCGTAAATTATCCTTGTTCGTAACCATGTTAAAAAAATATCTTACTCGTAACATCCTTACTCGTAAACCTTATTCGTAAATTCTTATTTGTAAGCCTTATTCGTAAGCTTACGAATAAACTTACTAAATAAAAATCTTATTCAGTAAGATTAGGTTCTTACGAATTTCTTTCCAAGAAATTCGTAGACATGATTGAAGATAGCGACAAATTCATAAGAAAGCGGGTTTTGACTTTTGTTGACTTTTCGGATCCGACCACTTTTCCGGCTGCACTTTTCGACCATCCTTTTTGACCATTTTTTCTACCATGTTTCGCCTCTTTTTCGTTTTGAAAATCATAAACCGATATAAAATGAAAAACCTTGAACTATTAACGAGGTGAGAAACCACAGGATACCAATTTGTAAGCAATATAAAATGAAAGTATAGGACTTTTGACCATGTATTGCTTCCATAGAAGCTGTCATAACAAAATATGATGAATACATGATTGTTTTGTTAAAAAAACTTTAAAAGATGACATTTTGACAAGAAAAAAATGCCACAAATCAACCAATAATAAAAACCTTGGCTCCGATGCCACTTGTAGGATCATGTTTATGATTGATATTGTGAATCGGGAGGTCAGGGATGATGGAAGAACATCATCTCCATGGTTAGAGAGAGAGAGAGTAGAGAGAAAAGGGAAACTATGTGTTTTATTATTAATGAAAGATGAAAGTTACAATAAGAGTCTCACCCCTCCATGGAAGTTTGGAGGGGTATATATAGCCTAACACAAATATAACTAATAAAATATTACATAACTAGTCCATGTGCTTCGGGTTAATAAGATAGCTAATGTAATCCCGTAAATGTCGATCCAAATACTTGTTAGGAGCGATCCCAATATCTTATCATTACCATCGTTTCCTATTGTCTTTCCCAGGCTTAGTTGTCTAGTTATCCTAGGGATGAATGGATAGCCCTTCGGTAGACCCGGTGTGAAGGAAGCGATGTTCCTCGAATCCTTGGTGAGTGTTCCCGATCGTTTGCTTGGGCTTCTTCTCGAGGTGGTTGGCCATGTAGTTCACGATTTACGGCAACCCATTCTATAACGAGCTTCTCAATGTCAGTTGTGTTGGCATTCTGCTTGACCGGCAACATTGTCCTTCAACCATAATAAACACGGAGGTGAGTTCTCTATATAAGCATGAGGGTCATTATGAGAATAATTATAGTTTTGACATCTACAACATGTCGATCAATATTTTAATTATGTCGTACTATTCATGTGTAGTGCATATCTTGTATATTTCGTGTATGGGTTTATGATGATATAAATATAGAACCTAATGAAGATGGATTTAATGTAGGAGCATTAACCGTGATGATATTGCATAGAATTTCATTACAAAATATTCAAATACTTTTAGGAAAATTTCATTTCGTAAGATCGATAAATAAAGCGACAACATCAACGGGTCTATCCGATCGTACAACACAATAGTTACTACTCTACTATACCACCCCCCCAAACATTTCAAAAACCAAACCCCCGTTTCCCTCACAAACTTACTTGCCCCCCTTTCCTTTTCACCAAAAAAGAAGGCCCATTCCCCCTTTTTCATTTTTCAAAAAAACACCACTTTTTCCCATTTCTTTTAAAAAAAAAAAAATTTTTCCCTTTTTTTTTCAAAACTTTAAATAAAAATTTTTAAATTTTTTTAAAATCCCAAGTTTAAAATTTTAAACAAAAAAAACGTCCAAAATTTTAAAGGAAAAAATTTTAAATTTTCTTTAAAAAAGGGAAAACCCAAAAACTCCCTTTTTTCTAAAATTCCCAAAAATTTTTCCTTTTAAAAGGGAAAAAGGGAAAAATTTAAAAGGAAAATAAATAAAAAAACCCGGGCCTTTAAAATTAAAACCCAAAACACCCCATTTCTTAAAAACCCCAAGGATTAAACCAAAAAAACCCAAACGGCCCCTTTAAAAATTAAAAAAAAACTTTCCCTTTTTCCTTAAAAAAATTTTGGGAAACGGGTTTTTAAAATTTAAAAACACAAAAATTAAATTAAAAAAACTTTCAAAAAAAAAAAAATTTTTTGGGCAAATTTTCTTTGTTTTTATTGAAAAATTTTAAAAGGGGAAAAAAACCCTTTGGTTTTGCCCAAAAAAACCCCAAATAACCCCAGAATTTTTAAAAAAAAAAAATTTTTTAAATTTTAAAATTTTAAAAAAAAAAAATTTAAAAAAACCCAATAAAGGGAAAGGGTTTTTAAAAAATTTTTAAACCCCAAAAATTGGGGGAAACACTTTAAAATCAAAGGGAAAAATTTGGAAATTTTAAAGTTTAAAGGTTTGAAAAAAAAAAACCCCTTTTTTAAAAATTTTTTTCCTTTAAAAAAAAAAACCAAAAAACCCTTTTTAAAATTTCCCAAAATTTTAAAATTTTTTTCCAAAAAGGGAAAAAAATTTTAAAAGCTTTAAAAAATTTAATTTTTATTAATTAAAAAAAAATTTTAAAGCATTGACCCGGTGGAACAACCAACCTGGAATTGAGGAAGGGGCGCAAATGCATTATCTTGGGAAGTATTCAAGAAACTACTAACCGATGAGTCCGCAAAAAGATGAAGTCGAAAGGAAGAAAATTTTGGAACCACTGATGGTAGGAGTAGAATCGATAAGTACCGGTCCGGTTCCACGAATTAACTAGGATGGTTCCTCACATGGTTTCCCCGGGGAGAAGTTGATTGACCGATATATGGGGTTGAAACCTTGGGAGGGATGTCACTGTCGAAACCAACCACTCTAAAGCCAGTTATGGGTGTCGTTGACAAATGATGTGATCGGTGGGAGAACTAACAAGAGCAAACGAAATGGACAAAAGCGAGGAGGATCACCGGAAACCGGAGACCGAATCCAAAAACAAGGGGCGGAATAACCCGAACTATGGGGCGACCACCGGGGCGCAAAGGATATTGAGTCCCATCCTTTGGCCGATGTAATTATCATCACAGGAGGCCCAAGGTCGGCCAAATGGGAGGGCGGGCCTTGCCAAAAAGTGCTCAAACAACCGGAAATCAAGGGGAGAAAGGCATTTAGGTGGAAGTTAAGATCACCCCCAATAACCCCCAAAGGCAAAGGACTCCCAATCAAGGAGGTTCGCCCAAACCGGCGTTGGCTTAAGGCCCACAAGATCGAACATTGAAATTCCTCCCGGCGGGTCGAGCATTCTATCCGGTGGGAAGCCCGCAACGCTTAACGGGTACATTCTTTTGAACAACTACCTTATTTATTACGAATAATTTTGAGTGCATAGCTTCCTTCCGATTCTTACCACGTTCACGCCATTGATTAATTTGAGACCTATTGATATCGACCTTAGTTGTTATATATTTTGTTGATTTGATTTGATTGTTAAAAATCCAATATCGGCAATCTTTCAAAAGACTTCATTCAAGGATGTTGATTCCTATCTTTTCAACTTGTTTCCTAGCTTGATCTAGTTCGGTTCTTGTTTGATGAGTTGCGAAAATCAAGCTAAGAGACAAGTTTACTCAAGTCGGTTTAGTTTAATCCATGGCCAGGTTCTTGTTTGAGAGTTGTGGGATTAAATTAGAATCGACTACCTAAATCTTTTGAGAGCTACGTTCGATATTGGGCAAGTTTACCTATCCAATCTAATCACGGCCGATTTAGTTGAATGGGGAACCCGCGCATGGGCATTGATATGATCATTTAGGCTGCTCGAGGCATGAACTTTTAGAACTCTTGTCGAGGTTCGGACCAAGTATCTTAATCGAATCCGAGGACATGATTCCCGACATGGGAAGAATGTCACAATTCTCAAATTCGGTCATTTCTTAAATTATATATCATATTTAGTTCATGGCATTTCATTTCACATTTAAGCGTAATTTTTATATTTAATAAACGTTATCGCGTGAGTTATTATTTTAAATATTTAATCCTTACTTTTCAAAAATGATCCCGAATATTTTTATACTTACATTTAGTTATAAAACTATATTTTGAGTTTAACTAGTGTTTTGAATTTATTTGTATATTAATCGTTAAAGTTAACTTATTACGGCGTGTTTCTTAAAAATTATCGATAATTATTTTATCACTCAAATTTCACAAGGAATGTATTTTTATAATTTTATTATCTCATTACATTCTATTTTGATCTATTAAAACTTACTTGTAAAAATCTACCATTTACTTTATAAGTTACATTTTCCTACACAACCTTTTACTTACATTTTTATTTACAAAGTATATACATTTAAAAAAAAATTGAAATTTTGAGAAACATCCTCCCCAAAACCGGTCATGGGGAGGGATGCATTAATTTTGTTGGTAGCCTTTTTCTTGCAAGTTCATATTTATACTCAAACATAATTTCACTCTCATTCATGCACCTCAATTATTCAAAATAATAAAGCCTTCTCTCTTGTTTTTGTCTCTCCATAACCGGCCATATTGAGTTCACAAAGGGAACTATAAATTTTTCAAGTTCAACATAATAACAATCTAGATAATACCTTGTTAAGATTTTGAAATAAAAATCTAGAGTATTTAGGTTTAACCTTGTTCCTTGCACCTCATCATAGTACTTGTAAGCATGTTCTTTCATTTTTTTCATGTTTCCTTATCATCTCATGTGTATCTTTTCATTTTTTTGGAGCAAGTATGCATGATATGTGATTTATACCATTTTTCATGATTTTAAGAAGTTATATATATATTTATGGTCATCCTATAATTATCCCCATGGTATTCTTGGTCTTGATGGTGATTAGGAACCCATGACACCCTAAGAAGGTGTATGGTAGGATTAGATTAGCTTTGGAGTTGATTTGAAGGGATTAGAATAGGTTTTGTCCGAGAAAAACTATTTTCGATAACTATAATTTAGGTTCTGTCCTTATTTCATTTTTCGGAAAACCGACGGTTGGTACGAAACTTTGGCCTTGATATTTAGAAAATATACTCAAAACGAATCCGTCGCGAACGGATAAAACGGAGTTATAACGAAGTTATGGATTCTTAAAGTTTGACGACAAATAAATAGTTTCAAATTTAAATGCGGTTTTAGTTTGTTGGTCAAAACAGGCCTTAAGCTTCACAAATTAGTTTTCAAAACTTGGGGAGATACATCTAAAACCAACACAAGTATTTTTAATATCCCGATTGATATTGCCTAAGTATCTACTATTGCCATAAAAGTCCCTCATTCATGAACCATTAATCACTTGGTGAAGCGAATATCGTGAATAGATCTATTGGCGTTGGGCCCCATTTGGTTAGGGAAGGAACCAAATGCCGTTATTTGAGAATAAGAATGGCAACCCTGGGAGGGCATTGTTGCTCCATCATCATTATGATGTTTGTAACTCACGCATTATTATGGCCGTCTTAAAGGTTTTGGGTCAGGGGCAATATTTGCAATATTCGATTTTACTATGCTTATCTTGTGTTCAAATTATTAACAAACACTATGGATTCACTCAACCTTTGTGTTGACTTTTGATGTTTATCGGTTCATAATTTAGAGGATGGCATGGAAGGGACGGATACTCAAGAATATTTATCATTCGATAACTTATTTAATAAATAAAACCAGGACCTCATTTTGAAAACTTAATATTTATATAAATCGAATGATAAATATTTTAAATGATACAATTAGAGTTCGTTTTTATTGTAACTATTGAGCCTGAAGTAACACCCTTTGAATTCCTGTATCACGAAATTGGGGGCAAGAAACAAGGTTGGAGACTTGTGGTGGTCCACACCTTATTTTGAGTGTCCGTGGCTTCACTCAAGAGGCTTATCCGCTTGGGTTCCTAACGGAGGTAATTCTACCAACCGCAAGGAACCAACCTTTATCGTTTAACAATTTCCTTGGACCACCCGGTTTAATCAAAATCGAACAATCAAAATGGCAAAATAGGAATAATTAGTTCAATCAAAATCAGTAATCAATTTTCAAAATCAAAATCAAGGTTTTCAAAATCAAGGAAATTTCAATCAAAACCGATTCCAAGCTCCTCAAAAAACATGCATGCCCCCCTCCTGCTTCCATTACATTGCAATTCAAAAAGCAATGAAGCTAAGATGGTGTCCATGCAAAATCAAATTACCACTTTGAAGAATGATTTCACTGAGCTTAGAGCTACTAGTAACAAGATTGATCAATCTCAAAAGATTGAAAGCATGTTTGCTAGTCTCATGAGTCAAAAAATCAAGCTTAACTTGGGATCTTTCCAGTAATACCATTCCCAACCCAAAGGTGAATTGAATGCTTTGCCCCTGGTAAATCTTAGAGGACCTCGATGCCTAATCCTTCTCCCGAGGATGTGGAACGAGAAAGGGTATCAAAGGACAAGGTATATCTCAAGCCCAAGTGCCAAGTCCAACCTCCGTAGTCTTACCCTCCAATTCTAGAACCCGTTGTTCGATGACCATTCCTAAGCCTTCACTTTTATCCTTCAAGGCTTAATGACCAAAATTTGATAAAACTAGTCAACAAATGGAGGCTTATCCAAATCTTTCAAGATTTGCACTTGAGATTGTTTCATGGGCCTTCTTCTAATGCCAAAGTTCGTCCAACAATCAAAAATTTGTTGAATAACAAAAAAAGATTTCAAATGGCTAAAACTTCGAATGAAAATTGTTCGGGTTATCCTTAAAAGCTTCCCCAAAAGTTAGGAGACCCCAAAATTTCCCATGTGATTTTCAAGGCATAGTTCAATGCTCCGCCCGATCTTGGTGCTAGCATTAACTTGATGCCACACCCATGGGAAAAAGCTTTTTACCCCACACCTACATGTATGATCCTCGAGCTTGACCATACAAGTTTCGCCTAGGAATAGCCGGATGTATTTGAAAGAAGTTTCATTTCCCCGACTTTGTTGTTTCGAATTTGATCCGATCCCCAGTACCCCTCATCCTTGGGAGGTGCTTAAAACGGGTCGGGCATTATGCGTGATGAAGGAAATCACTTTGGGGTAAACAAGGAACCTCTCGCCTAGGTGGTCGAGTGACAAAGGAGTCTCCACTTGTTGGAGCGGTGCAAAGTCTCCCATGTTCGGAGCATCTCTAATTTATTATATACTTGGTACTATATTGTGAACTATTATGACCGCTTATACTTGACTATTAGACATACTACTTTTGGCGGTGGGTTGTGAACACACGTGTTTGCAAGTTTTGTATGGGCGGAACTTGGGCCGAGTGGATTTACAATGCCTTTGCTTAATGGACCATTTTCAATCGGAAAGCTTTGAATATTTCTTGCGAGTTTCTTATTTTGCTAAGCGTGTTTACTCACCAACTATTTTCATAGTTGACCCGTTTTTCTCTCATGCATTTCAGGTGATCGTAGTAAGCTTTTTCTACCAAGTCTTGCATAATGAAGTTTTCTCTTGTCACTACAAATCATTATGTAAAAGAACTCAATATTTTGGGAACTAAACTTTGTAATATATTTGCCGATGCCGGCTAAACTAGTATTGTAATGGTGTAATATTTCTTTTTAATATTAATGTTGGTATGTTCTATTATCTTGTGCTTATGTTCCCTTCCGTTACACCTCGTGTTTCCGCCTCCGGCGAGGGTGTGACACTTGCTCCATTGTACGACCGTCTACCGGTTCTTGACCTTCAGGTAACCGAGGCATCGCATCAACCATCTGACTGAACCAATCATACTCCTCATGTCGCCTTCGCTCAACCGTAAGACGACCGAACTTGGTTTCTTCTTCTTTGGTTGGGAGGATGATTCCGGTTGTTGTTTAGGTGATGGTTGAGGTGATGGTTGTTGTTGGGGCTCAGGAATTTCTTCATCTTCACCACCGGTATAGGTGAAGTAATCACCGGTTTTCTCCAGTGGTGGTGGAGAATCAGTATCCCGAGGTTTATCAGACGATGGAGGTTGTTGAGAAGCTTGACCTGTTGATGTGGTGGTGGTCTTAGGCGGTAGTGGTGGCATGGATGATGGTGACTCACCAGTCTTCTTTGGACGTTTTGCATTCGGGTCTTTATCCGTGTCATCATCATTCCTTGCACGTCGTCTTTAGTTGATATGCTAGAAGTACGTCAAAAAGCTTTGATTCATCAGATGTGAAAGTAGGAGATCGAGGAGACATTTGTGTAATCAACTGTGATATCAGATCAGCTTCAGTGACATTAGGAGGCGGGACTGGTCGGGTTTGCATGACCACCGGTGTTGTTGTAATTGTTTGCCTGACCAGTGTCTTAAGTGTTGGGTAGAGTTGTCTTGAGAACATTTCTTTAGTCACTCCAGGGACTGTTTGGAGAAGGAAATGATGAGTATAGTTCCTAATCTGCTCGTCCATTTCTCCTTTAACGTCTCTGTTGAGGAATAACTTTATTTGATCTCTTTCCTCTATGAACGTGTTCATGTCTTGAGAAAGCTCATTGACCCTGTCATCTAGCATGTTCAGTTTTTGGTCTTGAAGACTTTGTTTATGTTTTCTGGATTGATGCAGGGCTTTCTGGATCTTGGCTTTGGTTCGAAATTCCCACGTATCCGCCTTTTTCTTGATTGATTTTGACGATGATTTTGTTGTTGTTTCTTTGGATGGTGGTGGTGATGAGTGAGAAGATGATCCTGTTGTGGAAATGTCATGGGGTTGTTGCGAGGATTGCTCAGGGTTGTGTTCAAGATTTTCTTGAATGTAGCTATTTGTTTCAATTCTGATTCTTTCTTCTTCGGCCTTCTTAGCAATTTCCTCTTCTGACTTCTTAGCAAGTTCTTTTCAGCAGCCCTTTCTTTTGCAGCTTCCTCCACATCTTTCTCTGTTATTATCTCAGTCTCTTGCTCGTCATGTTCAAAGTCGAACATCATCTGATCCTCTTGCTGCTCTTGCTCCGTAGATTCCTTGGTGGTGGCACCAGTTCCCTTATCGGGTTGATTAACCGTATCAAGAACTGATGTAAGAGGAACACCACCACTGGAACCTCTAGGGCCTTTCAATTGTTGAAGTTTAAACTCTTTAGCAGCATGCTCCTTTCTAAGTTGATTTAGAGTTTTCTGGTATTCTTTGTCATCATACTCAACATCTGAGTCTTCTTGTTAGGTCACTATAAGTTAACACAAGAATCAATATGTAAGAAATTAGGTAAAGATAGATTGGATGAACACACAAACACACACACGAATGATATATAGAAAAGTTTATGCGTAGAGTGTATTATGAAGTGAACAACCAACCCTCAAATGAGGGTTTACAAGACTATTTATAGGGGAAGGGAGCTAGGGCAACACATCTAGTCCCTTCCTTTCTTATTGGGCTTTTGCATAGGCTCATGGGCCTTCTACATGAGCCTAGCCTTAATTACTAACATAAAAGCCTATTTAAGCAACCTATTACATATTAATGACTAACACTTGAAATACAAGTTAGGAGTGATTCCAACAATCTCCCCCTAAGTGTTAGTGATGACTCTAGCAATCTTGAATAAGTTGTTGGTGATGATGTAATAGAGGTTGCTTTGACGTATTCTAGCATTCTTCTTTCTTGTGAGAAGAAGTGCCTTGATTCCAACAATCTCTCCAAAGTAAGGATCTTGTTTCTTTTGAAGTTTTCAGCTTTGACGTCTTTGTATTCTTTGTTCTTTGTTATGATGTAGATGTGGTGATAGTATGTGATTGTCTACATCAGGTCCGCTACGTTGCTCAGATGTCTCCACGTCTCTCTCCAATATGCTCACACGCCCTTTGACTTTGGATTTCAGATGTGATGTAGTTCTCTAGTCTTTAAACTTTGTAGATTCTTTGGCTTAGATGAAGAATCATTTTGACTTTGAGTTGACCCTATTGAGAGAACTTCATTTGTGTTGTTGTTGATATGAGCATGTGGAGAGTCAGCACGATCCTTCCTCCCAGGATCATCCATCAGAAAAACATAGAAATGGGTTAATGAAAAACACCAATCGATCATGATGGTCTTTTCTTAGAGAATTAACAAATACGATTGTTTTACTGATGAATGTCTTGATTCCATTCACCTTGGTCGAGCGAATCAGCCGTCCGAATCCTGTGGAGGGACAGTTGGCATTACATTGAACAAGTTCAAGTAATGACCCACATCTTCAGGACTCGATTCTTGAAAGGAATCTCCTTAGCGGGATTTCCAGCACTTATAAGTTCAAACTTCGAGGGTGTTAACAGGGTAGTGTGAAAACACATCTCTAATTCTAGCAAATGTTGTTCTTGAACTAGAGTTCCTCAAGTAGGATAACACGATGTACCGAAGTACATCTACAGTTCAGGTGAGTCGCTGAGGTACACCGAAGCATCACCTCACGATCGTAGATCGCTTTAGACAACACTAAGCGTAACCACAAGGAGTTACCGAATCGACTGCCGCCGTCAGGTCGTTTGATGTTGACCGGCGTGAGTTTCCATTCAATCATTGAGGATCACAAGTGTGAATCCCCTCATAAATGTTCTCGACAGATTGCTAAGATCTGTGAAGGACTCTAAAATGTATCACTTGCGTCCTTAATGTTGAACGACAAGTGATGAAAATATCAAGTGTTCCTAAGAGATCTTTTGATGAATCTCGTGGCTCTAGACTCGATTAGTGCGCTTTGGTTTTTCTGAGCGGAGACTAGGGAGAGGGTCTCCTTCTTCAATACCAACAATCTCTAAGAGAAAGTCGATAGTTTACGAGGGTTCCCCGTGAGAATGAAACAAGCTTCGCTGAGAGAAACTTGCGTGGCTAAGAAGGTTTAGTGCAGTGCGTCACTGGGTCCATGACGACTTTTAATCTTCAATACCGGTGTCATCTAGTGATAGTTAGTAGCATATGAATTGAACCCGTTGTCTGCCCTAAGTTGAATAATTTGGAGGGCTATTTCTTTTTACCCTTTTCTTTACTTTTCTTTTTAATTCTTCAACTCCTTCTTTCTCCGATTCTCATTTTCTCCTTTTTTATAATCATACCTAAGGACTTCTAAGTACTAACTATTGGTGGTGTCCTTGGGTAGATCCCTCCGGCTCTGGCGGATCATATGACGTTTATCCCTAAACTTAGTCACCTTATAACTCCATGACTATCCTATGTTGCCATAAAACCATTTTCTCGAAAATCTCTCAAAGTGTTTATGAATGAAAACATGTTTGTAACACTTCGAGAGTTTTATATTTTCATAAATACTTCCCCTCCACATGTGCTTAAGTGTTTAGACAAAATTCTACACAGTGAGGGTATAGCTCGCACTTTTGAATTGATCAATTCAAGATAGGCAATTCCCCGCGAGACACTATTACGTTGCATAGTTAAAGAGATGCATTGTCAGCTTTTAGGTGACAACTAGCTCTAATAACTACCTTAAAGGTGTGGACAAACCTTGAAAGGTTGTCAAACCCGTCAAAGTTCATGTCTATCAAGAGTTTCTCGAATAGGTACGATCTACTCGGATATGTCTTGGAAGACAAATCTTTTAAATTTATGACAGTTCAGAACTCGTCAATTCATGGGTTAAGTCTTAGCACACGAAGGTTTAATCACATTTTCAACATATTTGTATCACACAATTTTTCTCCCCTCAAAATGGCATATAAATGTTATTTTTGATGAAATTTGATATCGAATATGTCCATTTCGAGTTTTGTAGGAAGATTTCCACGAAGAACATTTTGTAAACAAAGATATTTTGCAATACTCCCCCTCAACAAGTAATACTAATTTTGAGGTTTTGAAAAACAAAAGGGGAAGTACTTGGTCTTTTGAGCAAAAATTTGAAAATAATGAAAGTTTTGATAAGTTTTACTCAAAAGTAAGAAGCTTTCGCTCATTTTATAAGGATTGTGGCACTGAACGTACCACAGGGTCCTTTCATTACAAGTACGGGTTGTACACTGTCCTGTGTACACAAGCCATTATGAATATACAAATCAAACAATCTAAATAACAATCAAGAGTTTTTAGGAGTACCAAACAATTACTCAAGTAGACCCGAGTTCTCTCTTCACGTTGATATGTTGAAATCGAGAAACTATGTCTTCCACCCACAAAGCTCTCCAATCTCCGCATCTGATCCCGATGAAACATCCTTTCATCCAGCCTCTTGATTATCCTTTTAGCTTCCTTCTTTTCCTCTGTATTCCACCTCTTCTTTGACCCAATACCTGCCTTAATATCCTTTAACTGATACGCTAACCCATCTCTAACCATCTTCGACGTGTGATCGCATAACTTATGAATCTCGTCGTACGCCATGAAGCAATTATGGTGTAGTTCACTACGGTAAACAACTCCCAACTTAGGTTTCTTCACGATGGTGTACTGAGACAGTTGGTTGATGTTGGAAATTGTAAAAACGGTTGTGTAAGGTTGATCTTCTTCTGGTATGATTCGACCGCAAGTTGGAGATCTTCAACACGTTCTCGAATCACCCTGCTTCGAATGAATATCAAAAGGGCTGTGATGTACTGAAGCTGAACATTCGTGTTGTCTCATTCGTCCTTGTACCTAAGATACATGTCTTCGATGTCGTTGAGCGACAATCTCGGAAAATCAGCCCCAGTGAAGTCATATTCTTATTCGTCTTGTCGTTTGACTTTGATTTCCTTCAAGAATGAATAACCCCATTTCGTAGCCAAAGAGACATTCATAATAGAAACGATCTTCTTATCACTATAAACCTCCTTGTTCGACCTTTGAACTTGGCAGCTACGGTAATACAAACTTCTCCTTGATGGCCAATGGTGAATTCCATACTTAGCATCAATATCATAGTCCACCACTTTGTCAACGAACAGTTTGGTGGCGTCTTCCTCAATGGCAAAATTGGTGGAGAAGATTGCAGCTGGAATGTTGAAGGTTAGTGATGTAGCGTACTTCTTGATGATGTCGCTACCGTGTTGTAGAAACTCAAGGCCGTTGTTGAATAAGAAGCGGTAAGGAATCTTTGGTTGCTCTGGTCGGCCAATGGTAGGTAGTGGTTCGGTTCAATCTGTGTAATACGGAGTGTTATCCTTTCTTGAGAAGTAGATGTTCTCCTCGGGGTTTAGCCAATCAATGTTGTTAGACATGGCTCGAGCAATGTTGTCGAGATGGTATTCGACTTCAATAGCACTGCCGGATCTGTCTTTCAGCAATTGGAACGTCGTTCTTGATCCGGCGTAATTCCATCTTCATCATCTTCTTGACTTTAAACTCTTCCTGGATAATCTTGACTTGCTCCATAGTACGACCATCCACTGGTTCTTGACCTTCCGGTAATCGAGGTGTTGCATCAACAAGCTTACTAAACCAGTCATACTCTTCAGTGTCATCTTCGTCTAACCAGGAGACGACCGAATCTGATTTCTTCGTTTTTGGCTTAGAGGAGGATTCCGGTTGGTGCTTAGATGATGGTGAAGGTGATGGTTGTTGTTGGGGCTCAGGAGTTTCTTCATCTTCACCACCGGTATATTGAAAGTGATCACCGGTTTTCTCTAATGGTGGTGGAGACTCAGTATCCCGAGGTTTTTCAGATGCAGGAGGTTGCTGAGTAGCTTGAGTTATAGATGTGGTGGTGGTCTTTTGATGTGGTGGTGGCATAGATGATGAAGACTCTCCAGTTTTCTTTTGTCGCTTAGCGTTCGGGTCTTTATATGTGTCATCATCATCGCTGTAACGCTTCTCTATACCAGCTGCTTCCTTGCATGTAGTCTTAAGTTGATGAGCAAGGAGAACCTCAAGAAACTTCAATTCATCAGATAAGTGTCGAAGATCCAGCAGTCATCTGAGTTATCAACTGTGATAGTAGATCAGTTTCGGTTACATGAGGAGGCGGGATTGGTCGAGTCTGCATTGTCACCGGTGTTGTAATTGTCTGTCTGATCAGTGTTCTCAAAGTTGGATAAAGTTGTTTGGAGAACATGTATTTAGTTATTCCAGGGACATATTTGAGAAGGAACTGATGAGTATATTCCTTGATCTTCTCGTCCATTTCTCCTTGAATGTCTCGTCAGAATAGCTTAATCGATCTCTCTCTCAATGAGCGTGTTCATCTCTTGACTAATTAAATTGACCTGTCACCAAAGAAGTTCAATTTTACGCTCACCATACTACGTTTTCTTGCTTGTTTCACAGCTTTTTGGATCTTGGTCTTGGCACGAGATGCCCATGTATCTGCAGTTTTCTTGCTGACTTGGATGATGATCTTGTTGTTGTATCTTTTGATGGTGGTGGAGATGAGTGGGATGATGATTCAGTTGTGGATGGGTCATTGGGTTGCTCTGAGTGTTGCTCAGGATTGTGTTCAGGATTATCTTTGATGTGGCTATATGTTTTAATTCTGATCCTTTCTTCTTCTTCCTTCTTAGCAAGCTCCTCTTTAGCACGTGCTTCTTCAACAGCCTTTTCCTTTGTCAGACAAAGGGTACTCTTTAGCTACTCTTTGACAAAGGGTAGAAAAGAGAAGAAGCCTTTTCAGGTTGGTTTTATTATTGGTTGATGTTTTGGTGATATATCTTGTCAAAAATGGTTCTTGTAAAATCTGTCTTAACAAAGATTCAATCTTTCACATATTTTTTGTTAACAGATTTTTTAACAAGTCTTTTAATGTGTATCCTGGTCAAATTTAAAAGTCATTGTTTTCATACTTTGTTGTTTGTGTCATTTATTTGTCCAAACTGAATATGATTTTTTTTACCAAACTCGTGACTGTTTTGTGGTCAATACCTGGTCAATATTCATGGTCAAATATGTAATATCAAGGCGTTTTTTCTGCAAGTATTTCTGGGTATAACTATGTTGAACGGAGAATTTGGTCAGAAAACTCGCCGGAGAAGAAAAGTCAAAAGGTCAAAACCTTTTTTTCTTACTCCTATGGGGTATTTTTACGCCTAAGGATCTTCAGATGTGTTCGAATAACTTGGAAAGTTACTCGTAAGGACCCCCTTTACGCCTAACCTTGCTTACGCGTAGCCTTGCTTATGCGTAGATAGGTTTACGCCTAAGAATAGTTTATGCATAAGGAAACTTACGCATAAGCAACTAGGTTTACGCATAAGAAAGTTACGTGTAAGAAGTTACGCGTAAGAACATAAGATAAGATGAAGACTTATGCGTAAACTGAAAGAAAAGTGACCTCGACCACATAACCATCTTACCAAGACAACGACCTCAATTCCATATATACTTGTCTCGACCTCAGTCACAAAAACATCATTGGTCCAAGAAGTGATATCAAAATGCAATCAAGTAAAAAAGGGATGAACCCATTCAATTTCATCTGTTAACCATTATCCGTAACTATCACAACACAATCATATTCAATCCTTACCCAACAACCAACTTGCATCTAACCTATCCACCATCTCATTCTACAAAATAAACTTAATTGATCTCAGCTTGTGTGGTATTTCAAGAGCTAACAACCTTTAAAAGGTATACCATTCAAGCACATCATTGATCAATTTTTTAAGAATCAACTTCTAATAATTTCGGATCAATTAGAAAAGAAAAGACTATGACAAAGTCTTTTCTTCGTTCTATGATTCGTTCATCACTAATTCTAAATTAGATCTCAGTTTATTTCTTTCGAAAACTTAAAGGATTAAGACCTCTCGTCATCAATCGAAAGAAACACAACATCACTGATCCATTTTTGAAGCTTCGCATCAATTAATATTCGAACTCTCCTTAAAAGAAAAAACAAAACTATTCAGTTTTATTCTCTTTTTTGGTTCGGTTTCTAATCATTGACACAACGAAAAACAAAAAAAAACAAAAACCTCTTACCCGAGACCCTCATCAAAGGATCTTTTCGCTGATATCTTCTTTAATAATCATAAGGGTAACGGTTATTGTTTTACTCGTGTATTGATGATGACTGAGATAAGAGGGTTGAATCAGAGATGAGATGTTGATGCAATACACTTTGTGATTCGTTTAGATCTGTGATGTAGAAGATGTGTCTGCGTTTTTTTGGTTAGGATGAGATGGGGGCGTTTAATTTGTGATTAGGGTTAAGGGTAGATATGAATGTGAGTCCTTTATACCCGAGTTAAGAGGGTTAATGCTTAGTTGTTGGACCGGACTTTTGATGGGCTCTAATAAGTTGGACGATGTATTAGATCATTTGGGCATACGTGGTTTACTATTTCTTTGGGCCAGATTTAATATCAAACGCAATATAGTTGGATCCGAAAATGACACATTGGGCCGAATTGTAATTATTCAAATGTATTTTTAATACAAAGTGTTATTTTGGGATATGTTTTGGCCAAAAGGAGTGGTATTTTGGTAATGATAAACTTTCACGAGGATACATTTTGACAAGATCAGGAAACCATTATCAAATTCATTTTAACTGTTAATGAAGGCTAGCTTTGGGGATTTAACCGTAAGATGTGACTACGGCGATAATTCATTATTATTTATTTGAGGTTGAAGTGGGATATCACAGGTGCGTGTACTTAGTATCTGAAGATATCGGGGTTGGTTGGATGCATGATTCTTCGAGATCCTTGTTCGAGCTTTAACCATTACGAATGACAAAGACTTGAGTTGTCTAGTTATACCTAATGTAAGGAGTTATGTTTTTGTGCTCACAGCATATAACTATCACTTTTAAAGAGTTGCGTTGTTGTGCTCAAGTGTCACAAAAAGCTGTGGATAATTCGAGAAACATTAAGTTTACCCCTTTTGGATCCGGTTAATCAACCCGGTAAGGAAAAGGGTTCTTCGTCTGAAAATAGTGCAAGTTTAAGTCACAAGTTCGGGTTATTTTACTTGAGCCTCAAGTTCGCTATATTGGGTTTTCTTCATCGATGTCACTAAAAAAGCCGTCGAATGATAATGGGGTCGGTAAAAGTAACTAGCTGAGAAGAGTATAAACGAGCAGAGAAGTCATATCAGCAGTTGATTCTCACGAGATATTTATAGTACTTCACACTTGTTCGATTAATTGAACATACATGGTTTCGCTGTCTCCAATTCATCATCAACATACGTGGTGTATGATTCTGAGTCATTTAAAACATTGGGGAAGAGAGTGTAGGTGGTGTTTGCTTCCTTGATGTTTTTTGATTTTTTTCGAAAACCCGTTTCCCTTCATGAATTTCTTCAATTAGGGGGAAGAAATGAGATGATTTGTGGTTCAAATTTCTTACTATTGGTGTTATCATCTCACTTTCAGAGAGTTATCATGTGTAAAGTTACCTAAATAGGATGTTATGATGCCTCACACACAGTCATTTTATCGAGTAACTGCATATTCACAAGTGATTATTATTCCGATAGACCGCAACATTCAGGGGGAAGTTGCTTCATTTCATCTTTCGCGGATTGTTTGGTGTGAAGCATCTACATATGTGAGAAGATCTTGTTGATTTCTTGCATGTTACCCCCGAACGGATTTTCCGCAATAAATCAGATTCACCTTGTGTGGTTTACTGCTCATCTACAAATTCAATTTACGTCTTGAAAATTTCAAAAGTTAGAGGAAATGTTTACTACATCAAAGTTTCAGATCTCTATTTGAAAGACGGTTGTCGGTTTGGGGAAGTTGATTCAAACTTCGTCAAAAGAAGTATACTGAGAAGTCGCTAAAGACATGCAACATGATTTGGGGGGAAGTTAATCCAATTCATGCATATTACATCATTTGCCTACAAGTGAAGAAAACGGTTCTCAAGTCGAGGTACAAGAAGAAGACAAAGATTGTAAACTTTCATCATCCTCAGCATTTTGAAGAGCTTATGAAGACCTTTCTTTATTTGTTTTTTATACTTGTAGGAAATGTTGTAAGTAATCCCTTATGTCGTCCCATTGGGGGAAGATTGTTGGAATCGCTCCTAACTCGTAAAGGGAACGACATTGGCGAGATTACATTTTCTATCTTTGTTAGCTTAAACACATGGGCTTGTTATGTCAATTTTCCATAGTTGTATGTGTTTAGGTATAAATACCCTCCTAAACTTTCCTAGGAGGGTGAGACTCTTAGTGTAACTTTCATCTTTCAATAATAGTACACACACTAGTTTTCCCTTCTCTCTCTAGTTTCTCTCTCTAACTTGAAGATGGTGTTCTTCCATCTTCCTAGACCTCCCGATTCACCAAATCTTCCATATAATCGATCCTAACAACGCATCAATAACATACATACATATTAGCCCGAAGCAATAGCATCATTCTCATCATTTCTTGTAATAGGTTGAGTATGAATCCTAGGTACCGATTTTCTTTTGTTTTTCATATTTATAAAGGCAAACAATGAAACGCTACATGAAAAAGGCGAAATCTAAAAGCTAGGCAACGTATATAAAAGACGACACATGTCTGTAAGCAAACATGAATAAAAACTAACAAATGAACATGCAAATGAACAAACAATGCTTTACGACCAATCATATGAAAGTAAACATAGAATTCAAAACTGGAGTTCACATGAATTTGTTTCATAAAAAAACAACAACTTGCTTCTTTCATACACAGTGAATAACAAATAATCAAGTGAATGACAACGTACCACCAGCCAAATCGCAAACCCACCAACAAAGCTAACCAACCATGTTGGGAATTTAGCTAAACAGTTTATACTGTCAAGGTTAAGTGTTAGTACTCCTAAGCTTAATTGATGGACTGCGAGAAGAATACACTAGCAGTACAAACTGCTAGTACTAATAATTAGTACTGCTTATATGATATTGTATAGTCAGTTAGATAATTATAGAAAAGATTCTATAAGATGTACCTTGTATAGAAAGTTATTGTAAACCGACTAGGACTCCTTAGTCTATAAAAGGAGGTCCTAGGTTAGATTTAGAGTACGAGTTATTCTAGAGTCGATCACTTCAAGGTTTTGTAACCCTAATACTTTTGAGTATTCGTATTAATATATTGAAATGTTTTGTGAGAAAACAAATTGTGTTAAGTATTTTCTTTGTCATTAAACATTAGATTCCACATAGTATTTAAGCTTTATTCAAAGACAGCTTGCTATACTTTGTTTGTGTTAGATTTATCTAATATAATCAATAAGATCAATTGCTCAACTGGGATCAACAAGTGGTATCAGAGCTTGTGATCTAGAAGTTGTGATAAAAGAGAATTTGTGTTTACTCTAAACTATTCAAACAACTACTAAAGTCATGGAGGCTGAATCAACACACATGGTAATTGCATCAAAGGTACCTATGCTGAAGACTAGAGAATATGAGCTTTGGAGGTTAAGAATGCAGCAGTACCTCAAGATGTTGGACTACTCTATGTGGGAAATCATCTTGAAGGGTGATTCTCTACCTGCTAAGGGTGCTGATGGGAAGGATGTACCCATCAAAACTAATGAAGACAAAGCTCAGAGAAGACTGGAGATCAAGACTCATAGTATCCTTCTGATGGGGTTACCTAATGAGTATCAATTGAGCTTCTGTGAAATTGAAGATGCCAAATCTTATTGGGATGCTATTGAACTAAGGTTTGGTGGGAATGATGCAACAAAGAAGTCAAGGAAGAATTTTTGAGGCATCAGTTTGAAAACTTTGATGCTTTGAGTTATAAAGGTATTGATCAGACTCGTGACAGACTGCAGAAACTTGTGAGCCAACTTGCACTAATGAAAGCTGCAATCTCTCAAGAAGACATCAATCTCAAGTTTCTAAGAACTAGCACCTAAATGGAGCATGCATACTGTGGTTTGGAGAAACAAAGTTGATCTTGATACAATGACCTTGGATGATTTATACAATAATCTCAAAGTATATGAATCTGAAGTTAAAGGGACATCCAGTTCAACCTCTAGCACACAAAACCTAGCTTTTGTGTCCTCAAAAGGTCAGACAGTCATCAGGAAACTCCTTATACTGCTTATGGAGTTTCTACTGCTAGCACAAAAGTTTCTACTGCTAGTGATAACATAAGTGATGCTGCTATTTGTGCTTTCTTTGCTGATCTTACTACCAGTACACATGTAGTAAATCGATTTGGAACAAATTGACCCTGATGATCTGGAAGAAATTGACATTAAGTGGCAGATGGCTATATTGACTATGAGGTCAAGAAGATTCTTGAAGAAGACAGGAAGGGATCTTAAGTTTAAAGCATAGAGCAATGCAGGGTTTGACAAATCCAAGATTGAGTGCTACAACTGTCAGAGAAAAGGCCACTTTGCCAGAGAATGTAGGACTCCTAAGAAGAATGGAGACACTCCAAGAAGGATTTTTATTGAAGATACAAAGACCACTACATCTTTGGTGTCCTGTGATGGTCTAGGGGAATAGAATGATCAGACTGAAGATGGACCCAATTTTGCTCTAATGGCTTATGCTTCTTCATCATCTGGTTCTGATTCTGAGGTATCTAATGATTTTGGTTGTTCATATAAATCTTGTTTAGATACTTTAGCAGAGCTTAAGGCTAGGAATGAAAGTTTAAGGGAAGAAGTTGAGAAACTGAAATTAGATAACTTAGGTTATAAAGTTGGTCTAAAATCAGTTGAACAAAAACTTGAATTTCTTAAACAAAATGAGCTAGAGTATGTGGATAGATAGCTATTCTAGAAGGTAATAATTTTAAGAAAGACTGTGAAATAAATGTTCTCAATCAAAAACTAGAAGAAGCTTCACCAAGAAAAGATGTAGCTTTAGCTGAAAAAGAGAAACACATAGTTATAGCTGAAAAACTACAATATGCATCTGATCTTGCGAATAAGTCAATTGAGAGTCATTTAATGAGAAAAGGAAATGGCTTAGGATATACTGAAGTAGGTCCTCTACTTTTAAGTGCTTATGCCCACCCCTAAGAAAGAAATCTCCTTCATAGGAGAAGTAGGAAGCACAACTGTAGGAGAGTCTAGTGAAATCAATAATGACACACCTAAGGTAGAAAATCAGTCATCTGATGCCCCAACTATTGAAGAGTGGACATCAGATAATGATGAGGAAAAGGTTGAGTCAACTCCTAAGCATACAAAGGAATAAAGACCTAAAACTGTTAAACATGTTAGGTTTGTAAAACCTGTGTTAGGTGCAAGCATCTCTAGGAAGATAGTTGAATATAATGAGGAACCTAGAGAGATGCCTAGAAGGCACAATAATAGGACAAGAGGTAACCAAAGAAACTGGAACAACCTAATAACTTAAAAATTAGGTGATGATTTTACATTGGTTAAAAAGGCTTGTTATAACTGTGGTAGTTTTGAGCATTTGCAAGAAAAATGTTTTTACTATAGAAAATCTGCAAGGAACCATCATAGCAAGGTGAATCACAAAATGTTTTCTAAACAAACTCACCCTCATGATAACAAGAAAATGGTTCCAAGGACAGTATTGATGAGATCTGGTGCTACTATTTCCATTACTAATGTTCTTCCAAATAAGAAAAGGTCTTTTAAAAAATGTACAGATGTTTGTACTGCTAAGGCAAAAGCGTTTCTCTTCTTGAGCCAAAAGTGATTCTTGAGGCAGAATGGGCAATCATTTTATGTCAGAAAGGCCTCATCTTCTTTGGTCCGAAACCAAAATAAAGGTTTTAGATCATGTTTCCAGATACAACAGTGCATCAATGGATTTAAAATGATTTGACTATGTTGATGCACAAGGCAAACCCAAGTCAGTGATGGCTTGGGTCCCCAAGAGAAACTGATTCTCTTCTTTTATGTGCAGGGTAACTTACAGGTGGAGCTAAAGGACTTACAATTTTTCTAAACTAATCTTTGAAAATATGGTGAAGAATGTGGATTCTAAAACAAAATTTCTGATGTACCCAAGATTTATTGAAATTATTTTGAAGAAAAGTAAACTACACACCCATGATGAATTTTTTCCAATACCTTGTTTGCAACACAAACTTTTTGCAAATATGTCTATGGCATCAAGGTTGTTCAATGGGGTGGTAGTTCCTTTATTTCCAAATATGATTGTGCATGTACAGGGTGAAGGATCAACAACCCCAGCTGAGTCCCAACACACACCCATTGTTGCTCCCAGTATCACCTACACACCACCTGTTACACAAACCTATAGGAGAAAACACAGACAGGGCACTATGGTCTCTCATCCTAGTGTTCCTACTCAGACCATTGGTGTTAATGAGACTACCTCTGGCAGAGTGGAAGGGCTGCCACTACTGTGTCTAGCTTAGATGCAGCACAAGGCAGTGGTAACATCAATAAGTCCCCAACCATGGCAACATCAGATGTTTCTAGTCATAACAGACTGGATACAACAGATGGAAACCCAAGCCAACTAGATACTATGGATAGGTTTAGTATTCCTCCTAGTCCAACTAGGGAGAATACTGAGTCTATGCCCCATGATGCACCTCTCCCAGAAGGTAACACATCCGAAAGTGCTGAGGGCAGCCAATCACTAAAAGAATTGACAAATTTGTGTACCCAGTTGACAGCCAAGGTGGAGGTTTTGGATCAAGATATGAAGGCTACAAAGAAACTTTAAGCAAAGGTCTACGCTACTTTGGTCAAGAAGGTGAAAAGGTTAAAGCTCAAAGTTAAAGCATTACGGGCTCCCAGGAAGGCAAATATAGTTGATTCTTCAAGTTCAGATGATCCAGAAGACATTGGAGAATTTTACAAACAGGGGAGGAAAACTGATGCTGAAACTCAGGGGAGGACATTGAGCTTTGAGAGTGGTGGTGATCAAGATCAAGATATGGGTGATAATGTGCAAGTAACTGAAGAAGTAGATCTTGAAGCTCCTACAGAAGTGGTTGAAATTCAAGAGGATGTCACATATACTGCTACCAGTATAAAGAAGGTAGTAGAAGCTGTTAGTGAAAAAGAAGGTATTGCCAGTCCACATGAAGATACTTCTAGAGTAGAAAAAGGCAAAGGCATCATGCTTGAAGAAGAACCACTAAAAAGAAGAAAAAGGTTTCTGCACAGATGGCATATGATGATGAGTTAGCAAAAGAAGTGCAAGAACAAGAGGTGGTCAGATTTCTTGAAGAGCAGAAGTTGAAGAAGTCTACTAAAATAACTCAAGAAAAATCAGATAGATTACTGGCTCAGATGTTGCAAGAAGAAGAGAGGGCAGCAGTTCCAAAAGAAGAAAAAGAAGATGCAATTCAAGATTTGCTGAACAAAATGAGGGAACAACAGATCAAAGAAGAAAAGAGTCAAACCCCAACAAAAGGACAGCTGATGAGAACTATGAAAATTTATTTGAAACATCAAGATTACGAGAAGGATTCTCAGCTGAAGGGTAAGACATTTGATGAAATACAAGAAATGTATGTGAATGCTTATAGAAGAGTTCAAGATTTCAGACCAGTAGGAACTGAGGAACCAACAGTTAGAACAAAAAGGGCAGGTTTAATACTAGAGTCTGAAGCATCTAAGAAGCATAAAATTGAAGGAAGTTCATCTACAACAGAGAAAGACTTGGAGGATGAAGAGTTGCAAGACTTGATGATTATTCAACCTGATGAAGGCATGCATGTTGAAGCTTTACAGACCAAGCATCCAATTATTGACTGGGAAATCTATAGTGATAAATTTGGAAAAGCTTGGAAGATCATCAGAGTTGGTGATATTGTGGAGATGTACAAAACATTTGTAGATATGGTAAAATCTTTTGATAGAGATGATCTTTTAAGATTGTGGGAACTGGTACAACAGAAGTGTAATCATAAAGAAGATCCTGATGAGAATGAGCAGGAGCTTTGGGTAGAGCTGGAAAGACTTTTTGAGCCTAATCCTTTTGACAAACTTTGGAGTCAAGATTATGCAGTCCCAGAAAGTACTTGGATTCTATACAGTTCATCTGGTGTACATCATGTGTATACAAGTATACATGATTGGTTTATGCTAGTGGAGAAGGAGTATCCACTCAGAATGAAGACACTCATAGCAATGTTATCTTCAAGGTTGAAGCTAATACTAAAGAAGATAATGAAATGGCAAGGAATTTGGTGAACAAGATCTTCATTCAAGCTTAGAGACCAAGCAAGTAGGTGTTTGCAAAATTCCCCAACATCATGAAGAACAAGTCTTATTAAAAAACTTGCTGATTTGCATTGAAATCACAAGTTTAGGGGAGGATTGTTGGGAATTTAGCTAAACAATTTGTACTGCCAAGGTTAAGTGTTAGTACTGCTAAGCTTAACTGATGGACTGCGAGAAGAATACACTAGCAGTACAAACTACTAGTACAAATAATTAGTACTGCTTATATGATATTGTATAGTCGGTTAGATAATTATAGAAAAGATTCTATAAGATGTACCTTGTATAGAAAGTTATTGTAAACCGACTAGGACTCCTTAGCCTATAAAAGGAGGTCCTAGGTTAGATTTAGAGTACGAGTTATTCTAGAGTCGATCACTTCAAGGTTTTGTAAACCTAATACTTTTGAGTATTCGTATTAATATATTGAAGTGTTTTGTGAGAAAACAAATTGTGTTAAGTATTCTCTTTGTCATTAAACATTAGATTCCGCATAGTGTTTAAGCTTTATTCAAAGGAAGCTTGCTATACTTTGTTTGTGTTAGATTTATCTATATAATCAATAAGATCAATTACTCAACTGGGATCAACAAACTGTTATCCAAAAGACGATGAGATGATAGCTTAAAAAAAAGAAAAGAAAAGAAACGGGCTAACGTTTATCGGACATGGGTACTGAATGGGTTGTTAGTTGGGCTCCAAAAAAATGACATCATCATGACGTTGGATGACCGCAATGAAATGACAACGGATTAAAAAAACAACAACAAGCTTCTTTCATACACAGTGAATTATAACAAATAATCAAGTGAATGACAACGTACCACCAGCCAAATCACAAACCCACCAGCAAAGCTAACAGAACCTCAAGAATAGTGCGAAGACGATGAATATCCAAAATACGGTGAAATGATAGCTTAAATAAAAAAAACGGGCTAACATTTATCGAAATTGGATATTAATGGGTTATTAGTTGGGCCCAAAAAAATTACATTAGCGTAACGTTAGATGACCGCAATAAAACGACAATGATTAAAGTGTAGCATTATATAATGCCATTCACATTCCACCCACTAATCAAACTAATATCCAACAAACCAAAAGGCCCCTAAGGCCAATGCTAATGGTGCGTTGCACACCCAACCAACCCGTACAACCCAACCGCGTTCCTCCCCTAGCATAACCCACCCCAACCGAGTCACACCCCAACCATTTCAAAGTTTCGGTTTGTCAGCCAACCGAAACAATTGCACACTTTCTCTTCTTTTTCTAGCCGTTGGGTAATCGATTAATCATTAATCAAATAAAGAAAAAACATATAAATAAATATGACGAAGACTACACAACTCTCCCCAACATTTTCTAATCCTATTTTGACTTGAACAAGAAAAAAAGAGAAACACAAGATCTCAGAATCGTGTTAGATACATTTATTAAAATCTTTATAAACATTTAAACACGGTTTCATCATAGATCTTGAACATACAACGGAAAAACACCAAAACCTACCCGAGACCTCTTTATAGAGATCTTGAAGACGATCCACATATGCTTAGGTTTGTGTTGTTTTCGAACTACCCTTTGATTGTGGAGAAGAAAGGTGGCTGATGGATATGTGGTGTATATGGATATGTAAATTTAGAGACTCGTGAATTCATGTGAAATACTGATTCTGAATTCATGTGAAATACTCGGAGTAATAGTGTTATCTGATTTTAAAAGATGAAATATGGATATGTGATGATATTTTATGTGAAATATGGATGTGCATATGGATAAGTGAAGGTTCTAGGACAATAACATGGCTTGATATTAGCACATAGGTAGGGTAGATATATAGAGTATAGATAAAGAGGATTTAATATGTAAAATGAAGTTGTATAAAAAATAAAGTGAGAGGTATTAAAACTTATGAAAAAAATACTTTTGATGTGGTACCCACAAAGCGAAAATTAATGTGTTGTATTGTCAAACTCATAAAATAAATGTGATACTGTATCATAGATACTCCTGCATTAACAAACAAAGTAAATGGTTGTTTTGAAAAATGATACAACTATTTCTCTGATTGCATTAATGGCATTTCCATCTTCTTAACTAACATTATTTTATAAATCATAGCTCATTCCTATCTTTTTTGCTCATATCTCAAACATCATTCCTATCTTTTTTGCTCATATCTCAAACAATGTCTAAAAAAACTCCCCAAAACAAAACACCAAAATCCCGAAAACAACCAAACATTCCAATAACAACCAATCCAAATTTCATTTTACACAACCAGTCACCACCGATTAATTTCGGTCACCAATCAATGCCTTCACTGCTCATTAATCCGTATTCAGCTCAATTTTATAACCAACAAGCACAAAATCAAATGTATTATCCAACTATGGCATCACCACAATATAACCAACCTTCTCAATCTTCTCCGATCCCGCCTTTTAATCTTGATGATGACGAATTTGAGCCGTTATGGGGCACCAGTTCTCAATCTTCTCATCCCTTTTCGACTCAAGGTTCGGAAGGTCCATCCGAACCCGTTCGTTCCGACTCTCCTGTCGAGGTGACCGCGGCGCCCGTCAAAAGGAAATATACTAGAAAGTCGAAACAATCCAAGAAAAATACTGACGGGGATAATGAACCATGGACCGAAGAGGAAGAGATAGTTTTGTGTAAAGCTTGGGTAAACGTGCCCGAGAGTAGTGCTAAAGGAAATGCTAGAAATTCTAATGGGTTATGGAACGATGTAACTACATACGTTGCGAATGAAAATAAGGGGCCGACACGTTCATATGATGCCTGCAACTCCAAATGGAAAGGTAGGCTTCGTCCTAAAATTTCTCAATTTGCTCAGATTTATAATAATGTGAAATCAAGGCCAGAAAGTGGTGCAAATTAAGAAAACTATATGCAATTAGCACATAAAGAGTATCGTGCTACTTACAATGCACCCTTCACATTGGTTGAGTGCTGGAAGGTTGTGAAGGACCACCCAAAATGGAAACAGGTTGTAATGGCACGTTTTTTAAATACTAAAACAACCAGTTCCAAAAATCAAGGACATCGGAAAATATCTCACAAGAAGCAGGTGAGTCAACACATTTTGGTTTGGATCTGAACGAAGCAGGTGATTCAGAGGATATCGATGTTCAGGAGGTTCGACCTGTAGGGCGAGACAAGGCAAAGAAGAAAGCACTAGAGGCTTCTCATTCTGTTGTTGACCCTGCTCTTTATGAGATGTTGCTCAATAAATGGTCAGATGTCACGACCCCATTATTTACCCAATTTTTGAAAATAAAAGAACAAGAATTGGAACTAGAGAGACTCAGGCTTACTCAACAACGTGAAATTGAATCCGAAAGGCTTGAACACGAGAGACAACAACTCCAGTTTCAACGTGAACAGATGGAATGGCAAAAACAAGATAAAATGGAGAAAGCCAGCATGTACTACTTTACGTCCCATGAACATTTGACCGGGAAAGCACTAGAGAGGTGCTTAGCCATGAAGCAAAAAATTAAGGAGCGCTAAAATTTAGACTATTAGTTTAAGTTATTTTAGTTTTTATCGTAATATTTTTTTTAGTTGCATTGTTATCGTAATTTTTTTATTTATTTATTTTTTATTTTTTTTAGTTGAATTGTTATTGTAATGTTTTCAATTATGAATGAAATTTTAGTTTTTTTCTTTCAAGAAAAAAGGAAAAGTTATGGTCTCTATTGTGGTCATCAGTAGCAAATTATAGTTGGATGTAGTTTTGGAAACAAAAAGCTGATTTAGCATCGGCCAAAATAACAAGAAGATGGTCTATCCATTTCCATAAGCCAGGCAACAAAAGTATAGGAAGAAAAGAAAACAAAGGTAAATGGAAGAAAAGTCGTCATCATCAAAGCTTGCACCTCTTCCCGAAGAAAATCAGGCTTCTGTTTTCTCCTCAAAGCCCATTCGTCCTCCCACTCAGTAAGCTTTTTTATTATTTCCGATCTCTAGTTACTGCATAATACGGAGGAGATGCCTATCCGTTTATTGCTACCTATACTTTAAAAAAAAAAAAAAAAAAAAAAAAAAATCTAAACGGGTGTTTGTGATGGGCTTATAAGCTCGAATTTTAAGTGTCATGTCATAATGTTTTTAAGAATTGGTGTAGGATATCTTCAGAGAAGTACTCCCCGTTAGACTGGAAAGGATATTTTGACCAAGAGGATGATATCTCCATTCCTGACTCAAACGACGTATGTATGTTCCATATCATTTTTACTACTTTCATCTCATCATCTTGTTTTTACTTATTTATGCTCCTTTAGGTCTTTCACGTATATACTGCTGGAAAGGAAGGACCAGTTGTTTTTTGCCTTCACGGGGGTGGTTATTCCGGGTATCTCTTATTATTGCTTCTCAGATATATATTTTCCAAAATTCTTCTTTTTATTAACTTCACAGAAAATGTTAGTATGCTTGACAATGCAACAAAAGACTATAAATCTGCAGAAAATGGATTTTTGACCTTTTTATTAATTATTTTATCAGTCTGTCGTTTGCAATATCGACACGTGTAATTAAGGAGAAAGCAAGGGTAGTAGCTATGGACCTTAGAGGACATGGGAAATCATCCACAGAAAATGAAGTAGACATGTCTATTGAGGTACATCTTTCAATTTTTCTGGCTCCTTAATTCTACACTTGCAGTGTTATGCTAAAAAATGCTCATATCTCTTGTAGACTCTATGTAACGATGTTCAAGCAGTTGTCAAGACTATGTATGGAGATTCTCCACCAGCAATTGTCCTTGTTGGTCACAGGTTTGTGATTTACCCTAAATCCAACTATGTCTTGGCTATGTAAACAAATAGAAATTTTAATTAATAAAGAAAAAGATGGATTTACTTTTACGTTGAATCTTTTGCGTGCAGTATGGGTGGATCCGTTGCAGTGCATTTGGCAGCGAAGACAATGCTACCTAGTTTGGCTGGACTTGTGGTTGTAGATGTTGTTGAGGTGGCCATAGTTCTGTACTCAACTCTTTTATGTAAGCTTTTGAATTGCAGTATGATCTAATTCAGTTTCATTTTCAGGGGACGGCTATGGCTTCATTGATGCATATGCAGAAAATTCTATCAAACAGAATGCAGTATTTCCCGTCCATTGAGAAAGCGGTAACATGTGCCATTTGACTTTCACTTTCTATTATGACTTGTCTAATTATAGGATATTAGGATCATAATCACTACACAGCAATCTAGATCATAAATCTATCCAACATACATATCAGATACTCGTAACAAGTGTTATTTGTTCAGTATATAACCTGTAAGACCTTTCTTATTTACCCTTTCACCATCATTTGTGCTGAAATGTTGCAAACTCTTTTTCCTCAATAGGGAATAATTTCAGTTATAATTTGACAAGGTGATCCCTACGTATTTTGAAGTTTCACTTCATTCATGCTATCATGCTAACATACAGTTTAGAGCGTAACGAATAATCTTAAGATGGATTCCACCCTTTTAAAACTATTGAACTTAAAATGACCCAACAATTATAGTCACTGATAAATGCAATCCATTTAGATTATTTTTAAATGTTATCCTGTTTTGTTTTATTGCTAGAAAATACTTAACTGCAGTACTTATGGTGGTGTTGACGACTTGACGCTGGTCCTTAGTTTTGTATTATTGTGAATTTCATATAGGGTACAGCACACATCTAAGAAATATGAACCATATACATATTTCAACAATGCACACATGGCCATTTTAGATTTTGGAATCGCTTGTTAATTTGACCCAAACGAACCCATAATAATTTCTCTATTACTGACTTTATGAGCATCTTTTGCGAGTTGAAACTTTTCTGGAAGCTCACTAGCTGGGTTCAGTAATAGATAACCTCTAAAGCATTTTAGATCAATGTTTTACAATGACATGATCTGTTTCAAATGATAGTCAACCTCTGAAGCATCCTTAATTGGAGTACAAGATCCATGGAAAACCTCAAGCAACATATGAATTGGGTGTAAAACGACTAATTTCGCATGAGGTTGGTAGTAGCCACACGGATGACATTGCAACGCCAAGTAATTATGGAATAACATTCTTCATAAGATAATGACGTATAGTAGTCTAACGTAAATCTCTCAGCAATACTCTGTTTTAAGATATAAGACCAACGTTTATTATGAAAAGTAGAGTCCTAGAAAGTATATAGAAGTTAGGGCCCGTTTGGTTTGTAGATGGGTTTAGGATTAGGATATAGATTTGGATTTGAATTTGGGTTAGGATTTGGATTTAATGTAGCATGGAGAAAATATCTTATAAATTAGATAAATTATTGTTTTATAAAGAATTTGATATTAAATTAATTATAGTTAACAAGTACTTTCCCTATGCCTTTTTGTCTTCCTTACATGAAGACAAAATAAAAGAATTGGCTTATTACATGAAGACAAAAAAAGGTGAGGGAAGAGAAGAAATTAGAAGGCGGGAAAATAAATGACAAATGAATAAAGTAAACCGTTGGCTCCTTCTCAATGGGATTTCTGAAACTCCTCGCAGAGGGGTTTGAGTTCTGACATTAAAATCATGGATACAAAACAAACATTATTTTCTTTTACTTTGAGCCCAATCCCTTCCAACCCAAAACCACATACCAAACGCCCCCTTAGATATATAAGGCATTTATTTATAACTAAGTGAGGTAGAGATCAGTACTCAGATTCGTTTGGATTGAACATTGGAAATATCTTGATTCAACTTGGGGGGTTTTTGGCATTGCAATGAAATTGATTATTAGATTATTGCATTTTGAAAATGCAGATAATAAGTTTTAAGTGTTTGGGTAGAAAAAGTGATTTTTTGCGTTTTGAGGGGACAAAATGTGGTTTTGAATAAGTAGTTTAGTTCATGGTTTTTGAAACGCACTTTTTAAAACTCAATTGATTTTGAGTCAAATTGCCAACATACCCTTATTTCTTCACAAATCTAGCCGTTGTCTTCTATGATCTTGCTACATCTGATAATTCTTCATTTCTTCAAATTAGTTTGGGTGAAATTAAAACACGCTATTTCGTAAATGGAGAAGTGGTTAAAGTTCACAAAAAAGACAATGGAGATGTTGAGGTCGAGCAAATTACTTTGGGTGGGTATTTATTTATATAGGATCTATGAAATTGAGGTTTAGGAAGTGAATTGTTAAAATTTGTATGAAGGTTTTTGTTTATTGTTGACCCAATTTGAAACCCCCATTCAAACCGAACATGGAATAGTATTTGATGTGTTTTATGCCTTATCCGATTGCATATAAGGTTTATTTTAGAGGGCGAGTTCTATCTTTGCATCTATAATATGGATTTTTAGTTTTGGGTTAAATTACTACCAATTAAAAAAAAAAAAAATACATTTGGATAAGTTTTTCAGAAGAAATTGGGTTGCTAATAACAAGTTGATTTACTCAAACTGTCTTTTGGTAATGTTTTTAGCTTTAAATAGATAACTTCGTTCCAAGTATTATGTGTTCAATTTTAATACAACAATAACACAAAGGATGTCTTTTTTTGCCTTTTTACCCGTTAACTCAATAGATAATCTGATTTGCCAAACACTCAAAAAACTGATTTACTAATTATGGCGATATCAAACTGCATAATCAATTCAAACGCCATATTTCAAAACCACGTTTGTTACAGCTGATTATATTATTTATGCGATATCAAAACACATAATCTATTTTAAATAAGCAATCTAAAACACCCCCTTAGTAGAATTTTATTGTGACTGGATTCGAAGTCAGTTGTTAATAAAAAATTTGGTTATGGGTTTGTAAGAAAGAGAGCCATGAGGCGAGCACTATTAATGGTCTCTCTAGAACAGTAACAATCGAGAAAGAAAATAGAAATTAAAAACTTAATGCGGAACATCAAACATGAACTGCCAGAAACTTAAGAACAACAGATTGGGTGTTCTCTGATTATACCCAATTTCTGCTCACTAATTTAGAACCTACTTGATATGTATTTAACTATTTATAGTGGACAGGCAAACCAACTGAAAGAATATACAAATCATAAAGTGTTGAAGACAGAACTCCCCTTTTAACTTGGATTCAGGTGACATATATAACACTTTAATCTGTTAAAATATAATTGAGATACACATTAAATAGTTTAAAAAGGTCAAGCAAATAGGGTAGAAGTGGCAAAATTGAGAATGTTAAGTTGGACGCGTGGTAAATCCATTTTAGACATGATCCCAAATGAGGTTTTTAGAGCGGAACTTGAACTGGAAAATATAATCAACAAGATATGAGAGGACGGTTGAGATGGTTCGAACATGTGACATGTCAGGATGAGACTCAGACCATAGACAGCAAACTACCTCGAAAAAAAAAAGACCTAAACCTTCTAACCGCTTATTCTAATTCAAGCTCTCACTGCGTTCCTATCAAAGGTCATATCTATCCTTCCACCTAAGTTTTGGCCTGCCCCTTCTCGCTCCGTCAACTAAGGAGAGTGGAAGCTTTGGTAGTTGACGGCGCGAGAAGGGGTAGGCCAAAACTTAGGTGGAAGGATAGATATGACCTTTGATAGGAACGCAGTGAGAGCTTAAATTAGAATAAGCGGTTAGAAGGTTTAGGTCCTTTTTTTTTCGAGGTAGTTTGCCGTCTAGGTTTTATAGGTGGCTTTTAGTAGCCTGTTCATATCTGCCTGCATTGAGATTTCTAGACGTTTTATACCCCCTGTTTTAGGTATAGGGAATCATACCTAGCGCCCTCAAGAGTTTTTAGGCGATTTTTAGTGGCATCTCGTGCATATATTTGCCTTTGGTCGTAGGTATAGAACTGTATTTTATAATGGGTCCTTTTTCTTCGTAAGCATTTATTCTTCTATGTCCCTCATGCTCGTATGCGTTTATGCCCTTATGCATGTAGCCCTTTTGCCCAGTATGCGCTTATTATTTTATATGCTATGCTTCCAGTGTTATATTCTTATACATTTCTATGTTTTTATGATGGTATTTTTGGTTTGCCTAGCGCTATATGCTTAAATCTAGGAAGCACGGACACGCCAGAAACCTCGGAGTACGTGTGATTCGATCTGGACACGATTTTGGACACGGGTAGGACACGGATTTTCCAATACTTAAGAAAATAATTCATAACAAAACTTTGTGGGATTTGGGAGGAGATGGATTTGACACTTTAGATGATGTTGCGATACTTGGAATGGCCAACCTTTCTCTTGATGAGCCGGAAATGGAAGCCATGTTATTCACAATCGATGATATAGTTGATGATGAAGATTACTAGCTATTTGGCTATGAAACCACGTTTTTACTATTTTGCTTCGTTATGAGTTATGTCTTATGAGTTATATATATATATTCATTCCCGTGCCCACGCCGTGTCCGTGTCCTATATTTTTAGATTTTGCCGTGTCCGTGTCCGTGCAACCTAGGCTTAAATACTTTCATAGTTTCTCTATTCATGCAACTGTACACCAGTGGCGGAACTTGAACATTTTTTTGAGAGGGTCGAATTTATTTTGGGGGGCCGAATCGGAGATTTGTTTGTAACCTCAACTGAATTACCCCTAAAACCTATAATATTTACACTAGATGCCGCAAAAATTTTTTTTTTTTTTGAGGGGGACCTCCTGCCCCTACATAGTTCCGCCCCTGACTGTACACAATAACACATCCACATATATTTGTATACATTCACCCTCACACGTTCACTTGCCGGAGGTCTTCATCGAAGCTGTCTCCCTACTCTTTGGGTTTACCTTAGGATAGGTGTATGATCTGTCAGCACTTCACCTCCCCCATACCTTGCTTAGATGGGATTGGTTATTGTTGTTACATTAAATAGCTTAAAATTCAATATAGACGGTTCTGATACCATCTTCAAGCTTCTATAGTACATCTCTGTCAGCCCCTGGTTGTCGGCTCAGTCTTTTTGTCATTATTGACTAACCATCAAATTACAGAGATATTCACAAGCACCATCAGACACGGTTTTGTTTTCCCTATTTTTTTAAACATCTGATGGAAAAGACATATTTCTGGAGCTTACATACGGGCATCCACCTTCACTAAACATTTTGCTTCCGTCATCATTATACAGATAGCTTCTAATAATGTGTTCTTAAATGGAGAATTCATATCAATGTTAGTTTTCTACTCTTATTTAATGGAAATGAACTGGCAAATTTGTTGTAAATAGTGTTAGCTACTAGAGTAAATCACAATAAAATGTCCCTTGGTAGTTTCAACTTCTAATAAAAGTCGTCTTCCAAAAATATCAATTAATGTTACAATATTTATTTGAATGAGGTATTCTTCTTCTTGAAGCTACCATCGCGTTCCCGTCTTCGTCTTCATTCGCAGCCCATTATCAGTGTCATTTTCAAATAGAACAGCGAGCTACCAACTTGAAATTACTATTTTGCCTTTCACTTGATAGATGGAATTTGTTGCTTTTAGCATTCTTGACTATTATTTTGTCTCCAGAACTTATGTAGGTCTGTGTCTAACTTCTAAGTGCTTGTTAATATACCTAGGCTTATGACAATTGGGCATACCATGGTCTCTTTTTTTTTTTTTTTTTTTTTTTTTTTTTTGTACTTGGTAATTTAATCCAGTTTGTTCTTTAAAGCTAATGACATATGCTTCATCTAGGGGGAATGTATTTAACACATAAGTGTGAAATATCTTTTAGTGGAAACTCTGACCGTGTTCAATATTCATTCAGTAACATGACAGCACACATGTTTATTTGCTTTTATATATAAGAATGGGAGTCACTGGGAGCAATTGAATCGTGAAAACATTTCTCGTTGGTACTGCTTTCACAGAGCAAGATTGTCTGTTTAAATAATGTGAAATGATGCATGCAGATCGAGTGGAATGTGAGAGGAGGATCTTTAAGAAATATTGAATCTGCTCGAATATCAATTCCTGGGACCGTGACGTTTGATGATTCACAGCAATGGTACGGTTTAGAGATGTCTAAACCTTTAGTTTTCCTTGTCATCCCTATTTAATAGTAGTAGTCCTTTTGAGCTTTTAGAATACGTGATTATATTAGCTACCTTTTTTGCCTCAAATTGAGTGATGTAGCTGTTGTATTTGCAGTTATCGTCACAGAGCACGATTGGAGGAAACAGAACAATATTGGAGAGGATGGTACAAAGAATATCTCTGATATTTTTAGTCATTGATGGACATTGCCGTATATGTTTTTGCCTACTCTAATTGCAGTTACAACATGAATGGCATTCCATGGAAAGTCTACCTGATTATGAATCAGGTAGACTGTCCATGAGCTTTTGCATCACTTTTGATTTATTCTTTTTCACCCTAATCTGACCAATTCATTAACGAGGCATTGAATCTAATATATGCTAGATTCTATCCATAGCGTATATTCCCTCCTTCCAAAAGTGAATGTCCCTGGGTTTTTTTATCACCAAGTTCAAGCAGAATTTTTAGATATGGCCGTTATTAATCATCAAAAAAACATTGATACCTAGGATTTTGTTTCCATTGCAAACAGAACTATCTAAAGCATATGTCTTAACACGTATTTTTTTGGCAAAGCTTTGCAACATACTGATAAAAGTGAATTGGGCATTTAAGTGTTTATGATTCAATTTATAAGATGAAACCAACTTAAGGGAAAAGAGATGACATAATTGAATTGGAGCGTTCAGATATTGAGTTTATGGTTCTCTTTCTAGTGTTTGAAAATTGGGATCAATGTTTCTCTGCATAAACAGGTATGAAGGCCTCTCTGAAAAGTTTCTATCTTCTCCTGTCCCAAAGCTCTTGCTATTAGCTGGAACAGATAGGCTTGACAGGTACTGCTTTTCATTTGATTACATATTCACGACTATGATGCTAGTAAGATTCTCAAGCAGCACTTGTTGTTTTCAAGCACAATTTTACAAAATGTTCATATGCATCATTGTCTTCTATAAGTTTTATGTGATAATTACATACAATAACGCATGGTAAACTTGTAATATATTGCACTAAGATATTTTGTTTGCTATAACAGGGCTCTCACAATCGGACAAATGCAGGGTAAGTTCCAAATGATTGTTGTTCGGCATACTGGCCATGCAATACAGGTGACAATTCAGTCTTACTACATAAGTTATCCTTATAGTAGGCTTTATAAATTAGCTGAAACCAATACACCCTTGAATATTACAGGAAGATGTACCTGATGAATTTGCAACACTAATACTCAATTTTGTCTCCCGCAATCGAATAGGTCCTCATGGAGTCGAGGTTGGTGATATGATGTTCAAAATTGCCAACACTTCTCCTTTCTTATAAATCTATAATAGCGATAATTATGCATCATGTGTTTGCATCGTCATCTTCTTTTGAAAATACTATTTTTATGAATATAAACTGAGATTGGCACTTCTGACTTGGGATCCTGGTGATAAGTTGGGGGTTTGACCATATGATGTTTTTAAAGGGGTCTGCATAATGAGCGGGTTGCATAACGTCGAATATGATAATTCTTTATGCGGGTCAAAAGTCAAAACCAGTTGGTTGTGTTGACCCGACAACATTTAAAGGCTGTACTATAAAAATCTGTTTTGCTGTTTAAATAAATCGATTTAAGTGGTTGAAGATATTTTCACTTTCTATTAAGCCCATTTGACCCTTTTCATTGTATATGCGTGTTTTTAAGGGACCCTTCAACCCGCTAGAGATAAAAAGTTTCAACCCAAGTTAACCCATTTTTAAGTAAATGAGCCAAAATTGCCACTAGACCATACATGAATACAAATGTGGATATGGCTATACAATCCTGGCACCATTGTCCTTCATGTTAGTCTGATAAGCTCCTGCATATCTTTTGAATAATATAAACCTATGTTGCAGATTCCAGGTATCAGCAAGCCATCACAGCCACATGCTTAACAACTGGAGATATATGTAAATGGGATGTCTGATGGTGAAATAATCATGTATCCATCATAGATGCTCGCATGCATATTAGAGTTTAGTTGCTAATCTTTTGCTAGGGTGTGTTCCGAGACTCATGATATATACAGATTGATCAATTAGTGTGCCCTTATCTTATAAAATATGGCACAAGTTGTGTAATAGTGTTGGGATTCATTGATGTTCTCTCTTATCAAAATCACCATGAGTACTACTAGGACTTGATGAAAACAATAAAAAAATAACCATGTTTATGTAAAAAGCATGCTCCTGTAAGCATTGTTTAGCCCAAAAGTTATTGGCCCTTGGATTCAGATGTATCGATGGAGCCTTGTTCAGCACACTTCAGGTACCGTCCTGGATCGTTTTATTCTAATTAGCGAACTCTTTCAATTTTTCAACATAAAGCAAATGGTCTAGTGGTAAGGTTTTTGTCCATCTATATCCATATCCATTTGATGAGTCAGGTAAAATTGTGATCTTTAGTGTTCTATGTGGACGATGGATAGGCCTTTCTACGCAATTATGCAACTTATTTACATTCTCGCAATTCTACTAGTGTTTTTCACCCTGTTGGTTTCTTTTATTCAAGAGTGTTCCCAGTTGGGTATAGATAATTAATGAGTACCGGATATCACTTAAATCGTGTTATCACTTTCTAATAGAAACTATTCGACTCTATGCCTGAGTTACACGAATATCTCTATGGGATAAGACCAAGTGATGTTTTTGTTTTTGGCACAAATCAAGAACCTGTTTGCTTTGAAGTGTTTATGTTTTCGTGTGTCTTTCCATGCAGATGTCAATCCTATTTATAGGATAGTTTCTCTTTAGTCAATGAAATTATGAGAATTAATTGGTCAATTAATCTCTTCAAAATGTTCATAATGCCTGACACCTAAGTGTCTAGACTTCCCATTGTACATTTGGCTATAAGCTTTAGCCAATGTAGCAACATTATTACAACGGATATAAATAGGTGCTATAGGTTTAGGCCATAATGGAATCTCAAGAAACAGGTTTTTTAACCATTCAGCTTCTTTACCAGCAGCTGCTAAGGCCACAAATTCATATTCCATTGTTGAACTGGTGATGCAAGTTTGTTTCTTGGATGCCTAAGAAATTGCACCTCCACTAAGTAGGAATACCCACCACCGGTAGATTTAATTGTCTTCGTGTTCTTGATCTAACTTGCATTAGTGTATCCTTCTAACACTGAAGGATAACCAATATATGAGAGACTGTAATCCATAGTTCTCTTGAGATACTTCAGTACCCTTTGTACTGCTTGCTAGTGATGAGCACTAGGATTTCTAGTATATCTGCTCAGTTTACCTGCTACAAATGCAATATCAGGTCTTGTACAAGTCATGGCATACATTAGGCATCCAATTACCATAGAATACTCAAGTTGAGATACAACCTTGCCATTATTAGGCATCAGCTTTTCACAAGTATCCATAGGTGTACTTACTGGAGTACAATTAAAGTAAGAATTTCCTTAACCCCTTCTCAATATAATGAGACTGAGAAATAGAAATTCTTTTACTTTCATGTTTAATCCTTATTCCAAGGATAACATCAGTCTCCCTCATGTCCTTCATGGAGAACTTTGATGACAAAAATTCCTTTGTTAGGTCAACCTGATTTTGGTCAGTGCCAAAGATCAGCAAGTCATCAACATATAGGCAAATGATGACCCCTTTACCATATTCATCAAATTTACTATATACACATTTGTCAGACTGGTTAAGTAAATAACCATTAGACAAAACCACTTCATCAAAATTTTGATGCCATTGCTTAGGTGTCTGCTTTAGTCCATAAAGAGACTTAATCGCCACACACCTTGTTTTCATTGCCGTATGATGAAGCCCTAAGGTTGGTTCATATAAACCTCCTCATCTAATTCACCATTCAAGAAAGCTGTTTTCACATCAATCCGATGAATAATCAGATTGTGACTTGATGCCAAAGCAATCAGCAGTCTTATGGTACTGATACGAGCCACATGAGCATAAGTATCAAAATAGTCTAATCATGACTTTTGTTTAAAGCCCTGAATGGCTAGTCTAGCCTTGAACTTTTCAATAGTTCCATCTACCTTCATTTTCCTTTTGAAAATCCATTTGCAACCCAGAGGTTTGCAACCAGGTGGTAGATCAACTAACACCCAAGTGTTGTTGCCCATGATGGAATCCATCTCATCAATTGATTGCTTCTTTCCAGAAAGCAACATCTTGGAACTTCATTGCTTCTTCAAATATCTTGGGATCATCCTCAACAATGAAGCAATAGGAGTATTGGTTAGAGACCTCATCCCTTGTTCCTTCAATTAAGTATAATTGAAAACCAGGTCCAAATGACTTTGGATTCCTGACCCTTTTGCTCTTTCTGAGCATAGGCTCGGGTTGTTGAACCACAACCTCATCAGGGATCTCTGATGGCACTTTATCAGGGACATCTGATGCACCAATGTCATGAGTTCCATTAGGAATCCTCCGACTTGGTCTAGAGACTGATGAGAATCTATTCTCATCAAAGATTGCATCCCTTGATTCAATTATACAGTTAATTTAAACACTTTCATTAGGTTCTATAACACAGAATCTAAAAGCTTTGGAATGCTCAGCATATCCAACAAAGATGCATTCAATGCCTCTTTCACCCAATGTTTTCTGCTTTGGATCAGGGAGTCTTACAATAGCCCTACAACCCCAAACCCTGAGATAGTTTAGGTTGAGTTTCCTTTAGTCCGAGTTCATAAGGGGTAACCTTGTTCCTTTTGTTGGGAACCCTATTTAATAAATAGCAAGTCATTAACATAGCTCTACCCCAAAACCCTTGACTCGATCCTCGAATAGGACAACATGGAATTAACCATCTCCTTCAAGACTCTATTTTTCCTTTCGTAAATACCATTTTGTTTGAGAGTATAGGGAGCAATTGTTTCATGGATTATACCAACATACTGAAAATACAGAGTATCCATGTACTCACCTCTCCTATCAGTCCTTAATCTTTTGATCAGGGACCCAAGTTGCAATTCAACTTCAGTTTTAAACACTTTAAATTTATCTAATGCTTCATCCTTAGTATGTAACAGATAGACGTAACAAAACCTTGAAACATCATCAATAAATGTCACAAAGTACTTCTTATTCCCCAAAGAGGGAGTGGCATGAAAATCACACAGGTCACTGTGTATTAGCTCCAAGAGCTTAGTTTTACGTTTAACACCCTGAAAAGGTTTCTTAGTTATTTTGGTCAACATGCAAGTTTTACACTTTTCAGTATCCATGTCAAATGCTGGGATTAACCCATTCTTAGACATATCTTGCATCCTTTTATAGTGTACATGGCCAAGTCTAGCATGCCGGAGGGTAGAGTCAACAGTCGAGAGGTGGTCACAAAGGCTGAATTATCACAATCATTGACAATGTTCAACCTGAACATTTGATTACACAAATATCCAAAACCAATAAATACACCACTTTTAGACAAAACAAATTTATCAGATTCAATAACTTGTTTAAAACCATGATTATTCAAAACACTACTTGAAACCAAGTTTTCCATATATCAGAAACATGAATAACATTAAACAAAGTTACAATCTTTCTAGAACTAAACCTAAGATCTACACAACCACGTCCATGCACCAGGGCTGTTGACTCATTTCCCATGTGAAGAATAGAACCATCATCCAATGACTCATAAGTCTTGAACCAGCTTCTATCTTTGCACACATGAACAGTTGCTCCAGAGTCAACCCACCACGCAACATCATCATCCTCGCATATAGTTAGATTCGTATACATATGTAACATAATAAACCCAAGAGATTCATTAAACATATTCTGACCTTTTAGAGGAACTGAACCATTCCCTGATCCACTAGTGCCTGATCCATTGGTTTTACCACCAATCTTAACACCTTTGCAATCCCTTTTAATGTGACCAGATTTGCCACATTTCCAACAAGTAGGTTTTGCCTTCTTGTTAGGGTCTACTATTGTGATATCCTGATGTTTACGTTTACCCTTGTTGTCATTGTACTTGGTGGAGTTGTTATGCTCCACCATATTGACAACAGATGCACTAGTAGCATTGCTACTTTTTGGCTTGTCATTATCCTGTGCCCTGAGTGAATCGTCAATGCGCAGATGACTACCCAACTTAACAAGAGTTAACTCCTCCTTCTTATGTTTCAAGGTATGCTTGAAATCTTTCCAAGAAGGAGAAAGTTTATCAATGACACAAGAGACTGAAATAGCCTCATCCATGTGGATTTTGGGTTGTGTGAATCGACCAAGTATACTAAGAAGCTCATTGTATTGTTCCATGATGTGTCTAGAATCGACCATTTTGTAATTTATAAAATTACTCACAAGGAACTTCTTGCTAGAGGCATCCTCAACCATATACTTGGCCTCCAAAGAATCCCATAGTTCTTAGCGTATTCCTCATTTTGATAAATGTTAAACAAAGGATCGAGACATACCATTGAGGATTAAGCCTCTGCAAATGTAGTCGTCATTCTCCCACTTTCTCCTTTTCCTTATGTCCTCCACAATTGCATCATCCCCATCAACAAGAATAGGTGTGCTCAAGACATACACCACACTCATGCTTGACAAAAAGAAGTGCATCTTCTTTTGCCATCTTCTGAAATCCACCCCTTTAAACTTATCCAGTTTGGAGAAGTTAGCAGCCATTTGCCTCATAGCAGCAGCCATTGATTATCACTAAATAGTTTCTATTGATTGTTGGTTTCTTTTATTCAAGAGTGTTCCCAACAAGGTGTAGATAATCAATGAGTACGGATTTTCCAATAGAAACTATTCGACCCTATGCATGGGTTACACGAATATCTCTATGGGATAAGACCAAGTGGTGTTCTTGTTTTGGCACAAATCAAGAACATGTTTGCTTTCAAGTGTTTATGTTTCCGTGTGTCTTTCCATGCGATTTCAATCCTATTTATAGATAGTTTTACTCTTTAGTCAATGGAATTATGAGAATTAATCGTTGATTAATCTCCTCATAATGTTCCTCCATTATAGCCATAGTGGTTACAAGACCGGGTTAATGTGGTCTTAATTGCAATATTGTAACGCGCCAAAGAAGACTAACTTATGCCCAACAATACTAACATAGGCCTAAATAAACTAACTTAAGCCTAGTAGTACTAACTTATGCCCAACAGTACTAACTGTACACTCGCAGTAGTAACATTACTACTAACAGTAGTAACTACTTAACCACTATAAGATTCAGGGTAATCAGAGACTTAATGGGTGTACACTCCGTACCTCCAAACCCATTTCTAAGTATGATCATATCCCCCAATTGAATTGAATTTCCAACACACCCTTAACATAATATTGTCCTTGGAAAATTCACATAAATATGACTGCATGTCGAAGTGGTTATTTATTCGATCCGAAGTTGAATAATTTGTTTTTGTAACATAGAGGTACATCATGTTAATGCCTAAATAAGGATTTAATAGTTTAAACTCATCATCAAATGGCCTAGTGGTAAGGTTTTTGGATTCCTCATAAGAATTCAAAAGTTCAAAACTCGCTAGTTGTGTACATTTGAGGTCGGCCAGAAAAGGTGTTGGGTTCAGTAAATACCCAAACCCCTTAATCTAGGATTTGAATAGAAAATAGCCCAAGTATTTATTCCGTTAACACAAACAGTCACCGAGTGCATAGTCTCTCGGTGAGTCGTCTTCGAGATACTCGAAGAGGCAAAGAAGTCTCTCTCCACGGTGAAGGGAACTTAAAGGGTGAAGATCGAGTCAAGAAGAAGATGATGGATTCAAAAGTGATGACAATAACTCACCGAATCCCTAAGATTCCTCTCCAACTTCTTACGAAGACAAACCAAGTAGAAGGCGAAGGATGTAAAGATCAAGAAAGAGCGGGACAAGGCGGAAAGGTTGAATCGATAAGACGAAGTCCTTATCAACCAAAGTCAACTTTCCCCGAATGGCAAAGATCGTGCTCGGTGTCATCACCGAACTTAGGAAAGTAGTCTTGTCTCTTACCTAGAATAGTCTTTAGAATGAGACAAAATACATCGATTTTGTCTTACGTATGATGTCGGTTGTCACTTAGAAAGAGTTAAATATCATACATGTATAAATAGATAAGAGATGGAGTGAAAAGGTTAAGCTTGTGAATTGTAAAACACATACACGCAAGCCATCTTTCTCTCCTCCAAATACAACTTAGTTCCCGAGATAGCTCAAACAGCTTTAAGAGTTGTGCTCGACATAGCTGAGCTTAGTGAGGAATCACCCAACTTTGTCATTTCAATCCCAAGTACTATTCCGCAAGTACTGGGTAACGATTCTTTGTTGATTTATTTCTAATAAGAATATGATGTTGAAAATTACTTAGTGTGTTTTCTTTATGTTAATTTCACCATAGTTCACTTTTAACTTGTTTTATAAACTTAAACCTGTTTTAAACAATAGTGAACGGGAACAACAAGTGGTATCGAGCAAGGCTAATTATAAAACTCGCTTTTAGGCCGCTCTAAAAGTTTTTAAATTAGGATCCTAAATGGTCGAAATTGATGTACCCCAACTAGTCGATAAAAGGGTGGAGCTTATTCAATGCTGTTGCCCTAGACTTGAAGTTGGCAAATTCAACAAATGGAAAAGCGAATGCTTTGCTATTTGATCGATGGAACCTTATTATGTCAAGTGCATTAATGAAGGTCCATTTGTCCCAAAGATCATCAAGGGTTGTCCAAACACAAGCTCGGTGGACCTGGATGAAAGGAGAGTGGTCAACCAGACCAAAGACTCAAAAGTATCATAATATCTTGTCTTCCGACGATATTATGGAGTCTCATATAAGTCGTAGTATCGCTAAGCAAACACGGGATGACCTAGTTCATAGTCATGAAGGACCATCCGATACCAAGGAAAACAGGATAATGGACACGAAACTTGAGTATAACACCTTGTGGCTAAGGACTCGAAACTCTCTCAAACTTACACCAGATACAAAACTCTTTAAATGAACTTTCAAATGATGGTGTTAAGTTGTCTAAGCATGAAATCAATGTTGGTTTTGTAAACGCCTCCCCGAGAAGTGGTTGAATTTCTCTCGTGGACTCGTGAATGCTAATCATATCCAAAATCTTGAGCTTCACGAAATTTATGGGCAATTTGTCTATGAGGAAAACCTCATCAGCAGACGATACCGACTTAAAGAAGTCTCGTGAAGTCAAGAAGTCCCCGACCACTACCTCATCACCAATATCAACCCGCTTTTCTAACAATGTAGTTCAAGATTTCCAAGAAAACTCGGATGATGAGCCCGATGAGAGATCAAGTGAGGAGTACCTAAGTGACCAATGTCAATTTCGGGAAAGGGCACTCGCTAACTCTCGAAGGTTTATAAAAGAAACAAAGGTTTTCAATCGCTAAAGCAATCAAGAAACCGAATGCTACAAGTGTCATAAAAGAGGCCATTTTGCAAAAGACATTTTTCAAAACAACTTCAACCCTCTTACAAACCATCGGGATCTAATCACCTTGAGCTTTAGCAAATTTCAACCAAAATCTATCGGTCTCATCAAAATGTTCAAAACAAATCGATCTTAACAAAACCATTGATTATGAAGCTAAGTATAAAAAGCAAAAGCTAAGCTTGCATTGCTTGAGGCGGTCCCTCGAAACAACAAAAATGTTCAATCATGTGGTAAGAACAAAGGCCTTGTGGTGAAACCTTTGATCGATGAAGAGCCAATCTCATCGGATGATGAAATGGTACATGTCGTTGCTCTAATGGCTCTCTCAAGAAGACAAGCTACCGTTGGGAAGAATCATGCTAGAACGGGAATGGGTCAACATCACAATGAAGAAGGTAAACACTTTACTTTCTATGGATGATGACTCGATTGGCCTTATATGAATTATCTAAATGTTGACCTTAAGTTTGTAGAAGAGCAAAGACCGAATCTTTTTCTAAGTACAACAAGTTAAGTTTTGAATTGAATAAGTGTAGGGATGAATTGCTTATTTTAAAACAAGCTAAGCTTGAGGTCGCCACTTTGCAAATTCAAAACATCGAACTAGTTAAAAGAAATCGTAATCTTCAAGATGAACTTAAAAGGCAAATGATATTCTCAATAGTTGACCGCTAAGAATCCTGTGGTCTTTGATGCCGGGAGCCCCCAAGAGCAAGAAGAGAGTCATAGGTGAAGATCATCTCCTCGACTCTCTCAACAAAGACCGCCTCCTAAGCCATTTGTGTCTGTGGCATGATTACAAGTATGTTGGTGATTCAAATTCCAAAGGAATGGATTGAACGAGTTAATCACGAGTAAGCTTCCAAACTTGATTCGGAAGGATTCTAGAGCTCGAAAGTCAAGCTCTAAAGAGCATGCTTGACTCCACGATGTGCCCAGCCAGTCTTGAACACATCTCGAGTCTCAAGAATCTCAAGCACCGCCCACCACCGAAACCTCTTCGTGGTGCCGCTCCAAGCTCGAGCTTACTCCACTACAATTCAATCCTCATTCACCAAAAGAAAGGTCCGGACTTGGTAGAACCATCCTACAAAGACAAGCAAAACTAATCCAACAAGAGTCTAATCTGCCGAGACTTCATCATCCTCTGTCCCCACCGGTCGACCAAATCAAAGAATCGATCGAACTTGTGAGGAAGCTTCTTGAAAAATGGAATCCATTGAAAAGGTCCCCGAACCAATCAAGGAGACAAAGTCGCCTCCTCAGCCTCAAAGTCTAAGTCAACCTCCAAAACAAACAAAAGTGTGAGTGTGTCATTACACCACCCATACCATCGACAATCTATAGAATCCTTTTTGCATGATCTCGCAAAAGGATGATCACAGAGGCGCAGGTCATCTACAGATGTCACCAAGCAAACTATACCAAAGTTGGTCATCGATGCTTCATCCTCCAAAACCGCTCCAAAGAATAGAAGCAAAACCTTTTCCTCTATGCCCTCACCGTAGGTTCAATGATCATCATCGGATGATTGTCTCATGAATACATGCCGTGATATATGCGGTAATCCACTCATGAGACATCCCAACATGACAAGATCATTCATGCAAGGAGAAATTCCAAACAACCCGAGTCACCGAGTCATCCTCGACCTCTAAATGCAAAACCTGTTAGGTAGCACCTGCACACAACCACCGACCATGAGTCGATTGAAAATTTCAAAGAGACCTTGAGATCCAAGCCCACTACTTGTGCAAAGACATGCCGGGAGCCTATTTGGCATCTAGACAATGGATGCTCAAGAAGCATGGTGGCATGAAGGAATATCTGCACAAGTATGTAAAGGAACCAGGCCCAAGGTAGTATTTGGTGATAACTCATCATGTCCCACCTGAAGGTTATGGTTCAAGAAATCGCAATGGAATAGTTTTCTCTAGAATAGCCTATGTCAACGGTCTCAAATACAATCTCATCGAGGTCACCAACTATGTGATGCAAAATTCATTGTACAATTCAATGATAAACAAGGTACCATTTTTAATGCCAACAAGGAAGTTGTGTTGATAGCTCTAGGAGAGATGATGTTTATGTGCTTGACATGTCAACTCTCTCCCAAGATGGAACGTGTCTCTTTGCTAAAGCCAATGAAACTATCAATTGGTTGTGGCATAAGAGACTTTCACACTTAAACTTCAAAAACCTCAACAACGGCAAAACAAAACAAGGTCCTTGGCTTACCATCATCGGGTCTTTGCAAAGACAAACCATGCTCTGCCTGTGAAAAGGGTAAACACCACGAGCATCATTCAAAACCAAACAAAATTGCTCCATCAAAGTCGCCTTCACCTCCTCGCATGGATCTCTTTGGACCTGTCACCCCGGATCAATCCAAGATGAGAAGTATACACTTGTCATTGTTGATGAATTCTCAAGATACACTGGGTATACTTTCTTTCCAAAAGAGTCAGCAATGATACAATAATGTCATTCATCGTGAAGATTGAAAACCGTAATGACATTATCATTAAACAAATCCGAATCGACAATGGCACCGAGTTCGAAATCAAGAACTTGAGAGTTTCGTGATGAAAAGGAATTTCAAAATTTCTCATCTCCTTATACCCCGAACAAAATGGGGTTGTAAAGGAAAACAGAACTCTCATTGAGGTCGCTAGAACTATGTTAAATGGCTCGACCTCTCAAAACATTTACGGGTCAAGCGAGTCAAACCGCTCATACACTCAAAAGCAGTCAATCATTGTCAAAAGACATAATAAAACCCCATATGAGATCTTCAAAGGTAGACTTCCGACATTAGCTATTTTCATGTGTTTGGATGTCCCGTGTTCATTCACAACCACAAGGATCATCTAGGCAAGTTTGATGCAAAAGTCGATGATGGATACTTTTAGGCTACTCACCGATCTCCAAAGCCTTCGTGGTTTTTAACACAAGGAGACAACAAGTTGAGGAAACCTTTCATGTCACCTTTGATGAAAGTAATGAAAGCATCAGTTCACCAACACCTCGATGGAGGAAATAGGAATTGATAACTCATCTAGATACCCTCCCGATGAGTACAACATCGAACTCAATTCTCATATCAAGTCGATGTCGACATCTCATATTATGTCTTACCCCACAACCTACCCCAACCAACCATCAATGAGTTCATTGAAAATCGGGCCCGTCCTCGCTGGGATATGCAACAATGATCCAAACGATCGTGAACCCAGAACTCATGATTCTCAACCGATCAAGACATCTCTACATATGTTCTAAATGATTCTCGTGGCTCTTGCACCGAACTCACATCCGAACTCCTAGTGACATCTTCAAGCTCGGATCCTGCACCACAAAGTAAGTGGACAAGATCTCGTGACATTGAGCTTGTAAACATCATTGGTGAACCCAGCGAGGCATGCTCACTAGAAGCATGGTCGCTAGTCTAACTGCAGCTTCACCAATGAATGTCTATATGTCGATTACCTATCGACATTGAACCCAAAAGTGTCATCAAGCTCTAAAACACCCAAGCGGGTTCGGGCTATGCAAGAAGAATTGCAACAGCTTGATAAAAACAAGGTCATGACCTTGATCAAATGTCCTCGTGATGTAGTAGTCATAGGAATGAAGTGGGTTTCGTAAACAAAACCGATGAAAACGCGATCATTATTAAAAACAAAGCGGACTTGTAGCCAAAGGTTACAATCAACAAGAAGGCATTGACTATGATGAGACATTTGCTCTGTTGCAAGAATGGAAGCCATCGTGATCTTCCTTGCATATGCAACATACATGAACTTGGTGGTCTACCAAATGGATGTTAAAAGTGCATTCTTAAATGGTGATCTCAAGGAAGATGTGTATGTTCAAGAACCTCCGGCTTTGAGAGTAGTGAATTCTCGACTATGTTCGCAAGCTTGACAAGCCCTTTATGGACTTAAACAAGCTCCCGTGGCATGGTATGAAACTCTCTCACCTTCCCGATACAAAACAAGTTTGTCGAGGAAAGATAGACAACACATCGTTTGTCTATAGAACCCAACAGGATGTGATACTAGTCCAAGTGTATGTTGATGATATCATCTTTGGCTCAACAAACTACAAACTTTGCAAACAGTTTGAAAACTAATGACAAAGAAGTTTGAAATGAGCATGATGGGGAACTTACTTACTCTCTTGGACTACAAATCGTGCAAACTCGATAAAGGTATATCCATCACCAAGAGAAATACACCGTAAATCTCTTGAAGAAATATGAGATATTTGACTATGCCTCAGTGAAGACACCAATGGTTCCACCTAACAACCTTGGACCCGATCTCACCGGCAAATCACCAATCAAACTCATTTCGGAGGATTGTTGGCTCACCGATGTATCTAACCGCTACTAGACCGTATATACAATTTTCGCCTATCTAATAGCAAGATATCGGTCCAATCCCAAAGAATCCCACCTCACCGCAGCCAAAAGAATACTCAGTACTCGAAAGGAACCCCAAGCCTTGGACTATATTATCCAATATGCTCGTGGTTTGATCTCAAGGTTACTCGATTCGATTATGCCGGTACGCAACATGGATGTAAAAAGTACCTCGTGGTCCTGTCAATTTCTTGGAGGAAAACTGTGTGTTGGAGTGCAAAGAAGCAATAATCAGTGGCTATGTCCTCGGTGAAGTCAATATGTAGTCATGCAGCAGATGTCGTGCCAATGTATTATGGATGAAAAGTCAACTCAATGACTATGACATCCATTACAAAATGGTGCCCATCTTCCGTGATAACACTAGTGCAATTGCAATCTCCAACAACCCCGCCCTCCACCGAGAACCAAACATATTGATATCGATATCACTTCATCGTGGATCACATAATGAAAGGAGACATAGAACTTCATTTCATCCCTACGAATATCAATGGCCGATATCTTCACCAAACCTTGATGAACCTACCTTGAGAGACCGAAATTCGACTGGGAATGCTTGACATTGAAAGTCAAGTATCTCAAAATCAATCTCGATAAGTTCTCTCGAAATGGTTCGTCCTCCCCAAAATCCAAAATAAACCTCTCACCGAATGGGTAAGACTCATTCGTGGTCCCCGACACTTGACAAAGAGCATTGAATGAGTAACTAAATGGTCCAAGTATCGCTTTTTAATGTCCTAGGTTGGTAACTATGCCAATTTAATATGGGAATATATGTCTCTTGTCTTCATCATCATCCCACTTGGCATTTAATGCCTCTCACAAAATATCAAAATGATATTTTATCTCGCAAAGTGCACTTTTATCAGGCGTCAGAATCGCTCCCTTGAAAACGGGATTTTATCATGGTAATGGAGTGGTAGCATTAAATGGGAAATTCAAAAGTCTTTCAAAACCTACTCTTAACTTTTCCATTTGTGCACAAAACACCCTCTTATCACTCTATAAATACCCTCTTCTCCAACACAATCAACACACACAAATCTTTTCTGCAACTAAACTCTATCAAAATCATTTCAAAAATTCAAAAACATTTGTGTGCTCAAAATCTCTTTTGAAAAACCTTCCTTGTAAACATTTACAAAAGTTTTTTCATCACAAACTAGAGATCTAAACATTTTGATTGTTCTTGCAAACGCGTTTTTAAACCCTAAAACTTCTTTAATAGATATGGCTAGAACACAATCTCTCCGCTTTGCTTCTCGATTGGGTAGGGGATCTCACAAACGTTGAATTCAAAACAAACAATGTCATAGGTAATTTTGAATACCACGAAAATGTCCCAACCTATAAAGACATTGTAAAATTTTTATTCAACCGCCCACTCAAAACGGCCTTTGTAAATGTCCTCAAGAGGTACCCAAACTACCTCGTGGAGTTTTGGGCAATCATAAAGTTTTGACCCGACACCTTCAACTCGATGAGAATAACCTTAGACCACTCGGGAGTATCTCATCGTTCGCCTTAATGGGGCAACAATACACCTCGGATTACAAAACTTTTGCACTTCAACGTGGTTAGATTACAACAAAGGTGTTTATGTCGCCCATCCCGAACCTTCCACGATGAAGGATGGGTTAAAAAAATCGTTTTGGATCCCACATTTTGGACAAGACCCGACCACTAAAAGTTCATTCCACAGGCTTGGAGGATCCTTTTCACATTTGTGATTCGGTCCTCGGTGGGAACCACTCATCCATTGAACAGTTAACTCTATTCGAGTTGATGATGGCATACCGCTCGATGAATGGGGTCACCGTGTCGACATAGGGAGATCATTTACGTGATCTTGTAACAAGCTACAGAGCAAAACTAGGACGAAGTATATTTCGTATCCTAGGTTTGTCTCTTGTGCTCTACAATCGTTCTCGGTGCCAATTATACTCGGGATGAAAAATTTGGAAATTTACCCGCATCCCGAGTCCTTCAAACTTTCAAAAGGACCCATCCCTTGTCACACCTATTGAATTGACGGCCCATATGGTTGTCAGAACAACTGTGAGGGATCGATGTCTCCAAACCCCGCTTTAAAAGGAGAAAGGGAAGTCTCGGGCCGGGACTAAGACTAAACCAAAGTCTCGGGGCCTGAGGCTTCGTGAGCACCGCCTAAGAGGCACAAAAGGCCCGAGACCAAAAGACACCCACCGACTGTGCAACAACCACCCCGTGACAACGAAGGACACCGATACATCACGGTCAAGGTGCTTGGTCACACCTACTACTCCCAAGATCCGTAGGAAACAAACAACCCGCTGGTAGGGGGAGCCTTCCACATCGCCCGGTGATGACATTAGCAAATCCAAGCCTTTGTCTGAGGGCACACCGATCGATCCCAAAGACTGGGGAAACAAACAACCCACCGATAGGGATACAACATTCACCGACTACTGCTAAAGGCACTGAAATACCCACCAAGTGTCTCGGGGGTCACTGGGGACAAAGACTCGGAGGAAAGGAACAACCGCCGATACGGAACCCAAAACCAACTCGACTCCCGAGAAGACGCTGAAACTCCCACCGGTCCGAGGGGTCCACGAGGACAAATACTCGGAGGATCAATACCACCACCGATATGGAACCCATTCCCACCCCTTGTTAATCATTCTTTGAGGTTACCGAGTTGCTAACTCGATGATGACCTTCTGAAGTGATGAAGAAATCTTATCGGCAGAGAAGAAGTGGGCCGAGGTTCAAATCGAACAAGAGCCTCACTGATCCACGACGCAGATCGAGTCACCTTTTCAAATCAAGCCAATGACTCGACCTCATCCTCCACCGACGAATTCAAAAGTTTGACAATGTTCTTCCACTCACCGAAGACAAGCGTTAAGTGGATCGGTGGGGCTTCAAGGAGGCTGCTTTAAGGGTTATCGAGCAGCTTGGGATCAACACATCAAGTCCGCCGCCACTGACGACTGAGATCCGATGTGCTCACCTTCAACGAAAATGTTCATGAGCACGTAGATCTTATGTACCACCATCTTGTCAACTGGATAAACACATGGTTAAGTTCCTCAAGCATCTTGAACGGGTTGGGGTTACGATTGATGAAATCGAGGACGCCAAAGAAGACCCAACCAATGCCAAAGTGCTGGAGGCCACCGAGGCATATGCAAAAATTCATCCGTGCTCACCGACCTTATAGAGATGCTCAAGTCTGCAAATGTTCGTGGTCTTCAAACTTGATTCGGACTCTTGAGCACCACCATGGACTCACTAAACACTCGGTAGCTACCTTGACTCATGCCTCGCCTTCTATGGCTTGGAATCTTGGTCCACGAATGACCGCCTTGGAGTTATCTCATGCGAACTTGGATGCAAAGGTCACCGGTCTTCAAGCAGATATTTGAAATAAAGGCCATGATGACCGAAATCTATCGAGCCTTCAAAGGTCAAGTCGGTCGGTCCCCTCAAGACCTACTCCAACTCTTGCCCTCACCGACGCCACGGCATAGCTTGAGGGGAGAATATCAAGAAACTCCTCTTCACACCGAGGGGAGCAAACACCAACAGATCTCGCAGGCTCAAACATCATCATCATCGGCACCACCTCTGCAGCACCAATCTCATCACTTCCACCTCAAGCAACAACAACACTAATGCCTTAACACCAATCATGACAACACCACCTCCCATTATTGCATCATCTTCCTCGGGACGGGACAAGGGCAAAGGCATCCGACTACTCACCGAGCACGAGAAGATTCCCTACAAATTGGTGACATCAATACCTCTTCACTCCTCAACGGCCTAACCAAACACCTTGCTAAGAAGAGAGGAAATTGAAACAAGTCGAGGATGAAAAGAAGACTAAGGAGGCATTGACCAAAGTGATTGTCAAGAAGTCGAAAATGTGGAATAGATGCAAGCAAGCTCAAAAGGGTCAGCAGACAAGTTCATGGAAGCTCAGTCGCTCAATGGTCGCAATGAGAGCTCGGTGTGAAGAAAAGAGAAAGAAAAGCTCAAGCTCTCGGGCAAAGCGTAATTAAAGAATACAATCGACAATGACCACCAAGGCTTCTGAAAAATCATCGATGTCAAAATCATTCCCAACACCAAACCATTGGCTATCAATGTTTACGAGAGGGATGACAAAAGACACTTTGAGGTTCATGATCCATTAAAATTCGGTGACTTTGGGATCACCGAACTTGATGAACTTGGTCCGATCATTGGAAAGAAGCAAAATAAGGTGGTCAAGGAGTCATGAAGATGCTTAGCAAAAGATATGAAAGGTCGAGGAAGCACCATTGGCGAGAATTCACCGCCTTGACTTTACCTCAAGGATCTCAACCACAAACTTCTACCGCAAAAGGAAAAGAGTTGATTTCCAACCCGAGATCAAAGTGCTCGGCCTTGAATGCAACAGAGAACCGCCGAGGTGTAAATTTTGTGAATGTCTAGTGATTGAAGAGCACGAAGAGGGCTATTCCACATTGATGTCTACGGAACCCCGCATTTCAAAGATGGAGTGACATTGATCAGCCGAGTGGTCGCAATGATCGACTATATTCTGTGGCCTCTCGGATCCAATCCCGGCAGAACGTCGGGGTTCGCCAAGACCGAACGCTAAGATCGAGACCATCCCGACAGGAAACACTCATCACCAAGAAAGTGAAGCTTGAAGCACTGGGTATCCATCCGGATTGACATCATTTTGTTTTATCTTTTGTACTAGTGATAGGAACTATGTAATCGATCAATAAACGATGTATGTTTTATTCATTTACTCGGTGTTCCTTATTGTATTCATTAGTACATTCGATGTAAGAAGAAGCCTCTTGCTCACTTACATCGATCAACCACTTAGGCTATTTGTATATCCAAATAGGGAGACTGTTGGGTTCAAGAATACCCAAACCCTTAATCTAGGATTTGAATAGAAAATAGCCCAAGTATTTATTCGTTAACACAAACAGTCACCGAGTGCATAGTCTCTCGGTGAGTCGTCTTCGTGATACTCGAAGAGGCAAAGAAGAAGTCTCTCCACTCGAAGGCGGAACTTAAAGGGTGAAGACCGAGTCAAGAAGAAGATGATGGATTCGGTGGTGATGACAATAACTCATCAATCCCTAAGATTCCTCTCCAACTTCTTACATCAAGACAAACCAAGTAGAAGATCAAGGATGTAAAGATCAAGAAAGAGCGGGACAAGGCGGGAAAGGTTGAATCGAGATAAGACGAAGTCCTTATCAACCAAAGTCAACTTTCCTGAATGGCAAAGATCGTGCTCGATGTCATCACCGAACTTAGGAAAGTAGTCTTGTCTCTTACCTAGAATAGTCTTTAAATGCAGAGACAAAATACATCAAGATTTTGTCTTACGTATGATGTCGGTTGTCACTTAGGAAAGAGTCAAATATCATACATGTATAAATAGCATAAGAGATGGAGTGAAAAGGTTAAGCTTGTGAATTGTAAAACACATACACGCAAGCCATCTTTTCTCCTCCAAATACAACTTAGTTCTGAGATAGCTCAATGAGCTCTAAGAGTTGTGCTCGGACATAGCCCGAGCTTAGTGAGGAATCACCCAACTTTGTCATTTCAATCCCAAGTACTATTCCGCAAGTACTTGGGTAACGATTCTTTGTTGATTTATTTCTAATAAGAATATGATGTTGAAAATTACTTAGTGTGTTTTCTTTATGTTAATTTCAGTCATAGTTCACTTTTAACTTGTTTTATAAACTTAAACTGTTTTAAACAATAGTGAACGGGGAACAACAAAAGGGTCGGAAATGTTTTCGAGATTAACCCGGTGAGGCCGCGTACATCATAATAAAAAAGATTCGCCCTATCTGGATAACTTGAATAAGAAAAAACCTCATCCGTTTTATTGTTGTCATAATATTTGGGTTTGTTCAAGATAAAACAACAATATATAACAACAATCTTAAAAATATACAATAAATATGTTGTCAATAATATACACACGTGAATATAATATGAAAACTGAAAGGTACTCGTAGTTCATACATAGTATTCTTTTGAAAAGAATAATATCTAAATCAAATATGTATCGCTATGGATGCAAACCGTTTTTACCACTGGAGGATCATTGAAAATTTAGAATTAGTTTCTAATTACATATATAAACGCATTGTAGAACATAAATACATATAATCAATAGTTAGTTTACTTTTACTAATATAGTTACTAATTAGGTTAATTTTTATTATATTTATAAATTACAAATTGTTTAAAACACATGATCGTGGTTAATTACCTCTTAGTAAGTTATAACTTTTGTATCTTTTTTTTATATGTTAAATTATTTGGGTGATAAATGAATCATCCATGAATGACAAAACATGAACCATATCCAACCCACTAAACATCTATATCCATATCCGTTATTCATCCATTTATTTGATCAATAAATGGATCCACCGCATTGTGCTAAATGCCTTCACATTATCAATTTGTAAGATGTTATCCTAGGATTTTAATTGATGAGCCTTTTTAAGTTTCTTTTCATCATTTTGAGGTTTATGTGCAATCCTTTCACATAAATATTGATTCGATTACCTTTTATGTTTCTCATTTAATTTACTTATCCCGCACACTTGTCACAAAATGAGGTCGTGAGCCATTGCTGCGTGAGGGGCATTAACTATATTTTTGGTTGTTCCAAGTGTAAAATCTACAATGGCGAATGGGCTGTTGTAGGAAAATTAGTACTTATATTGTAGCTGCTATCCAATACCAAAAGTGCGTTTTTTACGTCAATTTCGGGAGGAAACTAACTTAGAGGTAGCTGCAGACGCAACAAATTGTACATACTACATAATGGGTTGTGCTAACTTAGTGCTACTTACTATACATATTACATGAGTTGGTCATTACCTCACGAATGCCACGTACACTATATAGGGGCTTAACTTTTCGTTTATTATCTGGACATGTTGCATCATAATTTGGAGATGTCGGGAGTCATTATTATGGCGTTAGTCGCGCTTTTTCTTTTTAGTATCTTGGCGGATGGTTCTTCTCCGTGTCTTCAAATAACTCCTTCGAATATTGTAGACTGAATTTCTGCTTTACCTCAAATCTTTTCTGCATGCTCATCTACATGAGGAGGTGGAGTTAAGCTTCCAGGAGCGATTCAGTGACAACATTTTCTTTGATTGCAGGTTTGATGGCGCTGATGATGTGCCTTCATCAGGGTCCTTTGGAATTTCTAATAACATTGGTGGGTGTGCGTCTTCTACGTTGTCCAAAATAATTTCAGGTAACCTCTGCGTGCCTTTGCCTAAATGCACATGAAAGACGTGTTTTGTGTTTTCGAAGGCCTTTATTATGGAAGGTAGGATGTATGGATTTGGATCTGGGGTGTAGCTGAGTACTTCGCTACACTTTGGTAGCAATGAATTTACCTCGGGGCTAAACAAGTAACTATTATCTTTGCGGTTCGTCTGCAAGGGTAGCTTTGAAACAATAGTGGCAACAAATGATACACTCTGTTTCATTAGTCCTATGGTAATTGCATGTACAAAGGGGTATGAGGGTCGATTGTTGTGGGGTGTATATATGTGTTTTCATTTAATGGATACACGTAATTTGGTGTGGTGGGTGCCAACTGTTGGCGATGCCGATCTGATAAGCCGTCGCTTATTTTATTGATGCATGTTCAAAATATATTGTAGTACCGACTTTTGATTCATCTATCTTCACTATAACCACTTTAGTAGTAAACTCTTCGTTGTTGGTGTAAGTAAATGCAAATTATGAGTAAGCGCATTTGCATATTTTTAAGAATATGGATATATGGCGTACCATATGATTTTTAGGGTTCATTTCCATCAGTATATTTAGCGGCATCAGGAACCATGTCATTTTCTCTTCGATGTTATGTGGCTGGGTTGGCGGTAGTTGCAGAGGTGGTGGTGGAATTGTTAGCTCATCATACCTATTTAAATGAATGGCCATGTCCACGTTTCAGCATGTCATAATAGTATTTGGAGCACGACTATGGAGTACTTACAGGTTGGCGAATATGGTGAAACCAGCACGATTGGATTCGTGTAGTAGTCGGTGGTGGAGTTCTTGACAATTGTATCCGCTGTTTGTATACCGTCCATTAAGTAAGTAAACTTGACATTTTTTTAGGTAATTTATTGTGTCACTATAGTATGTACATGCAAAGCGTTTTTCCCAATAGGAGCTGAATGCCATGATAACCGGCTATTCCATTTTAGCCAATGTCTCAAGTGCAAATCCTATCACCATTTCATTCCAGATAGTAAACGTGTGACAAACAATAATTTTCCAAACTTATTTTAATAATAAAATTTGTTTATTATTACTTATACTTCTGAGCGTTTTCAAACTCATTTGACTTGAAAACGAGAAAATATCTCAAAAAATGTGAAAACTGCACACAACGCGTACTGGCACAAACTATAAACATAATAGACTCTTTATTTGTGATCTCCATAATTTTTATAAGTTAGTATCGATGTAACCATTCGATTCTCGTGGAAATTGTATTTTAAACTTAACCGTGCATGTTTTAAACTCCCAATCGATTTTTATCGAACCTAAACTAGTCCCGACTCATAATAACATATAATTACAACCTTGTGGAAAAAATTTTGCCGCACACCCCATCTTTTACCCACTTGCCAATTTGATTTCAAAACTTTCAAGTATATATAAAATAATATTAGAGGTTTCTTTTCATTTCACACATACACACACACAAACCCTAGCTACTCTCTCATATCTCTCTCTCTCTTCATCAGCGGTCGCCGCCACCACCACCGTCCACCGCTACCTAGAGTCAAGAACATAAGAAGTTGAAGATCCAAGAATATAGATTTGTGTTTAGATCGTAACGTTTGGGTCGCGTATAGGGTTTTTACAAGCTTCTATCCTCTCCTTTCTATCGTTGGTATGTTCGAACACCATCAAATCTATTTTCTCATCACCTTTTTCTATTTTATGTGAATGAAAAACTATTTTTACAAAAGGTTAAGTGATTTGAACAGATTAAAAATGCTTTGAAACAAAACTATAATCGATTCTTATGGTTTAATAAAAATAAGGTATTTATTGTGTGCTTATTCGCCTATTCCATAAGCACAAAGTGCTTATTTGGTTCGGTTTTGGGCTCGGGTCAAGGGTAAGGGCGAAGCCCATGGGTCTTGGGTTTGGTTCGTGCTTATTCTGGATTTATTTGGCTTATTTTAAAAAAGCCTTAGCTTATTGGGATTGATAATAAGCTCATTGAGCTTATTTTGTGGTTGTTTCGGTTTCGGTTCAAAACAAAAACCCGAGAGGGTGTTTGTTTGATTTTTGGTAGAAAAAAAAACCCGAACGGGTTGTTGGTTCGAGCTTATGAGGTTCGGCTTATATTTTGTGGCTTAAATTCATGCTTATTTTGAGTTGTTTGGATAATGGCTTATTTGGTTATGAATATTCTAGGTTTGAGATTATTTTCGGTTTATGCTTATTCATTAATTTATTTTGCGGTTAATCGAGTTATCGGACTAACATATTTATTTATTTTGACATATGTGTTCATTGGGAAAGTTTCAGATACATTTTGGACTTGCTACTTGGATCGAGTTACATATACAAAATGGACTAAATATATAAACGGTTATTGGACTAAATTATTGGATTTGGACTTGGGATACTTGGACTAATTATCAATCACATAACGGACTAAATATATTGGACATATTGGACTTATAATAAATTGACATATTGGACTTACGAACTCAAAATGGACTATTCATAATGGGCTAACACTTGTTGGACTATTATCGAGCCATAAAGCTCGATAACTATTAAATACATTAAACATTTCTAAAACTAGTTTATTAGTTAAACTTAACAAACCGGATACTTATTTGGCTTAAAGATATTGTTGACACGTGTTTGGTTAACGAAGACGAATATAATGTTGCATTGGAAATTTTTGAAAATATTGATTTGGGAAAATTGATGTTATTAAAGTATTCGACTTGGAAATGTTGTATAAGCGGACGAGTCATGCCAAAATTTTATAAAAAACCTCAGACTTATACTTTTATCTCAAAACTCTTCTATTATAAAACCCGACAAAAGGCGAAAGGTATAGTTTTATTTAATTGTAAAACCTTTATTATTTGAATTACAACTTTAAAACCTATGTTTCCTTACAAAACATAAATGTCGTTGTTGGAATCACTCCTAAACTATATTTCAAGTGTTTGTAATCAATATGTAATAGGTTGCTTAATTAGGCTTTTATGTTAATATTAATGACAAGGCTTATGTAGAAAGCCCATAAGCCTTGACCCAAATCCAATAAGCAAGGAAAGGGACTTGTAGTGTTGCCCTAGTCCCTTCTCCTATAAATAGTCTTGTAAACGTTCATTTGAAGGTTGGTTGTTCACTTCACAATATATCCTATGCCTATCTTTCTTTCATTCATACGTGTGTATTGTGTGTGTGTTCATCCGATCATCTTATCTATATTTCTTACATATTGATGCTTGTGTTACATTATGGTGACCTAACAGTGGTATCAATCGCCATCTAGTTGGGTGAAACGGTTTGTTTTTTTAAAGTTGTCTTGTCTACACGTAAGGTTTCACGTTATTCACCTTTTTCACGCATAAAACTTTGATTTTTACACTTTAAAACTCAATATTCGTATGGGTTAAGGTTTATATAGTGTTAAGGATTCTAGTTTTTGCAAAAAGTTTCAACCTTTACGTGTTTTACATTGTTTTCAAACTCGTTTTTATTTCATACCGTCATCTTACGCTTAAGCTCAAAACATATTTTGGTTCATCAAGTTCTCAACTTTCTTGTTCTTTTAGTGTTTTTGAAGCTTTTTCATCATTAAAAACGAGTTTTCAAAACATCTTAGTGCTTAAAAATACATTTTTGGTAAAATCTGTTGACTTTACGCCTAAGGAAAACCCTTTTCTTACGCTTAAGCTAAAAACCCTCCTTTTACGCCTAAGGAAACCCTAATCTTATGCGTAAGCTCAAAGTCTACGCCTAGCGGCGATTCTGCGTAAGCATTTCATCACTTGATCTTGAGTGTTGGTTTACTCAGTGTTTTCTTGCTTGGATAAGCCTGAAAACACTTCGACTTTGGATATCTTTTACACTGGTATAAGTGTAAAGGATTTTTGGGTAAAACTCTAGTTTTACGCCTAAGCTTAATATTTACGCGTAGAAACTTCTTTGCCTAAGCATTTCCTACGCTTAAGCTTGTCTTACGCGTAAGAAAATATTACGCATAAGGTTTCTACTACTAAGTCTTTGGTTTACGCCTAAGCTAAGTTTTTCTCAAAGTCTACGCGTAAGAAGTTACTACGCGTAAACTCTTTGTCTACGCGTAAGTTGGGTACTACGCGTAAGGAACATTTCTACTCCTAAGGTTCTTTCTACACATAAGCTGCTTTCTACGCTTAAGAACACTTCATCAACAAACTCAAAGTTTCATTCGACTACAAAGATCCATCATCAACACAAGTAGTATTTAAAAAAAAAAAATTGTCAAATTTAATTTTTAGGGGAGACTAAACGTTCAATTTTTACGCGAGATTCAAATTTTGGTTTAACTGCGAAAATTTTGGTCAAAAATTCAAATTTTTGGTCCCAAATTAGAATTTTTCGGGTCAAATTTGGCGTCAAAATTGTCAAAACTCAAATTTTTCTTACAACCTTAAAATTGGATTTTATAGTGAATTTCAAATTTTGGGAGTGAAATTTTTTCAAAATTATTTTTGGAGGGAAATTTTGAAAATCACTATATCGGCCTTTCAGTATGCAGATTTCACAAATCCCGTCACCTTCCAACTACTGCTTAAAACCTTCATCACCAAACCTTGCTACTGATGATTCTGAAGATGCAGATGCATTTGTGGAATTGAACAAAACAGGGATGTTACTGACTAAGATGATGAACTCAATATTTGACAAATCCAAGCGTCAGACTTCATCAAATTCCCGAGATCCAGCAGTCGTGCAAGGTGAAAGAGTTGATGTACAAGGAAGGAATGTTCAAGGGGTTGTTGGGAATGTTGTGATTACTTCATCTGTCGGTAATGCGGACAATGAGGTTATAGCATTGGAAAAGCAAGATGACATCAGCAGATCAGGGGAAGATATCATACCCATCTATGACACAGAGCCCAACTTTGACAAAGAACAAATGGTTGAGGAAAATATCTTACCCACCTATGACTCTGACACATAACAGATGGTTGAGGTAAAATCTCTGCTTGATCATATTACGCCCGCAAATGCGACACAACAAACCGAGCAACCCGATTTGAAATGAAGGAGAGGTTGACCGGTGTGTTGCACAATGTCCGACAACTATCTCATGTCCGAGCCCTTACTTGTAAACAATACAACGAAACGTCAAACCAAACTCTTGAATCGAAAACATTCTTCTCAAAAGACCATTGCTCGGTTTCAAAAGATTTTTCAAAACTAGAGGCTCATTGCATCTCTCTTGAACTTAAAATGCAAAACAAAATTTTAAACTCGAGCCAAATAGTAAATCTTTGAATGAACAAAGTAATCGTGTGGATACATTAGTAAAAGAAAATGAGCATTTAAAGGCTCAAATTCAAGCAAAGGGCTTGCACATGTTGCTTTACAAAACAAACCGAGAAGATTAATCGACAAGAGTGTGGATACAAATTTTGCAAAACCAACAATCTTGGGAAATCGTCTCTACAACCTTTCGAAAACAATCAAGAGTTAGACAACCAACCGCATTTAAATCGAATGTTCAAAATCTTCAAAACCACGGTTTGCCACCCAAGTTGTTGAGAATAATAATTTGTCAAAACCACCACTCCACATTCTGGCCTAAGAAAAATGCTTCATTTACATTATACCTGTTTCTGCCAAACCTCATCAAGTGGCTGCACCTGGCCAGTCTAGGATTAGTTCGAAAACAATGTCTAAACCAAGCATCAAAATTCAACATTCATATGATACAAATGCCTTGCACAAGAACTATGATCTAGAAAAGGCTAGGAAAAGGGCACTACTCCAAAAGGATGGAATCTTAGGTTCACGACCTAATGTATCACCTTCTAGTGTACTACTGAACACTGCTTATAGTAGCAAACCAAAACCTAAGTGTACTCAACAGACAATTACAAATAAACCCGTTGATCTAAAAGACAAATTTCAGAAACCTAATAGGTGGATCAATATAGGACGCAGACTCTTCCCAAAAGAAGTTTCAACATCCCCTAGATCTAACCTTAGATGGATACCAACGGGTAGAGTTTTCAAAACTGTTGGTCTTAGGTGGATTACTACAGGCAAGATACTAAGTAGTTACACTAAAACAAGTGTGAAACCCACTACATCCATCCCTGAGGTAGGAAAGGAAATCATCAAAATAGCATGTTTAGGTGTCAAGAAGATTATTGACACTACATCTTTATGATTCTAACATCGGAACCCGTTACACTTGGGATCCATGTTTTTCTATCTTGCCCCTCATATTTTTCTTTACTGTACAACAACTATGGCTTCTAAGTAACACAACTTAGGACCCGTTTCTCACCGTCGAAAATTTAATGATCCATCACCGCTCCACCATTGTATTTATCTTCAAGAATTAGAAACAATGCTTGCTCCTCCGGTTAAAGATTACATCAAAAGTCGTGCTTCGATGTATCGAATGTTTCATTGCACAACCCGATAATACTCTAATTTCGATACACCTGAATCTACAACAACAACCGTTATTGTAGATGCACCTCCAATCGAATCTCCGATAACAGAAGATCAAACTGTTTCTAACAACAATGACACAACTGATGATCAACATTATGAATAGAGAAGTTTTATCAGCAGTTGATTCTCTTGAGATATTTATGGTTCTTCACACTTGTTCGATTAATTGGACATATATGGTTTCACTGTCTCCTTATACATGGTTTCGCTGTCTCCAATTCATCATCAACATACGTGGTGTATGATTCTGATTCATTGAAAACATCGGGGGGAAGATAGTGTAGGTGTTCATTGTTTCCTTGATGTAGTTTGCGAAAACCCTATCTCTTCTTGGATTTCTTCAATTAGGGGGAAGGAATGAGACGATCTGTGGTTCAAACGTCTCACTTTGGTGTTATCGTCTCACTTTCTCAGGGTTATCGTGTGTGAAGTTAGCTAAATATGATGATATGATGCCTCACACACGGTCATTTTATCGAGAAATTGCATACTCACAGGTAATTATTATTCCGATAAACCGCAACATTCAGGGGGAAGTCATTTCATTTCGTCTTTCGTGGTTTGTTTGGTGTGAAGCATCTACATACGTGAGAAGATCTTTTTGATTTCTTGTATGTTACCCCCGAACGGATTTTCCGCAATAAGTCAGATTTACATTGTGTGGTTTACTGCTCATCTACAAATTCCGCTGCATACTGTAAACTTCAAAAGTTAGAAGAAATGTCGACTACATCAAAGTTTGAAATCGCTAAAGGCGGTTGTCGGTTTGGGGAAGGCGATTCGAAACTTCATCCGATGGCTTCGAGCAAAACGACTTGGAACCCGAACATAACCGTCTAAACTTCCCCAAACCCCATCATCACCGAACCAAGCCTCATCGCTTACTCGTCATCAAATGGAACAACTATTTGCTCATCTATTTAGTGATAGTATTGATCAACGTGCTCGAGATGTATCAAATGTTTCCTCTGCTCAACCTGATAATACTCCAATCCTTGATACACCTGAAACAACAACAACTGTTGAAGAAGCACCTCCAATTGATTCTACAACAACATCTGAACAAACCGCATCCAATGACGCTAAACCAGCTGATGATCTTCTGAATCATGAGGTACCTACACCTGCAGATTATGATCCAAATGTGTTCTTCAATCCTTTTGGTAATGAAACTACCACTTCTGATGTTGCGGAATCATCCACAAGCCATTTGAATCCTCCTAATCTGCACAATGTATATCAACATCAACCCTCCATACATCGTTGGACTAAAGACCATCCTCTTGTGAATATCATTGGAAACCGAATCAACCAGTCGTAACTAGACAACGCCTTTAGATTGACGGTGAACATTGCATTTATGCACTTACTGTTTGCCAATCTGAACCCAAAAACATTAAAGAAGCAATGACTTATTACAACTGGATTGAATCCATGCAAGAAGAACTTAATCAGGTTAAACATCTTGAGGTATGGGAATTGGTTAAAAAACCAACAGGGGTCTATGTTATTGGTCTTAAATGGATTTGGAAAAAAAAGTTGGATGCTGAAGGTACGATTATCAGAAATAAGTCACGATTGGTGGCTAAGGGTTATAGAAAAGAAGAGGGGATTGACTTTGAGGAATCATTCGCACCGGTTGCTAGACTTGAGGCTGTACGGATCTTTCTGGCATTTGTGGCTCACATGCACATCACGGTCTATCGGATGGATGTCAAAACCACTTTTCCGAATGGTCAATCAAGGAAATGGTATATGTTAGTCGGTAGGAAGGATTTGTTGATCGAGTTCCCAATCACGTCTTCAAACCGAAAAAGGCTCTATACGGTCTCAAACAAGCCCCTCGGGCATGGTATGATAAGTTATCATCCTTTCTCATTGCCAATAATTTCACTAAAGGATCGGTCGACCCAACACTTTTCATTCAATATCACGGGCTCACATTTTAATCGTTCAAATCTATGTGGATGACATCATTTTGGGTCAACACATAAAAGTATTCAAACAATTTTCAAAACTTATGAAAAATCATTTTGAAATGTCCATGATGGGTGAACTTACGTTCTTTCTAGGACGCAAGTTCATCAATCACCCCGTGGTATTTTCCTAAGTCGGTCAAATATGCTCTTGAAATTTTAAACAAACATGGAATGCAAAGTTGTGATACCTATGCCACAATAATGGCACATACCAAGAAACGGATCTTGATTTGCATGGGAAATTGGTTGACCCTACCAAATACCAAGTATTATTGGGTCTCTCATGTATCTAACGACCGATGGACGACATTGTATTTGTTTGTATATCTTTGCTCCGTTATCAATCAAGACCAACTAAAACTCACCTCTATGAGGCTAAAAGAATCCTCCGATACATCAAGGGAACCATTAATTTGGGGATCTGGTATCCGAAGGATTCTGGTTTTGAACTAATAGCTTTTTCAGACGCTGATCACGCAGGTTGCTTACAATTTCTTGGTGATAAACTAGTGTCATGGCAATCGAAGAAACATGATTGTACATCGCTGTCATCAACCGAAGCAGAATATGTAGCCATGTCAGCGTGTTATGCTCTAGTCATTTGGATGAGAACACAACTCAAAGACTATGGTTACATATTTGAAAGAATCCCGATGTACTGTGACAATCGAAGTGCTATTGCGATCTCGTGCAACTCCGTACAACATTCGAAGTCCAAGCACATCGATCTTTGATATCATTTCATAAAAGAGCATGTGGAAAAGGGTACCGTTGAATTATATTTTGTAGGTACTGAACACCAACCGGCGGATCTTCTCACTAAAGCCTTGGCTCCTGCTAGGTTTAATGATTTGATCCACCGGATTGGTATGAGGTGTTTGACTCCAGAGGAACTGGACGAACTTTTAACACATTCTTGAAAACATGTCAAACACCAAAACCTCTTTTGTAAATAAATTTTTCAAAAACAAAAAATAGAAAAATATAAAATCTGATAAAATACAAAAATATTCTTCTATCTAAATTCTTTCAAACATTGCAAGTACAATACTTTCGTCAACACTGTGTTCTATCAAACTTTTCATAATTTTCCCGAACAAGTGTTGAGGGGGATAAAGTAAATATTTTTCAGTTTCATAAATCCTTGTACTTGCATGTTACCAAAAATACGTTGTTTCTTCTAAAATGGTGGATACGTTTCTTGTCAAATACTCTCCTCGGACTAAAATGATTTCAAAATTCATTATTTCAAAAGTCGGGGGAGTATCATTAAGTTTCTTGCCATATATGTGTTTTGTCTAACCTAAACGGAAGTTAAAGGATCTTGTTTGGAATCTCTTTGAGGTTGAGGGACTGAATGTGTCAACTTGGCAAATTAATTTTAACTAAAACATTCACCTAACACATTCTATGCACCACTTCATGTGCATTTACTCCTAAACCACCAAGATCAAACGGCCCAAATCAAATCTTCAAAATCCGTTCAAGTTTTTCATAATCAGAAGTTCTAAATTGTTTTGATCAAGATTCTAAACAAGGATTTCAAAATCTTTCAAATCCAACAACTAAAACTCTTTAAACTCGATTTTGAAAAATTGTTCACTCGAACCAATTGGGTGTTTATGCTTAAAAGTGTTTGGATTGAAATGAGTTATGTTAAAACCTTTCTTAGTGTCTATTAAACATGTTTCAATCGTCCAAAACCATCCCGAATCTTCAATTTGAATTCTAGGGTTCTTGCGCTCATTTAGGGTTTTTTTTTTTATTACGTGATGTTTTATGTGGTCAAGAAAGTGTTAGAATAAGTTTATATGCATGTTTTGAACCTTTAAATTTGCCCGAAACATCTAAACTGTAAGAATTTAAGTTTTAGGTTTTAGGGTTCATCTCCATGAATCTTCCGATTACGTGGAGGAAATATGTTAAATCTTGTTCCATTGCACTCATATGACATCTAGGACACTCCATAAACATTCTTGTTTGATTTGTGTGGCTATATCTCTTACGCATAGATTAAGGGTTTAGGGTTTAAGTAATTTCGCCTAAGGTGTCGTTTGTTTTTCAGAGCTTTTACCTCTTCATCTTGCAAACCACGTCTGCGAGAAGAAGAGGTACATTTAAGCTCTTCATCATAAGAAGAAGACCGTTTGTTTTTTGTGCTATTGAAGTACTTCTTTCATTTTTCCTCTTATGTCTGCATTGGTGTAGAGGAAAGAAGTGGAAAAAAGACCTAAATTATGTCTGCATTGGTGAAGAGGAAAGAAGTGATTATATCCTCTTATGTCTGAAAAAAAACAAACGGTCTTCAAAGATAATGTCTGCGCGCCTGCAGACAAAAGAGGAAAAAAGCTCTTCTTTGAAAAAACAAACAAGGCCTTAGTCTTTTTATGTGTATTTGATATGTTCTTGTGCTTATTTTGTGATCTAAAAGATGTTTGGAATAAACTGCAATCAATTTTTCATGTTTATATTTAACAGGTTAATTATTCATAATGTCGAAATCTTGGTGTTCAAACCGTTACGCTTAAAGATTACTTTTATGCGTAAAGGTAAGGCCTAAGAGAAATCTTACGCGTAACTCTTACGCATAAGAGGTATCTGATGGATTACGCGTATCTTGGAAAGATATTCAGTAAACAAGGCTTGCTACGCATAAGCTTTACTCTTCGAGTAAACTTTACACGTAACATCTAGCTTATTCCTACGTGTAAGCCTAAAGCCTTTGAACTTGTCTTACGCATAAGCTTAGTCTTACGCTTTAGCTTACTCCTATGCATAAGCTCCTTTCTTACGCATAAGGATCCTTGTTACTCATAACCCACGGTTCACTACATTTTGGCCTCATTACGCATATGTTACTTGTTAAATGTTACACATAAGTCACAAATACCGATGTTTCAGATAAGCTTAAAAAGTTAATATGTTGTGTGATTAAGTGAAAAATTGGACTCTGAAATTTTAAAATTAACACGTTCACATAACTTATCACATCAACTTCAAATAATTGGAAAAATGTGACTTAGGACTTGTAACTAACATAAACATGTTACCATCAAACAAGTAATTAGATAATAAATCAGACTAAATCAAACACATTGTTTTTCCATATGTCTGTCTCTTTGTCTAATGACTTTCAGATCACAAAATGGCTGCAAATCAAGCAAACATCAATGCCCCAGCTGAGCTCTCGATGGCAAACACATTCCTAGCTGGCTACGACAAAACAATTGGCAAGAACAATCTCCATGTCATCTTCAACAACTTCATATGCTCATGATCATCTTGCAGAATTGATGTGGACATCCTTCTGCAACATCCATTCAAATTCATGCTCACAAAGTCATACTGATGATGAGTATGATTCAATACAATTTCGTAAGACATTAAAGCAGAAAAGGATGAAATACTATGCTTCAACCTTTCCGGTTAATCAACCCGGTGGGGCAGGAGGGTCAAGCAGTAGTCCTCCACTTATGGAAGTTCCATTGCAAACAACTCTTACCCCATCCGATCCGGTTAATCAACCCGGTAAGGATCAGGGTGCCACTGTCACTAAAAATGTTGAAATGAAGCATCCAAAACAATAACTAAAACAACCGCAAGAAGAATAGCATAATGAAGATGAGGAAACTTATTAAAAAGGAGATTACGATCATGATAAGGATGAATGAGTCACTGATGATTATAATTTGGCGGCTAAAGAGGAAACGATGCGAAAAGAGTCAGAAGTAGCTGCTAGAGCTGAAAAGGAAAAGTTAAAGAAGGAATCAGACAACTACGTAGTTGACAATCCAATACACAAACCTCAACAATCTTCTGTAGCACCTCTTGACACTTCCACCAAACCCAAATCATCATCTCAATCATCACCTCCATCAACAAAAGAAATAACTACGTCAACAACAAAATCTGTTAAGAAGGCAACTCCATCCAATGATTCGTCAAATGGTTAAGCAGGTTATCACCACTACACAATAAGCTACACAACCACCACCATCTGATCAACCAAGGGATTCAGAAACCACACCATCAATGGAGAAACCATTGATCACTTTACATACACCGGTGGTGAGGATCACTTCATACCGAGCCCCAACCCGAACCTCAACCGAAATTTAGATCAAGTACATTACTGCACCCCTTGTTTTCATACGTATCAAATCAAATTGCGTGTTGAAGATCTCCACATCGGGGTCGAATCTTACCAAAATTCTACACTTCAACGAAATCAATCAAGAACCTCAGTACAAAATCGTTCATAATCCAAAGTTTGGGTTTGTCTACCAAAGTGAAAATTCATCATACTTGCTTCATGGCTTTCGATGAAATTCAAAAAGTTCTATGACGCCACCCTGGAGATGGTTCGAGATGGATTGGCATATCGATTGAAGGACATTGAGTTGGGTATTAATAAGACGAAGAGATGGAATTCAAAGGATCGCAAGGATGTTCGTTGATTATCACTAGGATTGATGAAAGGTTGATTCATCGGGATTAGATGCGACGGTTGGAAGAGCTCTATGGGAGGATGACCAAACTTTCCGATTCTGACTCACCAACGTCCTCAGAAAGTAGCTAATCGTCTGTAATCATTGGGTACTCTCTTAACTCTCTTGATTGTGATTTTGTTTGTTTGATTTATTGACAATGGCTTGTGCACACATAACAGTGTACAACCCGTTCTTGTAATGAAAGGACCATGTGGTATGCTTCAGTGCCACAATCCTATAAAGGAGCGAAAGCTTCTTACTTTTGAGTAAAACTTATCAAAACTTTAATTTTTCAAATTTTTGCTCAAAAGAACAAGTACTTCCCCTTATGTTTTCAAAACCTCAAAAGTTAATATTACTTGTTGATGGGGAGTATTTGCTAAAAATCTTTGTTCACAAATTGTTCTTCGTGGAAACTTCCCACAAAACTCAAAATGGTCATATTCGATATCAAAATTTCGTCAAAAATAACATTTATATGCCATTTTTGAGGGGGAGAAAAATTGTGTGATACAAAAATGTTGGAAAATGTGATTGAATCTTCGTGCTAAGACTTAAACCATGAATTGACGAGATCTGAACTGTCATACATCGAAAAGATTTGTCTTCCAAGACTTATCCGAGTAGATTGTACCTATTCGCGAAGCTCTTGATAGACATGAACTTTGACGGGTTTGACAACCTTTCGAGGCTTGTCCACACCTTCAAGGTAGTTATTAGAGCTAGTTGTCACATAAAAGCTGACAATGTAACTCTTTAACTATGCAATGTAACCGTGTCTCGCGGGGAATTGTCTATCTTGAGTCGATCAATTCAAAAGTGCGAGCTCTACCCTCACCATGCGATTTACACAACACTTGAGCACATGTGGAGGGGAGTATTTTGAAAATATAAAATTCACGAAGTGTTACAAAATGTTTTCACTCATAAACACTTTGAGAGATTTTTGAGAAAATGGTTTTATGGCAACTTAGGATAGTCATGGAGTTATAAGTTGACTAAGGTTAGGAATAAGCGTCCTATGATCTCGCCAGAGTCGGAGGGATCTACCCAAGGACACCACTAATAGTTAGAATTTAGAAGTCCTTAAGTATGATTATAAAAAGGAGAAAATGAGAATCGGAGAAAGAAGGAGTTGAAGAATTAAAAAAGTAAAGAAAAGGGTGAAAAGAAATAGCCCTCCAAATTATTCAACTTAGGGCAGACACCGGGTTTAATACATATGCTACTGGTTGTCACTAGATAACACCGGTATTGAAGATTAAAGTCGTCATGGACCCAGTGACGCATGCACTAAACCTTCTTAGCCACTCAAGTTTCTCTCAAAAGAAGCTTGTTTCATTCTCACAGGGAACCCTACGTAAACTATCAGATTTCTCTTAGAGATTAATGGTATTGAAGAAGGAGACCCTCTCCCTAGTCTCCGCTCAGGAAAACCAAAGCGCACTATTGAGTTTAGAACCACGAGATTCATCAAAAGACATCTTAGGAACACTTGACATTTCATCACTTGTCGTTCAACATTGAGGACGTAAGTGATACTATTCTAGAGTCCTACATGATCTTAGCAATGTCGAGAACATTTATGAGGGGTTCACAACCGTGATCCTCGGTGATTGAATGGAAACTCATGCCGTGGTCAACATCAAACAACCATGACAAGAAGTCACTTGATAACTCCTTGTAGGTTATGCTTAGTGTTGTCTCAAACGGTCTCTGATCGTGGGGTGATGATTCGGTGTACCTCGACTCACCGAATCGTAGATGTTCTTGATACATCGTGTTATCCTACTTGAGGACTCAGGTTCAGAACGACCTTTGCTAGAATTAGAGATGTGTTTTACACTATCTCATTAACACGCTCGAAGTTCAAACTTGTAAGTGCTAGAAATCCCGCTAAGGAGATTCCTTTCAAGAATTGAGTCCCAAAGATGTGGGTCATTACTTGAACTTGTTCAATGTAATGCCAACTGTCCCTTATGAGATTCGGACGACTGATTCGCCCGACCAAGGTGAATGGAATCAAGACATTCATCAGAAGAACAATCTTAGTGGTTAATTCTCTAAGAAATGACCACAGTGATCGATTGGTGTTTATTACTAACCCATTCTTATGTCTTCTTCTTATGGATGCTCCTAGGAGATGATCGCGCAGATTCTCCACATTCTCATACCAACAACAACATAAATTAAAGTTCTCTCGAAAAGCAACACAAAAGTCAGAATGATTCTTCGTCAAAGCCAAAGAATCTACAAAGTTTAAAGACTAAAGAGAACTACATCAACATTGAAATCCAACGGCAAATAACGTGTGAGCATGTTGGAGAAGGACGTGGAGACACCTGAGCAACGAAGTGGACCTGATGCAGATTACAACAACATATCATCACCATATCCACATCAGAACAAAGAACAAAGATAAATGAAGACGTCAAAGCTGAGAACTTCAAAGAAAAACAAGATCCTCACACTGGGGAGATTGTTGGAATCAAGACACTTCTTCTCACAAGAAAGAAGAATGTCAGAAGATGTCAAAGCAACTATTACAACCGCACCTACAACTTTTCAATATTACTGAAGTTATTAATTACCAACACTTAGGGAGAGATTGTTGGAATCACTCCTAAACTATATTTCAAGTGTTTGTATTTAATATGTAATAGGTTGCTTAATTAGGCTTTTATGTTAGTATTAATGGCAAGACTTATGTTGAAAGCCCATAAGCCTTGGCCCAAATCCAATAAGGAAGGAAAGGGACTTGTAGTATTGCCCTAGTCCCTTCTCCTATAAATAGTCTTGTAAACCTTCATTTGAAGGTTGGTTGTCCACTTCACAATATATCCTACACCTATCTTTCTTTCATTCATACATGTGTGTATTGTGTGTGTTCATCCGATCATCTTATCTATATTTCTTACATATTGATGCTTGTGTTACATTATGGTTACCTAACAGTCGTAACTAAACTATTTGGGACTACCGGGTAAATACCGAAATTTACCAATGACCTATTTCCTTACTTATTTTCTTATTTAACTCTTATTTACATTCTTATTTATTTCTTTTATCCAATTTTCTCTAAATAATATGTATTGTATATATTATACTTTGGCGTGTGTTTTGTTTCGAGTCCACACCAACGATGATACAAACCTTTTTACGAACAATGATATGAGACTTCTACGAAAACTAAAACGCTCTGTCTTTTGAAAACTCATATGCATCATACTACTTTTATGTGGCATCTTCTAAGTCAAACTATGTATTTATTAGGTCGTGCCGATCATGTACCATTGTGCTTTACTACTTGACACCGTTTGTGTTGCTTATGTTACCATACTCTGAGGTGAGTTTATAGCCAAACTTACTCTCTTTACTTCTTTTAAAAACTTTGGGGTGAGAAACTTGCAAAACTCTTTCTTGGACTAGAACCGAATCGAATTTGCTTTTGTTGGTTTGATATTTTTGCAAAACCAAGAAACATATGAACAAGAGTTTGAGCAAATGAAAATAACCGATGTTCATTAGAAATAAGAACATGTTTACACATTCTTGACTGAGTCAACTAATAATACCCATTTGTACATCAGGGCTGTATTAGCCTCACCTAATTGTTAAGGTTTAGGCTTTACGAGGGATAGTTGCGGAATACTATCCCTAGCAATCACAAATGGTACTCTTCAAGTTATGAAGAGGAAGATTCCACTTAGAAGAGGAGGATTTTTCTAGTGGTGGAATCGATTGCTTATCACTACTACTACTACTAACCTCCCTTTATATACTAGGGAGATACAGCATTAGTAGTTACAAGAGAACAATGATATCTAAACTAGAAGCAAGCAGACGTAAGGTACACGTACACTTTTGTGGCTAGGGTTGCATTCTTGTCTTGACACCTCATGCAAGTTTCTTTCCACGCTCTCGATGAGTCCTTATCTTCCTAAGGGTTTTCCCACTTTGCTTTATCTCAAATTACTCCCCGCGTAAGCATGTCTGAGAACTTCATCCAGATCCTTTGACATACTTTAGCAAGTATTGTTAAGTATACTCTGACCGTATCTGATAGATGTAATTTTGGTAAGGCTACATAGTTCTTCTGGATAGCTTAAGTTGCTAAGTCTTTCAGAGCCCTAGAGACATTTTTCAGTCCTCCAAGACTATGTTTTTTCTGTATTCTTCTGGCACTTTGTTAGCTGACTCTTCATCGGGATACAAAGTATTCATTTAGTTTTAGTCTTTGACTTTCACAAAGCTATACTGTTTTCACCAAGAGGTATGCAACATATCCGAGTAGTTTATACTCGAGATATGTGAAGATACTCGAGAGTTCTTTTGGTCGACACTCGTTCTTTATAACATCATTTGATTTTATCAAATGTCCTTGGACTTTAACTCTTCCGAGGTGTATAACTTTGTGAGATAGGCGATATCGACAAACAAGATCGATCCTTGTCAAGGAGTAAACTTTGCTCGTGGTTTAGAGTTTGACTTTGTCAGAGAAATGACTTGTTTCTCTGATTTAATCAACTATTTAACTTAGGCTGATTTAGTGTTTCAAATACTTGTGAGGGACAATCAAGAATAACGGCTTCTTCTTATGTTCTGAATTACAATCAAGAATAAAAATATAAACATGTGATTTTAAGGTGGTCTAAGTTTATCAGAGGTAAGTGAACATAACGGCTTATTTTTACACTCTGATTTACAACCAAGTATACATGTATTTGAGTTAAGGTGCTCTAATTTTATTAGAGGTAAGTGAGCATAACGGCTTCTTCTTACACTCTGATTTACAACCAAGTATTTACATGTATAATTAGTTACAGATATCTGATTCTTCATAGGTTTTCTGATGTTTGGCTTATCCTTAAGTTCTTTCTTGGATTTATGTTTCGAGTAATTGAACTTCTACTCCAGAGGAAGCCAGACAACTCTTGATTGAACCATTTCTTCCATTTTGAGGACTATGTCTTTTTAGTCTCTGATATTGGAATTTTCAATGACCAATGGAAGGTTTGGTTAGGAGGTATGCGTCCTTTAGAAAATATTTACTAATTTCTAAGGTGTTAAGAATAATTTAAGAATAGTTTGAGGAATTTGGTTCAGAGTCAGGGTTTGTGTTTGAGTGTAAAGTTGATAGTAATAACTAGTGTACAATTCTAGACAACCTTATTTCCAGACACAGACGATGAAGGTATCATTTATTCTCTGACTGTCTTCTGGTTTCTGATTCAATCCCTGATGATTATTAGTGACCTGGGAGGCGTTAGTTGTGCTGCTAGCGCATTCTTACCCCTGGTTAATTCCGCATTTATATCCATGAGTTTTATAACTTGTTAGGATTTGGAAAATCCATATAGAAGAGTCGGTCACCCCGAGTCTAGTCTAGCATATGTTAGCTCGTATACTTAGTTATATTTATTAGTTATTTAGTTAGTTAAGTAACACCAAGGAGGACGGATGTGTCTTTACCCATCAGTATACGATCCACGACCGATAGAGGGCGTATATGTAAGACTATAAAAGCCTCTTCCCATCCATGGTAACAGGAGGAGCTTTCAATCTAACCTTTCTTATTTTCTATCATCACTTTGTCTCTCTAGAAAGCATCCAACCTTCTTTCTCTCTCTAAAACATCTTGCATAGATTCGAACCATACTTGTGTGATTTGTGTGTTACAATAACCAATATCTTACAATTAGTCCCAGAGCCATGGTTAGATCATAAAGATTGGTTATTGTTACTTTTAGTTGGTTCAAATTTTATAGCCTAAAATACACCAAGTTCAAATTTTTGATGGTTTAATGTGTTAAAGGTTTGTACTTTTGTGTTTAGGATCATCATATTAGTTTAGTTTTGGGTTTGGAAGGATTGATTCATCTTGGTTGTAGTTTTTTGATTGGAAAAGTAAGGTTTTTGAATGTGTTCTTGGATGCGTTTGACCCTCGGATATAGTGTCCTTGGATGCGGGTTGATAGTTCTTGATTGTGAATTGTGTTCGCTTTGTTGCGTTTTGTCATTGCTAGGCTTCGTTTTGGTTTTCCTCGCTGTGATTTGTAGTGTTTGAGTTGCGTTTTGGTGGGTTCGATTGCGATTTGACTACTGGATGCGATTTGATTAAAATAATAATATTTGAGCTGCACTTTGTTAGGAAAGGACAAAAGGACAAGTAGTGGTTGAACTATTAAAAGCGACCTGCATTTTGATCTTGCATTTTGTTCACTTCGTTTTGATCTTGCGTTTTGTTCATTGCATTTTGATCTTGCGTTTTGATAAGTAATGCATTACGACATGCGTTTTGATAGTCTTGCATTTTTCATTATGTTTTGTCAAGGACCGCAACTTGTGATTCTGCGTTTTGACCACTTGCGTTTTGATTTGAGCTTCTGCGTTTTGTTGATTGCGTTTGAGCTTCTGCGTTTTGTTGATTGCGTTTTGAGTTGACTGCGAATTGATCATTGCGGTTTACATCAAGAAGACGAGTTTTGACTTTTGCGGTTTGACCACTTGCGGTTTGACCAAAGTTGACTTTTACGTCAAAACTTCAAACGGCCATAACTTTTGAACCAGAACTCCGTTTTCGATGAAATACCGTCAAAATGACCGAAATAACTGAATATTGTGAGATTTTACTACAAAGTTGTAAAAAGAATTTTTCGAGGCCCAAATCCCCTCAAAGAGGAAGTTATTAAGGTTTTTAAGTTTTCAAACCAAATTTTCACTACAACAACCGTGCTTAATCTTCATAAAAAACAACTCTTTAATCTTTGAATCGATCCTACATCAACTTTATCACAAATACTTTCATCAATGGCAACATAACAAGACTAAAGTCCATTCGGGTACACGTTCGAGGTCTATAACTGCTCCGGAAAGAAGATATTGTGGTTTTTGAGTTTTGTAATCAAATTTTCGCATCAACAACATAGAACCAAACAACATTTAAGCTAATCACGCAAATAATCATCACTCATAACACACAATATTCTATCATTGTGCCGATCCATCGATTATCTTAACTACATTCTATTTCTCATTTCTCACCGCCTAACGGTTTCGTTGTGATTTTGTAAAATCCGTGAAAGATTCTATTTCTCGATTTAAATTTTGTAAAATCCGTGCACTATCACATCATGTCAAACAACTCGCTACATCATCACCGAAATACTTAAGTTGTACGACATGATCGATGAACATAAGATTCCCAACAAAGTACAACAGACAAATGTTGTTGAGTCAGAAACGAAAAATTTGGATAATAGCAGTATGGTCTCACAACAACAATCACTAATAAAAGAATCTTTGTGTTCAAATTTACATGTGACAGAGTTGCACCAGTTACAACAAATGCAAGCTATTGCCAAGGATAGTTGCATTGAATCGTTTCGACTACTTCATTCACACCTCACGTTACTTCTAACTGAATACAGATACACAATAGGAATCGAACGAGCAGTTAATGCACTTTTCCATCAAGAATTATCAACGTTTAGGGGCACATTGTTCTTGAACTTAGAACAATTGAAACAACAACTTGACAAAGAAAAGGTTCAAGAAGCCAGTTCTAAAGCTGCACTTCAGGTGACCAACAAACAATTCCAGTCATTCTTCAATGGGGAATATACTTTAGATTATGATGATCATATGACTGAAAAGTGCTTCAAGAATCACACTGGGATGGAAGAAAATGTGTTCAGAGAAACATTAATCCAACTCATGGATAATGTTAAAAGATACATTAAGGAAAATGTTGGGAATTCTCTTGAATAAGAATTACTGGCGATTAATCATCATTGGCGGATTCTCATTGAAGTCTTTGGATTCTCATCAAGAAGTATTTCGGAAATAGTAAAACCGTGTAGCTTGTTTATGCGGATATAGATATTCGCGTATTTTATAGTTAGTTAGGATATGCATGAGTTTTATTAGGAAGTGATAATGCATATCTCTTTTAGTTTTATGAATATCGTTTCTTGTGAAGCGGTTTAGGTTCCTTGTCTATAAAAGGAACACATTAGTATGTATGAGGTACGAGTTTGAAAAACAAGTTTTAGTTTTATTCAAAGATCCATAGAGGATCAAAGTATTCTTAGTAATATGTGTTCTTACTTGTGTTTGATTTCCGCTTTATAATACAAGTAATAGAGACTTTCTATTAGTGTGTTTGTGATTACATAAACATTACTAACGATTCACGAGCGCAAAGATCTATCAAGGTCTAAGGTTCAACAAGTGGTATCGAGCCTCGGGAGAGTCTCTGTGATACTAAGAAAGTCTTTCTTTATACCCTCACAACCAAAACAACCATAACAATGCCTGGGTCAGAAGATGGAACAAAAGTTACTCACAATCAAAACACCACATCTTTGCAACAACTCAATCTCACAAACAGCAATGCAAAGTTCCCATACCTCAAGAAGGAGGAGTATGAATTGTGGGCTATGAAGATGCAGAATTGGATTTCCAATATTGATTGGAATCTTTGGGAAGTTGTTCGTAAGGGTAACAGTTTGAAGAAGTGCGTCAAAGATGCTGATGGTGTTATAACCATTGTTGGTCCTAAAACTGCTGAAGAGATTCTATCTGTTCAGAGAGAGCATAAAGTTAGAACTATTCTCCTTCAGGCTATACCAGATGATCACATGGGTGACTTTCACTGCATGGAGGATTCTAAGGACATCTGGATGGCAATTAAGGCTAGGTTTGGTGGGAATGATGAGTCAAAGAGGATGAGGAAATCAATGCTGAAACAGCAGTTTCAAGAATTCCAAATCTCTGAGGAAGAAGGTATCGACAAGGGACATGACAGTTCCATAGGATTTTGAGTCAATTGAATCGAGATGAAGGCCGGACTGCACAATAAGGATTGCAATTCAAAGTTCTTACGATCTTTACCTCCATCTTGGTTGCAAGTAAGCATTGCACTCAAAGCAAAAGGTGGGCTAGATATGGTCACTTTTGATGATCTCTACAAGACTTAAAACTCTTGAGCACGATGTCAAGTCCCTTTTGTTCATCCACTCCCACTAACTCGACTTTTGTTAGCACCTCCTCAAATAAGATGACCTATGCTCCAAGTCCAACTTCCTCAAGATCATCATCCTACATCACCACTACATCAAATTCTCAACATAAATCCGGTGGTGTATTGGAAGATGTACTTCACTCTTTGTTGTCGATTATGAAAATCGTGACAACTAGCATTGAGGATTTTGAGCAGTGGATCCACTTGATATGGAAGAGATGAACTGAAGTGGCGGTGGCCATGCTCTCAATGAACATCAAGAAGTTTGAGAGTAAGGTCGGGAGAAAGTTTGGTTTCTAGGAAGAGATTCAACAAGATTTGATGAAGGAAAGTCAAGTGCTATACTTGTGGTCGGATGGGTCACTTCTCAAGAGAATGCAAGGATAGGAAGGTCGGTGATGAAGTTAGGTATTCTACCTAGCGCAGAATGAAATGGAAGCTTGATCCTCCAAAGCTTTGGTCACTCGGATGACCATGTCAACTGGAAGGTGCATGATCCCGATAATGATGAAGCTTCGGTTCGGAGTGGATTCTTTGGTAAGTCAGACTACATAGGATCGAAGATAATCAAGTTGCCTTAATGGGCATCTCTCGTGTACATAATTGTGTTTTTGGTTGTAGTGAAAGATATAATGAACTTAAGGAAGCATATAATGAATTGAAACCTAAATATAATGAATGTTATGTCAAGTTGAGGCTTACAAAAGGCTTTAAAAACTTTAGAAAGACAAAAATTTGGTTTCAAAAGAATCAACTTGCTTATGATGAAAAGATAAGGGTGTTAGAAAGTGATTTGGAATGTACTAGAATTGATTTAAAAAGAACTGAGAAAGAAAAAGCATATGTAGTTTCAGAAAACCAAGTGCTGAAAAAGAAACTAGATGAGGAAGTAGCTAGACATAAAGAATGGTTAATGTCCGGTGAAAATTTGGCTAGCTTCATCTATGGTAGTCAATCTGTAAACTCTGGGATAGGTTTAGGTTTTAAGAAGTATGTTGGCTTAGAAGCTAGAAATGATATGCGTTAATCTACACCAGCAAGATTAGCTAATTATGTAAAAGAAGGAGATTTACATGCTGTACCTGGACCTATTAGAGGAGAACATATGCCCACTGACCTTTCCATCATAATAGACTTTGATGGATCACACCATCTTTATGGAAAAAGTCAAGAGACTTGCGGACCACGATTCTAAATCTCTGACTTTGTCTCTTGTTACGACAAAGACAAGTCCTCGACCAAGGGTCTACTACATATACCGATTGTGATTCAAGTGAAACGTCGACCTTCCCAAGACCTCACCCAAGCCTACACCCAAGACTCCATACAAGCTGTTAGAGTTCTCACGAGGAATCAACTTCCAAGACAGTTTCCTCACGAGACTTGTCATTTATTTCTTTTGCAAAATAATGTCTTTAATTTCATTAAAAACAATTACATTAATGTTTGTGGTTTGAATGCTTATGCATGTAATGAAACATCTTTCACTATGAATAAATCTTCTGAAAAGAAGACATGTTTTATTTGTGGCAGTAAATTTCATTTGATTAAGGATTGTAATTTTCATGAGCAAAGAATGGGTGTATGTGCTAGTCAAAAGAAACCTAGACCAATGTGGAAAAATGTTAATGAAATACCATCTTTTGTTCCACAAGCAACTCATAAAACCAACAAACATAATTACTGCGATAAATTTTCAAAATGGAGCAGATCATTTGCTAGACCATTTGTGATACCAACTAGTGCATATTTTCAAAATGGTTATTGGCACGGATGTTTTGACTCAATGTATGTTGGCAAGGGATATTGGGATCTTCTTTGTGAAGCCCTCGGTACCGGTTGTTCTTGGACTCAAAGGGACCTAATTTTCAATGGAGGCCCAAGAACAATGGTGGATCTTATACATCTACATGGCCTAAATCTTATGATCCACAAGGCAAGCTCCAGTCAGTGATGACTTGAGTCTCCATAGTGTACTAATACTTTGTATATTATTTTGTTGTTGTTGTAGGATCATCCTCTGTAGAGTAAAGAAGTAGGCATTGTTGATAATGGTTGTTCCAGAAGCATGTCAGGAAACAAAGAGAAGATGCATGATTTTGTACCCATTGAAGGAGGAGGCAATGTGACTTTTGGTGGAGGAGATGGTAGAATCACTGGGAAAGGCACCATCAGAACACCTCGGTTGGATTTTGAGAATGTGTACTATGTAAAGGAACTGCAACATTTCAACTTGTTCTCAGTATCACAAATTTGTGACACCAAGCACAAAGTATTCTTCTCTGAGGATGAATGTCTTGTGCTCTATAAAGACTTCAAACTTCCGGAAGATACATCCATTCTCACGAGTTCCCGAAGCCACAATTTATACACATTCAATTTGAATGATGTTCAACGAAGGTGACCTAACATGTTTGGTGGCTAAAGCATCCCTGGATGAGTCTACATGTCATGTGAACTTCAAGACCATTAACAAGCTTTCTAAACTTGGTCTAGTTGAAGGACTTCCTTCCAAAGTCTTCACCAATGAACACAATTGTGTTGCCTGCAACAAAGGAAAGCAACACGAGCCTCATATAAAGCCATTACAGGTTGTGAGCACTATCTCAAAACCTCTTGATTCTTTGCATATGGATCTTTTGGTCCAACCCAAATCAAGTATTGATCACAAGTATTTACGCTGGTAATCATTGATGGCTATAGCGGGTTTTGTTGGGTATTCTTTTGAAAACTAAAGATGAAACATCTCAAATTTTAAAGAGTTCATTACCCTTGTTGATCACCGACTAAACAAAAAGGTTAAAGGTATTCGATGTGATAATGGGACGAGTTCAAAATCTTTGTATTAATAGAACTCGTGAGTCTAAAGGGATAAAAGGGACTATAGCAATCCACGAACCCCACAACAAAATGGGGTTGCTAAAAGAAAGAATAGGACCTTAATAGAGGCATCAAGATCCATGCTTGCGGACTCTAAATTACCTACTATGTTACGGGTCAAGCGAGAAGCATTTGCTTGTTATGTTCTCGAATAGGTATCAATTACTAGACCTCATTTCAAGACACCTTATGAACTTCTCCTTTGGGAAAGTTCACGATATTCATTACCTCAAACCTTTTGGATGTCAAGTGACCATTTTGAACACCAATGATCCATTGGGAAAATTTGATGAGAAAGGCGATGAGGATATATTGTGGGTTATTCACTCATATTAAGGCTTATAGGGTATATAATTTAAATGCTAAAAATATTAAGGAGACTCTTAACCTGAGATACCTAGAAGATAAGCCTAATGTTCAGGGTCAAGGTCATGTTTGGTCCTTTGACCTGGATTACTTAACTGATTACTTGGGTTATACTAGATATGTTGCTAACCATTCTGCAGGTACACAACAGTCTCCCACTGACAATGCAGGTACCCTGGATGAGGACTCAGATAGTGAGTCTGAGCATGATGAACAATCCATTGTTGTACCTTCCTTTTCCCATAACCATTTTGCAGGTGATAGTTCTAAAGTAACTTCTGATGAGCATGAAGATGAGTCACACTATGCAGAGGACCTTGCTAGACTCAAGAGGCAAGAGCATGCAGCCAATCTCAAAGCTGAGAGGCTTGGTGTGGAGTTTGCAAGAGATGCTAAGGTACTAATCAGACAATCAGCAAAAGCGGTCAGTGGAAACCAGGATTCTGCTAACAGTTCTCCTATTTCTCCTGACATCACCAAATCTGCTGACAGTCCTGCTGCATTTACTCCCATTTCTACTAGTGTGTCCACAGACTTTGAGGAACCATATACACGATTTCCAAGTCCTTCAGATCTTGGTAATCACCAACCCAAAGCTGGAATCTTCACCTCCACTTCCGATGACAGTGATTTTGAACCAACTGTGAACAATATTGACACCACAATTGATGTCAACCCCTCTGCTACAAAAAGGATCAACATTTCTCATCCTCAATCAAATGTTATTGGTGATCCTCAAGAACCTATTCGAATTAGAAGTACTGTGACTAGTTCTAAGTGTGGTCAGGTTGCTTTTCTTTCCTATATCTCACAACAGCAAAGGGACAATCACACCGACTTTAAGCATTGTCTGCTTGCTTGCTTTCTTTCTCAAGTGGAACCAAACAGTGTTTCTCAAGCTCTTGAAGATTCAAGTTGGCTTGAAGCATTGCAAGATAAGTTGCAACAATTCAAGAATCAGCAGGTTTGGATACTGGTACCGCTACCTGATGGGAAGATTGCCATTGGGACAAAATGGATTTTGAAGAATAAAAGAGATGCATGGGGTATTGTGGTAAAAACAAAGCAAGATTAGTGGCTCAGGGGTTCAAGCAAGAGGAAGGAATTGATTATGACGAAGTTTTTGCACCTGTAGCTAGAGTTGAGGCCATTAGAATCTTCTTGGCCTATGCATCTTATATGGGGTTCATGGTATATCAAATGGATGTGAAAGGTGCGTTTCTGTATGGTAAGATTGAAGAAGAAGTATATGTCACTCAACCCAAAGGCTTTGAAGACCCGGATAATCCAAAGCATGTATACAAGGTTTTGAAAGCTCTCTATGGACTACATCGGGCACCAAGAGCATGGTTTGCTAGGCTCTGCATTTCTGTGAAGCATGGTTATATAAGAGGTGCCATTGACAAAACACTCTTCATAAAGAAAAATTTCGAGACATCATTCTTGTGGAAGTTTATGTAGATGACATTATCTTTGGCTCCACTAAAGAAGCTTGGTGCGGGGAGTTTGAGGAGTTGATGAAGGAGAGTTTCGGATGAGTGCTATGGGGAGCTTACTTTCTTTTGGGTCTACAAGTTAGCGAAACTGATGGTATTTTTATCGGTCGGGATAAATATGTGAGAGACATTTTGAAGAAGTTTGATATGGAAAATGTCGAGCGCCACTACACCTTATGAAGCTCCAAAACAAAGAACAATCTTGAACCGATCCTGCTGTGAATGTTCACTTATACGAGATCCATGATTGGTTCATTGATGTATTTGATGACTTCTAGGCCCGACATTACATTTCTTTGTGAGTGCTTGTTCTAGACATCGGTCACTCCACTTACTTCCAACTTGAATGCGATCAAAGATCTTCAAGTACCTACAAGGCCAACCTAATTTAGGTCTTTGGTACCCAAAAGAGTCTCCTTTTAGGTTAGAAGCATATAGTGATAGTGATTATGTTGGTGCAAATCTGGATAGGAGATCCACAACTGGAGGTTGCCAATTTCTTGGAAGAAGATTGATTTCTTGGCAATGCAAGAAACAAACTATTGTGGCTACCTCATCTACTGAAGCAGAGTATGTTGCTGCTGCGAATTATTGTGGTCAGGTACTATGGATACAAAATCAATTGCTAGATTATGGGTTTAATTTCATGAACACCACAATTTTTATTGATAATCCAAGTACCATATGCATAGTTAAAAATCCAGTTTTCATAATAGAACTAAGCATATTGAGATCGTGCACCATTTTATAAGAGATGCATATGAAAACATTTGATAAAGGTGCTTAAGATTCACACGAGATGATAATGTGGCGGTTTATTGACTAAAGCCTTTGATGGACCCGGGTTTCAACACCTAGTTGTCCATATTGGGATGTAACCCTTAACTACAGGGTTTGAGGGGAGGCATAAGCCTCAGGGGAGGCATATGTCTCAGGGGATTACCATATTCTCTTGTATTATTTCTTTCTGTGTTTATTTGTAATATTATCTTGTCTCATTTATTTCTTTATTTCTTTCTTTGTTTAATTCTTAGTAATTTTTTTTTTGTATATTCAGGTTTGTTGTATGTAACTCTGTTGATGGTTCTCAACTCACCAGATGTGCCTTTTGTCCATCAAAGAGTTGGCTAGTCCAAAGGTACAACTTTGGTAAAGACACATCAAATCATTGATAGTCAGTAATGGTTTGCTAAAAACCATAGGGTATGCAATACAAAAAAAGGAGGAAAGTTTTCAAACTAAGAAACAATGTAAAAATCCAGAATTTCTTGAATTTCGTGAATTTTTTGAAATAAACGATTTAAAGCTCAGCTTCAAGACAAAAACTCGACGATCAACAATTTGAAGAAACATATTTCTGGTATACATGAGAAAAGTAATTTAATCAAGACTAAACAGGACATTGATGCTATTAAAAACAAGAAATAATGAACTATCAATCTAAGTGGCTAAATTACTTAAAGAAAAAAAAGACTTTGAAAAGGCATCACATTGATCTAAGTGACTCAGTCAAAAAAACTAGAACTAACTCTTTGGAACAATCAAAATATTTGATGGCCAAAAATGATGAACTCAAAGTTCAACTTCAGGAAAAGAGTTTCACAATTGTTGCATTAAAGAACGAGCTCAGAAAAACAACTAGAAATAGTGTGAACACTAAGTTTACAAAACCATCAATCTTGGGGAAACTAGTTGTACGACCACTTAGAAACCAATCATTTAGGCTACCGAATGCGTTTAAGTGTGAACGACCAAATTTTTCAAAAATACGGTTTGCCTCCCAATTTGATGCGAAATAAGTTTTGTCAAAACCAGTCACTTCACCTTACTTGCCTAAGAATTCACATGATATGAATGAATTTTTCAAGAACTATGATCTAGAAAAAACTAGAAAAAAGGCACAGATTCGAAAAGACGAAATTTTAGGTGCAAAACCTAGGGTGATGAATTCTACAAGATTTCAAGGCACTGCTAGTAGTAGTAAACCATTACCTAGGTACTCTAAAAAAAAATACTAGGGATTGGATTGCATCTAAGAGTATTTACGTGAAGCAGAATGCTATGCAAGTAGAAAACAAAACTAGAAATTCTAAATCTTTTCGGAATTAGAAACTATTTCCATATGCTAAGGTACAATCCACTAAGTCTACTAGCATTGCTAAGGTTCAACCTGTTAAGAAGCAAAACAAACCTAAACCTTCCCCTAGATGGATACCAACTGCTAAATCCTTGGAGTCTAGGAATAACGATAAGTCTTCCATTATGCATAAGAATATTAACAATCCTAGACCTTGCCATAAGTGGATACCATCTAGTAGAATGTTTAAGGATGCTGGACTTAAGTGGATACCTACCGGAAAGCTGTTTACCGATGGGAAAATCAAGGTTGATCATGAAACCCCAAAGGGTTTGGATACTAATGTCACTAACCAATATATATGCAATCAAGCTTGTAATGTTAGTGCATGTAGTCCTTACTCAGTTGCAGATACATCGATTATATTCATTTCGTAAAATGTATGTATATTAGAGAGAAATGTTTAGGCGACATATATGAAAGTGAATAACACCTCTCCAAGGAGAGGTTACAATGTATTTATAGGGGAAGAGAGCTAGGGAAACACATTTAGTCCCTTCCTTGGCCTTATGGGCCTTTGCATAGGCTCATGGGCTTTCTACATAAGCCTAGCACTTAATTAACATTCTTCTTTCTTGTGAGTAGAGATGCTTTAGGTTCCAACAATCTCCCCTTGTTCGGGATCTTGTTTCTTTTGAAATTTTCAGCTTTGACGTCGTTGTATTCTTTGTTCTTTGTTCTTTTGTGGATGTAGTAATAGTATGTTGTTATGCGCCATTTGTCGACTTTGTCGCTTCGTGTGTCTCCGTCTTTCTCCACCATGCTCACACGTCTTTTGACTTTGGATTTCAGATGTGATGTAGTTCTCGAGTCTTTAAACTTTGTAGATTCTTTGCCTTTGATGAAGAATCATTTTGACTTTTGAGAGAACTTCATATGTGTTGTTGTTGGTATGAGCATGTGGAGAATTCGATCTTATGTCCCAGGAACTTTGGATCTCCAATCCTTCATGTAGACAGTTAGCAATAAAGTTCCCAACGTAAGAGTTCAGATATTTTGTACAAGCATATCCCAATTCGCTGGCGTGGTCTTAGATGAATCTTAAACTGGATGGTCATTGGCATGTGCCCGTACTAAATATCGTTACTATGTCGTTGTGAGTCGCTAGAGTATACTGAAGTATCACTTCACGACTGTAGACCATTTGAGATCACCGCGAACACTAAGCATAACCCACAAGGAGTTACCGAAGTGACCTGCTGTCAGGGCTGTTTGATGTTGACCCTGGTAGGAGTTTCCATTCAATCACTGAGGATCACAATTGTGAATCCCCTCATAAATGTTCTCGGTAGATTGCTAAGATCTGCGAAGGACTCTAGAATGTTTCACTTGCGTTCTTATTGTTGAACGACAAGTGATGAAAAGTCAAGTGTTCCTAAGAGATCTTTTGATGAATCTCGTGGCTCTAGCCTCAATAGTGCGCTTTGGTTTTCCTAAGCGGAGACATGGGAGAGGTCTCCTTCTTCAATACCAACAATATCTAAGAGAAATTCGATAGATTACGTAGGGTTCCCTGTGAGAATGAAACAAGCTCTTTTGAGAGAACTTGAGTGGTTAAGAAGGTTTAGTGCATTGCGTCACTGGTCCATGACGACTTTGTCTTCAATACCGGTGTCATCTTGTGACATCCAGTAGCATATGAATTGAACCCGGTGTCTGCCCTAAGTTGAATAACTTGGAGGGCTATTTCTTTTCACTCTTTTCTTTAACTTTTCTTTTTAATTCTTCAACTCCTTCTTTCTCCGATTCTCATTTTTCCTTTTTCAATCATACCTAAGGACTTCTTAATACTAACTATTGGTGATGTCCTTGGGTAGATCCCTCCGGCTCTGGTGGATCATAGGACGTTTATTCCTAAACTTAGTCACCTTATAACTCCATGACTATCCTATGTTGCCATAAAACCATTTTCATGAAAATCTCTCAAAGTGTTTATGAATGAAAACATGTTTGTAACACTTCGAGAGTTTTGTATTTTCAGAAATACTCCCCCTCCACATGTGCTTATGAGTTTTGACTGAAATCTGCACAATGATGGTGGAGCGCGCACTTTTGAATTGATCGACTCGAGATAGACAATTCTCTGTGAGACACGGTTACATCACTGACTGGGTCAGCTTGTAGTTGTAAACACTCCTTGGTGAGGAGGTTAGACCCGTCAAGGTTCATGTCTACCAAGAGTTTCTCGAATGGTACATTCTACTAAGACTAGTCCTTTGTGAGACACGTTTACATCACTAGCAAACTAGTTTGAAATTATTACCCGTCCCGGACAAGTCTTTTCGATTTTATGACATTTTAGAGCTCGTCAATGCAAGATTTTAAGTCGTAGCACACTTAGATTCAATCACAATCCAACATATTTATATCATGCAATTTTTCTTCCCATTAAAAGTGGCATATTAATGTTATTTTTGATGAAATTTTGATATTGAATATGACCATTTTGAGTTTTGAGGTAAGATTTCCACAAAGAACTTTGATAAGAACAAATTGTTTGCAAATACTCCCATTCAACAAGTGATATTAACTTTTGAGGTTTAGAAAACACGAGAGGGAATACTTGTTCTTTTGAGCAAAATTTTAAAAATATTGAAAGTTTGATAAATCTTACTCAAAATTAAGAAGCTTTCACTCCTTTTATAAGGATTATGGCACTGAAGCGTACCACATGGTCCTTTTATTACAAGATCGGGTTGTACACTATTATTTATGTACAAACCATTATGAATAAATAAATAAAATATCAAAATACAATCAAGAGTGTTTAAAAGAGTACCCAAACAATTACACACGACCCGGAACTTTCTCTTCACGTTGGAATGTCAAGATAGAGAAACTTTGTCGTCCGCCCACATAGCCCTCCAAACGTCTCATCTGATCCCGGTGGAACAACCTTTCATCCATTCTGGTGATAAACCTGTGAACTTCCTTGTGATCTTCTGAGTTCCATCTCTTCTTCGTAACAATACCAGCTTCAATATCCTTTAACCGATAAGCTAACCCATCATGAACCATCTTCAACGTTGCGTCATAGAACTTATGGATCTCTTCAAATGCCATGAAACATGTATGATGATGCTCACTGCAGTAGACGATCCCAAACTTCGGTTTATGCATGATGGTGTACTGAGCTTGTTGATTAAGTTCGGGAAAATGTAGCATCGGTTTTGTAAGATAAATTTGCTTCTGGTATGATTCAACCCCAAGTTGTAGATCTTCAACACGTTCTTGAATAACTTTGCCGCGAATGAAGATTAGCAGGGCAGTGATGAACTGGAGTTGAATTTTTGTTAAGAATTGTCGCATCCTTCTTTGTACCTTTGTGAGATACATGTCTTCGATGTCGTTGTGCGACAATCTCTAGAAATCAGCTTTAGTGAAGTCATACTCTTGTTCATCTTGTATTTTGACCTTGATCTTGGAAAAGAATGAGTATCCCCACTTTGTTTCCAGTGTTACTTCCATCACATCAACTATTCTATTCTCATTCTTCACCTCCTTGTTTGACCTTTGTACTTGACAGCTCATGTAGTATAATCTCCTCCTTGCTGGCCAATGATGAATGCCATATTTAGCATCAATGTCGTACTCCACCACCTTGTCAACGTACAATTTGGTGGCGTCTTCTTCAATGGCAACATTATCGAAGAATACTGCAGCTGGAATGTTGAAGGTAAGCGAGTTAGCATACTTCTTGCTTACGCTACTGCCGTGTTAAAGAAACTCTAGGTCGTTGTTGAAGAAGAAGTGGTAAGGGATCTTCGGTTGTTCGGGTCGGCCAATTGTTGGTAGAGGCTTTGTCCAATCATTGTAGTAGGGAGTGTTATCCTTCCTTGTAAATTCTATGTTTGATTCGGGATTTAGCCAGTCAATGTTGTTGGATATTGCACGGGAAATGTTGTCCAAGTGGTATTCGACTTCAACTGCACTGCATGCTCTGTCTTTCAACAAGTTGAATGCATCATTCTTTATCCTGCGCATCTCCTGTTTCATCATCTTTTTGACCTTGAACTCATCCTGGATAATCTTTACCTGCTCCATGGTTCGACCGTCTACCGGTTCTTGGCCTTCAGGCAGTCTGAGTGTAGCATCAACCAACTTGCTAAACCATTTGTATTCCTCGGTGTCGTCTTCGCCCAACCATGAGACGACATAACCTTGCTTCTTCTTCTTGGTTCTTGAGGATGATTTTGGTTGAGGTAATGGTCGAGGTGATGGTTGTTGCTGGGGCTCAGGAATGTCATGACTCTCACCACCGGTATACGTGAAGTGATCACCGGTTTTCTGCAATGGCGGTGGAGAATCTGCTTCCCGAGGTTTATCAGATGAGGGAGGTTGTTGAGAAGCTTGTCTTGTGGGTGTAGTGGTGGTCTTAAGAGGTGGTGGTGGCATGGATGACGATGACCCGCCGGTCTTCTTCTGACGTTTTGCATTCGGATCTTGATCCTTGTCATCATCATCTCTCAGTCTCTTATCCAGACCAATAGCTTCCTTGCATGATGTCTTCAGTTGATGTGCAAGAAGTACCTCATACAGCTTCGATTCATCAGGTGTGAAAGTAGAAGCTCGAGGAGACATCTGAAGCACCAACTGTGAGATCAGATCAATTTCGGTTTGCATGACCATCGGTGTAGTAGTAATCATCTGCTTGACCAGTGTTTTGAGTGTTGGGTAGAACAGATTCTTGAACATCTCTTTGGTGACACCAGGAACCATGTTGAGAAGAAAGTGATGAGTGTAGTTCTGAATCTGTTCATTCATTTATCCTTGGACATCCCTGATGAGAAATGCCTTGATCTGTTCTCTTTCTCCTTCAAACTGGTCCATCTGCTAGGAAAGCTCGATGACCTTGTCAGCCAGCATGTTCAATCTTGTTTCCTGAAGACTTTGTTTGCGTTTTATATATTGAAGCAATGCTTTCTGGATCTTAGCTTTGGTGCGAGATGCCCAAGTATTGGCTTTCTTCTTGATTGATTTGGTAGATGATTTTGTTGTTTCTTTTGATGGTGGTCCCTGATGAGTGAGAAAATGATTTAGTTTTGGAGGTTTCAAGGGGTGGTTCTGAAGATTGCTCAAGGTTGTTTTCAGGGTTGTCTAGAATATATGCATTTGTTTCCCTTCGAATGCGTTCCTCTTCAGCCTTCTTAGCATCTTCTTCTGCAACCCTTTCCTTTTCTGATTCCTGAATATCTTTCTCAGTGATTCTCTCATCAGTATCTTTGTCGTCATCTCCATGCACAACCATTTACTCATCCTCTTACTGCTTTTCATCTTCAGATTCCTTGGTGATGACATTTGTTCCTTTACCGGGTTGATTAACCGGATCAGGAAAGGATGTAGAGAGAACACCATCGATGGAACCTCCAGGTCCTTTAGTCTGTTGAAGAGCATTCATCAACTTGGTGTTCAAGTCTTTTCTGCTTTAGAGTTTTCCTGAATTGCTCATCTTTATCAATTGAGTCATACTTTTCAGCATCTGATTCCTGTCCTTCCATAGGTTTCTTCCCTTTGTCTGTCTTAGTCTTACTTTTTGGGGAGTCATACTCATCGATGCCATAGAAGAGGTCCTCAAGAAAAGAACTATCAACCTTGTCCTCTTTCCCTTGTTTAATGGTTGTGTCTTCAGTACGCTCCTCAGAGTATATTGTAACCTCATCAGACTCGGTTGCAGAGTCATCATCTTGTTGAGATGACGGCTCGAGTGAAGGCTACTTCTTGACAATGTTAGCTAGAATCCTTCTCTTGTATGTCCTTGAAGATTTCTTGGACTTAGTCTGTGTACTTCCAGCACTTCCAGCTTTACGTACTCTGGTCTTGGGCTTTGGAGCAATTAACTCATCTAAGAAACCAACTTCACCTTGACTGCCTCAGTGTAATAAATGTATGAGGTGGCAGCTTTGACCTTGTCAGTGAGTAAGCAGTCCGGAAGAACAGCACCTTGCTTGTGGTTAGTTGTCTTCTTGACCCTTACTTCTTTCAGTGTAGGCTCATTGTTAATGGTGTGTTTGTTGGGGTCGTCAAGGTGCTTAGGAATGTCTTCGTATTTCCTGAGGATGTTATGGATGATCAGCTTGGTGAAACGAACGAAGGGAATCCTAGGACCTTGCTTCTTTAGATGTTGCATCATATCCTCCCATATGAGGCTAGCAAAGTCAATGTGGTGTACATGAACAAACCCCGAGAATATCTGCAGATGCATCCGTTTTGGATGTTCATGGCCGATATCCCTACATGAGACAGACTTGGCGACCATTAAGTAGATGGTTCTCCAAGGTTGAGGGATATTCTTGACATCGACTCTTGAATGGGTAGAAATGATCCAAGAAGCCTCATCATACCAAATATTTAACATGAATTCCAGAATCCCAGCTTCATCAGGAATGTTGACATAATCAGCTTCAGAGTTAATGGCTGGGAGTTGAAGAGCTGCACAAAGATCATATACAAAGACCATGATCTCCTTTATGTCTAGTTTAACCTTGACCACATGATCTCCTCTGTACATGTCCGTATCATTGTTGAATGACATTTCTAGAAACGTACATAATATCGATTATACAAGAGACATGTCGTAAGAAGAATATTTTTGGTTTTTTGATTTTATATTGTTTTTGTATTTTTTAAAAGTATTATATTTTTATATTTTGCTTTTGTTGGTTTTTCAAATTTTGTATTCCTTCTTCCTGTCTGTATCCTTTGGCTACAAGACGAGCTTTGTTGCGAATGAAAGTCATTTCTTCATCCTTTTTGTTCTTCCATAACCATTTGAGATCAATGACACGAATATCAATTGGTCTTGGAACTAGATACCATGAGTCATGTAGAAGGTATTGGAGAAGTTCCTCCTGCATCGCTTCTATCCATGTGGGTTCTGCCATTGCCTCTCGAATGTTCTTCGGCTTTATATTGCTAATTGAGCAAAGGTAAATGCACAAGTTTCAGTCTGTGGCAAGTTGGCGTCTTGTCTGAATTGGCCTTGAAGGTTCACCAATAACTTGTTCAATTGGATGGTCTTTGGTCCACTTCAGTGTAGAAGGATACCATGGGTTAAACGTATGCGAGTTAGATGGTTCTTGTAAGCTTGAAGATGATTCAGCTGATTCCGTAGCAAATGGATTTTTGAATAAGTCTTCATCTAACGTTGCATCGTTTTGGTTTTGTGTAGGTTCTTCTTGAAATGATGTGTTTTAGTTTTGTTCATCAACTGTTGGTAGAACGGTTTCAAGAATCAGAGTTGTTAGAGTAGATGTAGATGATGTCAATGGGGTTGGTGCATTTGTTTCAACTGTGGTAGATGCATCTTCTATTGGTGGTGGTGGTTGATGATGTTGAGCGGGTGCAGCGGAATGATGGTTTGATGCATTTGTCGAAGTTCCAACATAGTAATCATCGAACATTAACTCGAAGAAATTCTCCCATTCTTGTTCTGAAGGTGTGTCAAATGAAGTTGATGGAGCTCTTTGAGGTACGAGTCCTGAAATGATGTGTCCAAGAGTCTGTGGGTTAGGTGCGGGTCCTAATCTGTTTTGATTAGAAGCCATCAGATTAAGTGCGGGTTTTAGAGCGAGTCTCTCAGAAGCCATTTGTGAAAGTTCGTCAAAATTCTCATTCAGCATCTCCATTATCTTCCTAGTTCTTCTGTTATACACCTTGAATGCCTTCAAGTTATCTGAGTATCCAATGAAGATTCCAATATCACCTTTAGCTTTCAGTTTTCCTAGATCTTCTCTGTCATTCGTCGGATAACACATAGCACCAAACACGTGAAGGTAAGAGATATCAGGTTTTCTGTTGTTAACTAGTTCATATGGTGTTTTATGGAATCTTGGATGGATGAGGGATCGGTTCTTAGTGAAACAATCAGTGACAACAGCATAAGCCCATAAAAATAAAGGTGCACTAGAATAAATTAGCATTGTACGAGCAACTTCCATAAGAGTTCGGTTTCTTCTTTCAACTACCCCATTCTGATGTGGAGTTCTAACAACTAATGTCTGATGTGTGATTCCAACATCTTCAAAATATGCTCTGAACTCCTGATTTGTAAATTCTGTGCCATTGTCTGTTCTTACAATCCTCACTGGAGCTTGAAGAAGTACTTGAATACGCTTCAGAAAGGTGATGATGATGCATGGTGCTTCATCTTTTGACCTCAGAAACTTAACCCATGTATATCTTGAATAGTCATCGACGATAACAAAAATATACTTTTTCCCATTAATGCTTTCAACTCTCATTGGGCCACATAAGTCCATGTGCAACATATGTAACTTTGCTTCCGAACTGGGTACAAGTTTGGGTTTATATAACGCTTTTTTGCTTTTTCCTTGTTCACATGATGGACATAAGTAATCCTTGGTGTATTTGAACTTTGGAAGTCCGTTGACGATTTTGTCTTTGGCAAGTTTGTTGATTGTTTCGAAATTGAGATGGGACAGCCTTCTATGCCACAACCAGGACTTTGTTCCAGATGCTCGTGTCATAAGACATATTGGTGCTGAAGAGGCCATTTGGTTAATGTGGATAGCATACGAGTTTGTGTCACGATTCCCAGTCAAGAGATCAATGCCACCCAAGTTTCTAACGAAGCAAGAATTTCTCTAAATGCAACCTCTAAATCGCATCACGAAGGCGCCTGATTGAAAACAAATTGTGTCGCAACCCTTGACATAGTAAACTGAGTGATCAAATAATTTCCAAAGGAAGATCTCCATAACCCATGATAGCTGCTACATGATCATTTCCAAAGCGTCGGGTTCCATGAATTTCGAGACGAAATTGTTCAAGACTTGATTCCGGTCATGTGCTTGGAGCAACCCAAGTCGACAATCCAAAGACATATTTCGATAACCTGCCAAGAACAGAAGAAGATGTTTTTGGAAACCGTTTTGATTTTGGTTCCTTTAGGTTAGAGGTAAAATCCTGATCACACTCATATAAGGTTTCTACTGGGTATACTGGTTTAACATTCATTCTACCATTCTTGATTGTAAACATTCTACCCGTAGGTTTCCAAATTTCATTCCTAAAGGAAAAACTATGCTTGTTATCAATAGTGTGAGACCTAAATCTTGCAGCTAGTCTTTCTATTAGTTTAGCATAAGTTCTTTTGGGAACGTTCTTCTGAACATGCTTAACATTCTCATTCTTAGAAACATAATCATCTTTAATAATATTAACGACATATTTCTTGCAAGTTAAACAAACAGATTCAACACATTCATTAAACATAACAAGTTTCATAGGTTCATTACATTAAGATGAAATGTCTTTCTTATTACAAAGCGGTAAATTCCTAGGGTGTTCTTCTACTTTATTTTCTTTATTCAGGCAACTACTCTTAGAGGCAGGAGAGACTCTATTGTTCCTTGTATTGCTCTTAGACTTTAGTCTGCTTCTCCTAGAGGTGCTTTCTAGTCCTGTGAAAGGTAAGGCACACGCATTAGGATTCACATTGTTATCAAGAAAATTGTTTCAAGTTTCCTAGACACTGTAGAACTCATGTCATTTGTTCCATATGTTTTAGATGTGGAGGCAAACGCATTAGTGGTGCTCATTCTAAAAAGGCCAGGAGCTAAAACTTTTGGTTTCTCGATAACCGCTTTTTCTGTTTCAACAAGCTTTTCTTTTTGCTACTGGTTTTGACAAATCATTTTTGTCATTGAATTTTGGAGGAGGTTGAGAAATAGACATTTTGGGTTTGGAAACCATTTTAGAAACATTTGTTTTCTCCTCAGTCAATGGTTTTGCAATCATAGTATCCACAGCCTTTCCTTTTTGACATTCCAGCTGAGCTCTCAAAAGGTCATTTTTCTCTTTCATGTCCTTGTAGGCACGCTCATACGACAGTTTGTCATACTTGCATTCCTCAGTTTTTTGATCATTTTTTTTAAAATATGAGACATTTTCTTTTTCAAGTTTTTCAAGAGCTTTTTCATATTTTGAAACAATTTCGGAGGTCTCATACTGGAGTCTTTCATGGTCTTCAACAGAATATGTTTGTAATATAATGGACATTATATCGGTGGTCATAACATCTTCGAAGAGAGAATCATTTACATTTTCCAAAACTTTGATGTGTTCAAAACATTCATTAGCTTTCTTTACCAGTGATTTATGGTCCTTGACAAAGTCACCTGTTTCTTTCAAAAATGTTTGTTCAAAATGAATTACCCTCGCACTGATATTATTTAGCGGAGTGGCAATTTCAGTTTCAAAAACCTTTTTCATTTCATCATGAAAACTTGAAAACCAGTTGTTAATACTGACATTTGTTTTAGATTTCACGACCTCTTGAAGTTGCCCAATTCTCATTTTAATGTCATCTAAAATGTTTCTAGCATCATTTGTGTTAAAAGGATTGTTTGAAGACATTTGTTCCATGTTTGAAAATGATTTTGAGACTACAATTGGTTTTGAAACTGTTTTTGACTTTTTATTTAAATCACTGGGTGTGATGGAAAACTTTGAATTTTCTTTTTGAGGAACAAACGTGATTCCAGAAATTTTGTTAAGTTTGTTGTAATCGATTGGTTTCATTTATGGATTCTTTTGTTTCATTTTTGTTCTACTCTCATCAATTAGTTCTAACGTTTCATGAGAATCACGAACTTCTACGGGTTCATGCTTATCTAACATAGCTTTTCCATTATACAAAACATTATGTACTTTCTGAGCTTTCTTGAGTGAACAAGGAGGTTTGTTACCAAGAGCCATTTTTTGAGTTGTATGAAAATACGGATTTGTTTGATTAGTTAGAATATTCGTTGTTTAAGCTGAATGACCCGTTGTAACAAGCAAATTTTCCAATTTGTTGATTTTTTTATTTTTCCCAAGAATTTCATCAAGAAGAGAATCTTCTCGTTTTGAAAAATCAGCTATCAACTGTTTCTTCTCTTTTTCAAGATCAGAATAAGTTGCTTTTTGTTTAGAAAATTGGCTTTTAAGATCTGAAATTTCCTCGTTTAAAGATTTTATTTTTAAGCTCAATTTAACATCAAAAGTGTCATACTTAATTTGCAATTTTTTCTATTAAAACGGAATTTCGATAACCAATTTCTAATTCTGACTCTTTGTTTTTGTGAAATTCAAAAGCTTTTGCATATTCCTTGTACCTCTCAAGCTCAGCGGCCAATTTATCATTCGCAGCCTTAACTTCGCGATTGACCGTTTTAACTTTCTCAATTTCAATGCCACAATTATTAATTAATGATTCAAATAAGGTACGTGTTTCCTCATCAGTCTCAGTATTTTGTGCCACAGAGCCTCCACTAGGATTCACATCTGGAGTTTTAAAGTTAATATTGCTACTACTCGGATTGTCCAGGTATGTATCATAAGTAGGTGCTGGCGTTACAGAATGTTGTTCGTCATGAGTAAACACATTAAATATGACATTGTTATAGCATGGATAATTGATTAGTACCTCAGAGACTGCATTGGCGTCATAAATAGGAGGTGTGTCAAAATCAATGTCGTACTTAGCCTCCTGAAGATTTGCCATGAAGATGCAGTTTGCATTGATGTCTTCTCAGTCTTCCAATTCATCCATACTAGCCACAAAGTCATGTTCCTCATCACTAAAATGTATCCCTGCTTCTGCCTTTTGTACCAACAGCAATGCTTTCTGAAGATACGCTGAATCTTCTTTTTCGGTTTAGTAGGGCAATTCCTTGCAATGTGACCCACTCCTTGTGAGTTGTAACATGTAACCCGATTAGCTTTGATTCACATTTCTATAATTCCCAACATTGGGTGCAAAATTCCCATTCGGATTACCCATCGCTCATTCCCAACATTCGACCCATCGATTTCCAACATCTTGACCCATCGATTACCATGATACAGAACCGCCTGATTTCCTGCATATTGACCCGTATTCTGCATATTATGATTACCCATGTGAAATCCAGTAGCATATCCCTGTTGAGTCTCAATAACCCCAACCATTTGTCCTCTTTGACCCATGTTCACACCCGACTGAGCAATTTGTTTGTTGCAAGTGTTTGAAGAAATCCTTTGGTTGTTGTTAGTTAGAGTGGAATAGCGTCATTTGAATACTTTAGTCAAATAAGCGAATGCGTTAGACAACGCCTCTGTTTGTTCAGCTTCAAAGTCAGTGATTCCTGGATCCTGGTATTGTGGATATTGTTGTTGTTGAATGACTTGTTGGTCGGGTGGGTAGAATTGTTGTTGAGGGATGACAGGTTGTTGTTGTGGAATGTATTGCTGCATGTTGTTGTTGTTGGTGGAAGATGATGAAGAAGGTTGTTGTTGTGTGTTCACTGGATTTTGTGCCTTTGCAATTAGTGCCAAGGGATCATGATTCTTTGCCAGTCTTCCTTTCCTTACTTCATTGGCTTCAACTTGGTTTTGTTTCAGAAAATCGTAGAGTTGATCAAAGTTCACTTGATGTAAGTCCTTTGTTTGATTGACAATAGTGACATAGCGTCCTCATTCTTCTTAAAGATTGTTGATGAATTTGATGTTACTCACGATATTTCTGGGTGTCAACTTGTTTCTCATAAGCTCATTCATCAAAGTGCAAAACCTTCCATAGTAAGATTCAATGGATTCTCACGGGTTGAAGTAAACTTCTCCCATTCGGTTAGTAGCTTGTTCTCCATGTCTTGTTGACCAATTTACATTCCATAACAAAGCCGTCTAACACTTTCCCACATATCGTAAGATGTTTCACACCGCTCTCTGATGACAAAGATATCTCTTGGTAATCCCAGTTGGATGATGTGTGTTGGGAATAAAGTTAATAGTTACCACTGATAAGCTTGTGGAACACACTGCTGAAGAATGCACCAGCAGTGGAAACTCATTACCACTGCTAGTACATATTATTACCACTACTATTAGGATAATTATTATGTAATCATATATAGATAAGTATAGAAAAGATCTTGTGTATATTCTATATAGTTAATATTATACTTATCTTGTAAAGGACTCCTTGTGCTATAAAAGGAGATCCTAGGTCATTGTTCTTGGTACGTATGCTTCAAGGTGTAACCCTAGTGATAAGCAAGATCACTCGTATTATTCTTAATAATATTGGAGCTTTGTGTTATACTGTTCTCACTTACATTACATCATACAATCCATATTCTGAGTATTACAAAGTATATTCCGCGTACTTATTAATATAGTTCAAAGTATCACTAACACAAGGTGTGTGTTTAGATCCATCAAGTTGTATCAGAGCTTTGTTCTGATACTTTGATTCAGAAGATCCAAGGAATAAGCTTAACCAACTCACTCAAATCATTGGAGATGGAAAACAACCATCCAACTCGCTTTGTTACGATAATGATTAAACAATACTTTCTCATACAAGACTATGCTCTATGGGAGATCATCTTAGCGGTGATTCCTTCAGTCTCAAAAGAAGGCGAGAAAGTTGGTGACACGAAGTTGTAACAGTTTTTTACACGAGACTAATGATGAAAGATCAAAGAAGAAGAATGACACGAAGGCCGAAGTTTGTTACTAATGACCCTTCCTAAAGACGGATCATTGCTTTCAAGAAGTTCAAGACATCAAAAGAAATTTTTGAAGAGATTTGCTCGGTGTTTGGTGGCAATGATGCTACTAAGAAGACTCAAAGACATTGTTGAAGCAAAGTTATGAAAACTTCTCCGCTTCAAGCAATGAATCACTTGACAAAATCTTCACCAAACTCCAAAGATTGTCACACAATTGATGTGTTTGGAATTGAGGTAGATAAGGAAGACCTCAATCAAGTTTCTAAGAAGTTTGCATCTTGAGTTTCACACTAATGTTAGAGTGCGGGAAAATAAACCGAGATTGAAACTATGAAGCTCAATGATCTTTACAACAAATTCAAACTCATTGAACAAAGATTGAAGAAGGCGGAAACTTGGTACAAGCTCTAGCGACTTGGCATTGTTGTCAACCTCTGTTGGCGGTGATGATCTGAAGATGAAAATGATGATGATTTTGCCACTTTGGTTCTCTGATTTCCACTTGGTAATGCTAGTGTTACCACCGTAGGTTCAAAGAAGAAGGTTCTTTGGTATTGGAGGTCCTACCTTTTATGCTTTTATCTCCACTCAAGTTAGTGGCTCTATATTAACTCATGAAGACATAGATCAAATTGATGAAGATGACTTGGAGGAGATGGATATAAAGTAGCAAATAGCTCTTCTTAGCATGAGGGCTAGGAAATTCTACAAGAAGGCGGCAAGCCAATTCACATCAATGGTGGAGAAGCTGCGGGTTCGATAAAAGAAAGTAGAGTGTTTCAATTGTCACAAGTTGGGGCATTTTGCTAGAGAATGTAGAAGACCAAAGAAGCGGGACAATAGGTCTACTTGGTACAAGCAAAAGAAAGAACCAATTGTGGAGGAACCAAAGGAAATCGGCAATTGATGGTGTGAGCTATGATTGGAGTTTCATGGGCGATGGACAAGAGGAACAACCTTGATCTTTGCTCTTGTGTCTCTGAGCATGCTCTTATGGCTTTCTCGACTACGAGGTACAAAACTTTGAAAGTTGTTCTAAAACATGTAGGGCTTCTAGAGAATGTGAAAGGCTTAATGAATCTTATGAAAACCAAAGAACGAGTTGTTTCTTCGCTAATTATATTGTGTCAAACCTTAGAAGAGGCATATCGTATTAGAGAAACAACTAGAGCATTATAGAAAATGAGTCAAAATACAATGACGATATGATTGTTCTTAGAAGAGAGTTAGATCATAGGATAGCAGTGAATGAGGCATTAAAAGAAGAGTTTGAAAAACTTAAAAAGATAAATGAGAATGTCAATTTATTTGTTGACACCTGCTATTATCAGTCTAAGTCAATTGATAAAATTTGGAATGCTCAAATTACTAGTAAAATTAAGTCTGGTATGGGATACAATATTGTTCCTCCACCACTAAGGGGTGTTCCATCACCTCCTGACATAGATTTAGCTCATACAGGCCTAGAAGAATTTCAGGAACTTAATCTTGAATATGGTCCTCCCAAATTTGTGAAAAGTGGGGAAGAGGTTAAGCATGAATCTGATGTTTTTAAAAGTGCAAGTGACTCATCTCTTGTAGATGAAAATGTTAAAAAGAATGAAGAGGCTTCTATCCTAAAAGTTGTAAATACTATTATAGAGGAACCTAGGAAACAAGTTAACAAACCTAGATCAACTGTAAGGTATGCTGAGATGTATAGAAACAAGTCATCAACTCTTAGGGGTAACCAGAGGAGTTGGAATCATGTAAAATCTCAACAACTAGGTAGTGAGTTTGTGATGAACAATAAAGCATGTCATATCTGTGGTAGCTTTAATCATTTACATGCTAATTGTGACTATCATGTTGGGAGAAGGGAAGTTTATGGGAATAAAAGGGTGGAGTCAAACAGGTTTCAAAACAAAATACACCCTAATTCACACAACAACATGATCCCAAGAGCAGTTCAACTAAGAAGTGGACTTAAAACTTTTGCCACTGCTAAAGCTGTTAACACTACTCACCCTAAAACACCTATTACAAGTGCAAAATCTAAAACAACTTTTGTAAAATCTGCACAAACAGGGAAAAGGTCTTTTAATAATAAAAGGGTTCAATATAACCAATAGTGGGTACCAAAAACTAAACCAAAGATTACCTTTGCTCGGTCAAAAGTTCCCACTTTGCAAGGGTTGTAAACAAGAACAAGGGTAACATGGGAAATCTTTGTAAAGGCCTCGGACGTTAGGAATGAAAACCTAAAGGAATTACCACAACAACCAATCCCAATGGTGTATCAATGACCTTTGATAGATATAACTATATTTATACACGGCGGATCCAAGTCAATCATGGCTTGGGTCTCCAAAGGAAACTAACTTCTTTCTTATATGCGGAACATCCAAGAACAAAGAGATCGATCAAGGCTACACGATAGTGGATGTTCAAGGCACATGACTGCAACAAGTCCTATCTCTCAAATTTGAATACTATGATGGAAAGTTTGTCGACTTTGGAGGTGGAGTTAATGGAAAAGTGTTAGGAATTAGAAATTCTATAGTGAAGTGTCGGTCACCCATATATAATCTAGCATAAGTTAGCTCGTAGACATTACGTTATTTACTAGTTATTTAGTTAGTTATTTAGTTTAGTGCAACACCGTGGAGGACTGACGGGTCTTTACCCATCAGATGCGATCCACAATCCAAGGAGGGCGGTTATTATGTAACTATAAATACCCTCTACCTCCCAAGGTAGAGGTTGGACCTTCTCATTCTTAATCTAACCTTCTATGTTTTCTTTCACTTTCTCTCTAGAAAGGATCCTACTTTCTCTCTAAACTCTATACTATTCGATCCATTGTTGAACTTGTTTGTGTGTTTATGAAATCCAATATGTTACAAATGGTATCAAGAGCCATGGTTTGATCATCTATCACATGTTCTTGGATTTCTAGTGGTTTTATATGGTTTTTGGGTTTGAAATAGTTTAGAGGTATTTGCATCATTGGACCATTTTGTGTGTTAAAGCTTGGATTTTGATTGTACTTTTGTGTTTAGGATCATCATAAGTGTTTAGGTTTTGATTTGGAAGGCTTGAATCGGTGTGGTTGGATTGTTTTGGATTGGAAAGTGGTGCTTTTGAATATGTTCTTAAGTAGAGACTTGTAGTTATATTTCTTCGTAGAGACTTGTGGTTATGTTCTTCGTAGAGACTTGCGTTATGTTTTCGTAGAGACTTGCGCTTATGTCCAGATTCAATGTATCCGCTAGAGACTTGTAGCCTATTTTGGTAGAGACTTGATGCCTATTTTCAGTAGAGACTTGTAGCCCATTTTGGTAGAGACTTGACACTTATTTTTGGTAGAGACTTGTAGCCTATTTTCGTAGAGACTTGGCGCCTATTTTTGGTAGAGACTTGTCTTTACAATTTCTAGCAACTTGTCTCTGTTGTTACTAGCGAGTTGCTCTTTAGCGACTTGGCCACTTAGCGAGTTGCTCTTTAGCGACTTGGTTCATAGCAACTTGTGTTTAGCGACTTGGTTCATAGCGACTTGTGTGTAGCGACTTGGTTCATAGCGACTTGTGTGTAGCGACTTGGTTCATAGCGAGTTGTCTCTAGCGACTTGAGCATCTAGCGACTTGTAACTAGCAAGTTGCCTTTATAGAGGATTGTTAGAAGCTGTTTGACCATTTCATCAGTGCGTTTTGTTGACTTTTCCAGACAAAACTTCAAACGGCTATAACTTTTGATCCGTAACTCCGTTTTCAGCGTTCTACCCATCAAAACGACCGTGAGAACGAGGAGAATGGCACGCTGAACAAACTAAGGTTTATTCGGGTCAACCTTCGAGGCCTAAATCCGCTCCGAACAGAAGTTATTGAGGTTTTTATGTGTTTAGACCTAAATTTCTCCGAAGAAACGAGCATAAACCAATCCAAATCTCAACCAAACAACATCAGTCATCTTAACACATTCCATTGGTCATTGCTTAACGGCTTGGTCTTGATTTTAGTAAAATCCCGCGAAAGATTCTATTTCTCGGTTTAAATCATAGACTTGTAAAATCCGTGGATTCATCAACATCATGTCTTACACTCTGATTCGATGATTTGAAGTACTCAAACCGTATGATGTCAGACAACCATGAGAATATTAGTTATCTTGACGGTTACGATGATGGAATCAATCCATGATGATTTGAGTTCTTCATGCTCCGAGTCCAATGAGAAAGATTTGCACTGTTCGGGCTACGAATGCCATGCTAAAGGAAAGCGAGATTGAACCTTATCAACAACTTCGCTCTCACCTCATGTTACTTCTACCCACATCAATGGAGCGAACATGTATTGCCCTCTTCCGTCAGAATTATCCACATTAACAGAACTCTGTTGTTAAACCTAGAGCAATTAGAGCTACAACTTGACAAAGAGAAGGTTCATAAGGATAGTTCGATCTTGCACTTCAAGTGATCTACAAACACTTTCGGTCATTCATTAGAAGGAATTCACATCGATTATGATCAAGACATGGTGAAATGTCCTTCAAGAGACACAATGGAATGGAAATTAGCGCGTTCACGGAGACACTTATCCATCTCATGGATAATGTGGAGAAGTATATTGAGGAAGTTACTCGAAAGATGCTAAAGTAGATGAGAGTCGGTGCAGCTTGAGAGATATTTGTGATAAGTCGGGTAATGTATCGAAAGGTCGGGTGTTCTTTGAATGCGAATATCGAAACAACAAAGAATGATGTAACCACCGCTCAAGAACTCCTGTCACACAAGAAGTGGATGTTGTGATCATAAAGCGAATGAATCTCGAATACAATCAATAAATTGTTGCGTTGAGACCGGTATGGCACGGATGTTGGATCGATTGACCTTTGAATCTGAGGCTCGAGACGATAAGCTTGAAACATCTAGCGGTTCGGTGACTCTTGTTACACATGATGTGGATGCATATATCGGACCGAGAATTGAGCAGAGTCATGTAATGAGGTACCCTTTACTCGCTTCAACACAATGCATCTGCTAAAGTACTTAAACAAAGCGATCATGATCTTGAACATGACTTTGATAAATCTTACAGAATCGAGGTGAGTCCGAGATTAAGTGTTTCAAAACAAAAGATATGGTTGATAAAAAGGCTTTTGATGAACTTTCAAACAAATTCTCAAATCTTGAAAAACATTGCGTTTCACTTGAAATTGCGATCTGAGTAAAGAAGAAAGTTTTCAACTTAACAAACCATGTAAAATCGAACTTCACGAATTCGTGAACTTTTGAAATTAACACTTTGAAAGCTCGCTCAAGACAAAGACTCAACCATTTACAATCAAGAAACATATTTACATCTTGAATGTGAAAAGTAATTTAGTCATGAATACACAAGACATTGATGCTACTATAACAAGAAATAATGAACTGTCAATTTATGTGGCTAAATTACTAAAGGAAAATGAGTCTTTGAGAAAGCATCACATAGAACTAAGTGACTCACAAAGAAGCTAGAACTAATTCAATGGAAAAACAAACCCTTTGATAGCAAAGATTGATGAACTCAAAGCTCAACTTGGGAAAAGAGTTTCGCCATTGTTGCCTTAAAGAATGAGCTTAGAAAACCGTAGGGAAAAGTGTGAACACCAAGTTTACAAAACCATCAACCTTGGGAAGCCGGTTTCTCATCCCACTAGAGACCGGTCCGTTGTTAGGCGACCCTCACGCATTTAAATGAAGAACAAAATTTTCAAAACACGGTTTGCCTCCCAAGTTGATGAGAAACAAGTTTTTCAAAACCGGTCACTTCACCGAGTTACCTAAGAATAAGGCTTCTAGCTCGTTAACTCTCAACACGTAGCCAAGTCTACTCCAAAGACATCTAGGATTAGTTCGAAAACAATGTCAAAACCAAGCATTAAAACCCGAATTCATATGATATGAATGACTTGTGGAAGAACTATTATCTAGAAAAGCTAGGAAAAAGGCATGATTCGAAAAGAGCGAAGTTTTAGGTGCAAGACCTAGGGTGAGGAATTCTCGAGATTTCAAGACACTGCTAGTAGTTGTAAACCACTACCTAGGAACATTCAAAAGACTAGGGATTGGCGTGCATCAAAGAGTAGTTATGTGCATAAGAATGCTAAGCACGTAGAAAACATAACTAGAAATTCTGAGTCTTTTCCACATAAGAAACATTTTCCTACCTACATGGCTAAGGTTGAACATGTTATGATGCAAAACAAACCTAAAACTTCGTCTAGATGGATCCAAACTGCTAAATCTTTGGAGCCTAGGAATAACGATAAGTCTTCCAATTTGCATAAGAATATCAACAATCGAGACCTTGCCATAAGTGGATGCCGTCTGGTAGAATGTTTAAGGATCTTTGGACTTAGGTGGATACCTACCGAAAAGTCGTTTTCGATGGCAAAATCAAGGTTGACCGTGAAACCCCAAAGGGTTTGGATACTAATGTCACTAACCAATATATATGCAAACAAGCTTGTAATGTTAGTGCAGGTAGTCCTTACTCAGTTGCAGATACTTCGATCCTTCAATACATGGCACTACAAGAATCGATGGAATACCCACGAAAATTACCCACACTCATCCTTTGGAGGAATTTACCCACCTAATACCCACCCGTTACCCACGATCGGTGACATTCAAAGTCAATTTTATTTTCCTCGAATTTCCCACGGATTTACCCACACAAATAGCCACATAAATATATTTGAGGAAATTTAGTGGGAAAATAATTAGTGCAAAACATTCCCGTATTACCCACATCATGAGTTCTTGTGGCTATATTTGTGGGTAATTTAGTGGGTAAATGTTATTTACCCACAAATACAAATATCCTTTTATCGGTGGGTGAGTTCATGTGGGTATTTTGTGGGTGAATATATACCCATGACTTTACCCATCTTATTGTTTGTGTTGGTATTTTGCAATGAGCAATTGCCTATGGACAAGTTGTAGGTAGGGGTGTTAGTCGGGTCGGGTTGGTCGGGTTCGGATTCAATTGGTCGGGTCACCTCGAGTTGAGGTTAAAAAAAAACCCGAACCCGACCCTCTTTAGTGGTCGAGTTTGGGTCAACTCGGGTCGGGTTCATTCGATTCTAGTTCGAGTCTAGGCCATTTAAGAATCATATATTTTTAAGGTGTTTACTGTTTAAGCATGAAAGTTAAAATGATAAAACAATAAAAAGATGCAAATTTGCAGCATCATATTTGTTGCAAACTAGCCAAATGATAAAATGTTCAACTTGCAAAGTGCAATTGCAAAATGAAATAAACACATTCATTTAGTTAATTAGCATACATTATATATGTATGAAATATGATATACTACTAATAAAGGACAAGTGACCATAGATACGATTAGGGGTGTCGGTAGGGTTGGGTTGACCGACCCGAACCCGATAAAACTTATCGGGTCGGGTTCATCGGGTTTAAAAATCTTGTCGGGTTGTTTTGACCGAACCCGACAACCCAAAAATTATCGGGTCGGTTTAGGGTTGGATAACTAATATTATCGGGTCAACCTAATATGACCCGAAAGGGCTGTTACATTGAAATTTATTTATTTTGGAAAATTTAGTACTTGCATTCCATAAAAACATGGATAATGGCATGTCATGTCGACATATTTTCACATGATTATCTTTTACAAAACATACATTGTCGTCTAATGATTGAAATTTTGCTAGTGTTGTATTTGTCACATGTTAGATAGTATATCCTAGCCGTTAGGTGTTAGTTGGGAGACAGTTGTCCTATGTGTGTATGATCGTGGTCAGAGAGGTTTTCCCAGTCTGTATGCGACACGGAACATAGGTGGGTTTATCAAGTGTTGATAATGGGTCTACCGATATTGATAATGGGCTTATTCTTAATGTATAACTAATGGGTTTGTGCCACTAATATCCATATGCTATCAATAGCATTTGACTCCTACCCTGAGATTAGTCGACATAAATGTTAAAAAAAACACCAATAGTCAAATGGTACCTCATTATATATGAGAATGACCCAATTAATAGGTTGTGTGTGATGTATATAAAGTGTGATACTTAGACCACTCTTAACCGTGACACGTCTTTTTGTGTGTCATCTCGGTGTCACATTAATAATTTTCAATTGAAAAACAAAGTGACACACCCCAACCAATGATGGTGTGTCTCTTTTTATCACCACAAAATATACTCAACAAAACATAAATGAGACCCACCACCTTGTCTTTGCTCGTTGCCAAACCAAAGAACACCCAACCGGCGCACCACCGACGCGTCGGTGTCATAAAAGCGACGCTCCTCGTTGACAACGATATTAGTTTCCATATAAAATTCTTCTTTTTCGAATACCACATAAAAAAGTTAATATATTTTATAAAACTATCATCATTTTAATAATCTAATTCATATTTTCATGATTTTTTAATAACAATATAATTTATATCAACATAACTTTTAATCATTTTATGGTATTTATCTTTTTATTTACCTCCAACCAGTTTCATCTTCCCGCACTTCTTCCCCTGAAAAAATTTGAATTCCCTCCCAACTTTTTTGATTCCATCCCCCCTTTTAACTGACCACTCGCATCTCAATCTACCACTCTCTATTTTTCAAAACCCCAACAACAATATTTTCTTCGCTAATTAATAAGATCATACCAAGTTATCCTTTTATTTTGACAGCATCGATATCATATCAAGATCATGTTCGTGAAGCGTTATTGTCCTATGGACAAGTTTCTGCTCTGGTAAAACTTATCTCATAAATTTACTATCTTTACATTTGATATTGTTATTGATCGAGTTTATGTTTTGTACACCGTATGACCCGAACTTATGGTAAATAGTCTTACAGAGGGCACTTCGTTTCACTTTGTCTAGTTTACCATTTTGGTGTATTAAGTTTAGTATTCCTAGTATGTTATCTATATCTCATTTGATGTTTATGAGATTAGGCGAAAACTATTTTGTAGAATATGAAAACCAAGCATTTATCACGCCCAACAAGTGTTTGGTGTAATTCCTGAACCATGTTTAAACTGCCATATTACCATATAAGTATGTTCTTGTAGATTATCAACTTGACAGGGGAGACATTGTTTTGTTTTATTGAAGAGAAGTCAATCGTATCCATGAACAAGCATTAAACTTTGTTCGGTGATAACATAGTTAGTGATTACATGTCCTTCACCATAAGGATAGTCGGGTTTCCTTAGAGTTTGTAACCATAAGCCCATAACTTCTAGATAAGGTTAAATAATAGAAATATTTATGTTCTATTGAAATTTATCACTATATGTCTAATAAGATGTTTTGATTTTTGTACAAAGGTGCCAAGGTGAATGCTTGAGAATATATTGGTAGAAACAAATGGCTAAAGTGTTAACATGTACACCCTCTTTGGTACATTCTTTCCTTTTTTTGGTTCATAGTATGTCCCTCATTCACGTACATAGAAAATTTTTAAACGAAAGTAGCAAGGGATACTAGTCTTGTTGAATATGCTTTAAATTCTTGTCAATTTTCTATTGTGGCATCACTTACTGATTTTATTCTTGAAACCAACTTAAATCTCATAATGGTTCCTTTTTAGCCTACTCATGTCTAGATTCTTCATTATTTGAATATATTAACATGGTAAAGTCATTTTGTTTGATTATTTTATAGCTAATTACTTGTATATGATTTGTAGGGTTGGATGAACATTATTGATCGATAAACAAAGCATAGAGTGATTTGGAATCATGTTTGAGCAATCCACTCACAGTGAAAATTGTATAGATTGATAGATGGCTCGTGAAGGCACCCTTGAGCTGTAACATAGACAACTTGTCGATTATGTTATTGTTTATCAAGACTTCTGAAATAGTAGCTACACTTTTATGTTGTTTTTTGTTTGATGAATAATACGTAAACCATTCTAGATTATGATTGAATGTATATTACTGTAATAATATACAATTTGTTTTGATATTTGTATATTTGATTTAATCTATATATGCTTTCAAATTTCTCATATATTTAGGTATATCCATTATAGTATTATACTATATACTAGTATATACTATTGTGAACATCAAACGACCTTGACCAGCCATGAAAAAATATGTGGTACACCATCACGCCTACAAATTATATATGGGACATGCTTAATATTGTTACCCTCGTGTTTACACATGACTTGCATTCCATGGTAAATTTTACCCGTTAAACCCACAACTATCTCAACGGGTATTCTCGTGGTACCTTATGAAATCCACAAAAAAATTACCCATGATTTAATATGATCACCCACTGAAGTTATTGTGGGTAAATTTACCCACCGCTTGAATATTTTGTGGGTGCACAATTAGCCTCGGAGGTTTTGCCCATGTATATGGGTTGGTGGGTAATTTGTGGGTATTAGCCGATTACCCACAAATATAGGTGTTTTAGCCACAAATATGATCCGTGGGAAATTGTGAAATTCTTGTAGTGTGGTGGTTTAAAGTGTGGATAACACAAGGATTGATATCTCATAACTTACAGGTTCAAGTAACTCAACCTTGATATTCAATCGGCTATGACGTATGAACACATCGGTTCATGCCTCGTTCTCTAAAGAAAAGAAAAGTGTACGTGTCAGTGCGCTTTATCTTCTGAAGAAGAGAAATCTTCTTATTATGACCATTCTCATCAACATGCTTCATACTTTTTCCATGTGCTTCAGTCATCAAGTGAACCGGGCTACCATTGATTGTTTTCTTATGCTCTACTATAAGGACGATGGCGACATCATGTGCTAATTTTGCGGGGGAGAAGTGTGAATTGAATACATTTGGATGATTTCACTTATTTAGTCAAGAATGGTAACTTCGTCTGCAATTCTTGAGGGGGAGAAGAAGTATGATAATTCGCATGGTTGATTGTTATATGAGAATAAATGGTCAACGGCTCCAAACTCATGTAAGAACCGAGCTTCTTCTTATCGGGTCATCTTTACATGGAGTTTCTTCTAAGAGTCGTTGGTTGACATCTTCACTCGGATTGATGAGTTTATCGACAAAGTGCTTCGGTTAATGCTTCACGTATACATCAACATGATGATTCGAACAATCTCTCGTTCTTGTTTGATGTGATTGGTAGTTTGGTGTTACCATCTTGTGTATTCATTACGGCTGATTCTTGATTTCCTTTATGAACATCTTTGTTCTTGTTTGATTGGGAGGATTTTAGTTAAGGGTTTGCAAGATGTAAGTTAATCGGGATGCTTTTGGTGGGATGCTTTTGGTGTGAGTTGAAGATGTTAACTATCTATTCCCCAACCGCACAATCTTGAAGAAGGTCGAGTCTGATCATTCTACATATTTTGCATTTTACTGCATGTTAGAAGACTAAAGGCGAGTTGCATTTAACGATCTAAAGACTTCTTCTTAATCTGGGTCATTATCATAAAGATTGTCGGTTTAGGGAGAGCACTAATTGGGGAGAGTGAAATGCCAATGTTAATCCCCAATTAGACTTGCTCACATACTTGACAAGTTGATTCTCACAAAGATTTAATGTGGTCTTCTCTAAAGATTTCTAGTATTTGGGCTTATAGTGTTTCTTGATTACAAGTATCAAAACCAACAAAGGGGAAGGAGACACACATCTAAACACAAAGCGAGTAAACTTGATGAGCTTAATACTTCTAAGTGATGGAAGATATCCGGGAAGACAAATGTTATTACATGAGAGAAACTCAAGGTTTGACTCATGGCGAGTAAACTTGATGAGCTTAATACTTCTAAGTGATTGAAGATATCCGGGAAAACAAATGTCATGACCGCAGAGAAACTCAAGGTTCTACTCATCAAGGCTTTTAGTGTTATTATTCCAGGGCGTGGGGAAGTGATGTAATAGAAAGTTTACGAAGATAATAAGAGGTACACAAGTGTGTGATGATTACGATGTTATCGCAATCATCGGGAGAGAGAATTGTGTACATTGGGGAGCCTCATTTGTTTCACTTGAGTGTAATTAGTGATTCGAGAGATATAATCACTTATTACGGAGTTGAAATCCAGAGATAGTCCTCCGAGATAATCGTGATTCGGCCCGCTTCTTCAATGTTATCGGTTTTCTCTCTTTGGGCATTCGCGTGCTTGGGTTCTTGAGCTTCATGCACTTTCTTACGGGGAGAGGAAAGTATACATCGGGGTTATTCTTTGGCTATTGGACTTAATCTGCTACTTGATGGTGTAAGTTTCTTTGTCTTGGTATGTGTATTCGGGTTCGTGAGCTCTAGTCTAAGAGACCGATCGCATCAATTCAACTACTCGGGAAGTGGTCTCTTGACAACTTTTGGAATGGATGGCGTCGGACTTGATGAGTTATGAAATTTGAGAAGATTATTTTATGTGTGGGATGATACGTTCTTTGTTCTTCTATTGGATGATATAACCTCGAGCGATGAATCACGGTGATTATTCTTAAAAGGAGCGACATGTTCAATGATAATGGTGTGCCTCTTTGTGCACTGGCTAAGAGAAGCTTGAAAGAAAGCTTTGAACACCTTTCGGCTATAGGATTTTCGGTTTGGGGAAGCGCCAAAGTCTCACTTCGGATGGTTCAATTTCTTTCTTCAATACAAGAGCCTCGGAAGCTTTGGTGGTGAAAGTTTTAGGGATGATGACTTCTATCTTCTTCAACGGGGCTGCTCGATATCCTTATCTCGGTACTCGTATCATCATTCTCTCAAACTATATCATCTTCTCTATCTTTGTATATATTTATCAAAAAGAAAATAGAAAAATATAAAACAAACAAAAACCCATAAAAAAAAAATAATAAAAAAAAAATAATAATTAAAAAATTCCAAAAATATTGTTTTTCTAAGACATGTCTTCTGGTATCGATAACATCTACGGTCTTAGAAATGTCATTCAATAATGGCACGGGACCATAGATGAAGTTCGAGCAGGAGGTGTAAATATTCTTTTCCAAAACATGTCTCAAAATATGGCTTACGATTATTTGATCAGTAACCCGCTTCAAAAATGGCTTGCGATTACTTGATCGTGACCCGCGCTTAAACTATGGTTTGCTATTATTTCGATAGCAACCCATTCTTCAAGGAAGAAAAGTGTTGCGCTAAAACAATTTTCTTAAATCTCGTGCACTTATCCTAAAACATAATGAGGAAAGTATGTCGAAGGATCATTGTTCCTACTCAAATATTTTCCTTCTAAAATTCTTGAAAAAATATTTGTTTTAAGCGAATTGGTGGAAAATGAGTTGCTTGAAAAACAATAAGTTTCAGAATGTTTATAACATTGAAAACTCAATCAATGACTTCAACGCTTTTAACCTTTTAGAAAAATGAGTCATTGATTGAGGGGGAGAATGTTTTCAAATCTATATCATCTAACGGGCTTTCTTAAAGTAACCTAATATGCTTAATTAAAAATGTTGTTAACCTACGTTGAAGGACTAGGTGCCTAGGATAAGATTGTTAGGATTAGATGATTAGAGTTTGAGGAACAAATTTTTCCCATACCTTACATGATCTGATTGATATGTTGGATTGACATTTATTACTCGATTGCTGTTTGGGTGATGTCGACCACCATATATACGTGTGTGTGTTCACTAATGTATGCGGTATATTGGTATATAAGAATGTTCCGATCCGGATCCCACAATTGAAGACGATTGGATGCGAAAGGAAAGGGTAACTATATCTTGGGTTGACAAATGAAGAAACGGAGCCTTATTGGACTTCAATGGAAAGTTGGCATAAATGCAACGTAAGAGGTCTCACTGCATCAGCAGATGGTTTTCTTCTATGTGATTGAAGAAACGAAGCTTAATTTGACCTCAGTTGGCATTAAAATGCAACGTAAGAAGTCTCACTACATTAGCAGACGGTTTTTCTTCCATAACCTACAGCAACAACAACGGAAGCTTCTCAACCACCTAACGTATCTTTGTGCGGATAATTGTGATGATACATTTTTGAAACAATTTTAAATAATATTGTTTTGAAAAATGGAAAAATATTGGTTTTGAAAATAATCTGGACTTAATTTTGAAAATCACCGGACTTTATTTTTATCAAAATCTAAGTCACTCAATCAACGACTACGGTCATCGATTGAGGGGGAGAGTGATTTAAAATAAATTATTTCCATACAATATTTCTTCATAAAATTCCGTTTTGTACAATAAAAAGTGGTGATCTAAAGATTTAATGTTATGTCATGGTATGATTTTCTTTAAAACTCAAAGATCTTGCAAAATGAAATTTTTTCTGTTCTTGTTTGATTGTGAAATTGTTTTATTTTACTTAAAGATCTCTTAAAACAATCATACATGACACTAACAATCTTTAATGTCTTAAAATGGTCCTTATCATCATTTTCAAAATCAAATCTTGCCACGTCTTTCCCCAAAATTTTCTAAATGATTTAAATCAATCAGGATCCAAAATCTCAATTGGTTTGAAATTTTTGATCGGGGGAGAGATAGTGATTTAAATCTCTTATCTGTTTAAATAGAATTGGTTTTAGTCCTTTATAGGCACTCCTGCCTCCATGTGCCAAACGATTTCAAATACACAATGCACATGTTGAGATGGAGGATTTATCCAAAAACCAGATGAGTATTTTAAACCAGGCCACAAGTTCTCCCATGTTTTCTAAACCTAATTAAATCACTTGAGATCCAAAATCTCAAAGGGTTTGATATTTTGATCGGGAGAATTTGTGATTTAATATGAAATTTGATAAAAGGTGATCATTTGATTCAATGTGCAGGCTCTCTCTAATATGTGCTAAACTCTTTCATATATTGATGCACATATTGAGGGGGAGCGAATGGTGTCTATTGGCAATCGTGAAAAGTGCTTCAAAAGAACTATTGCCTCTATGTGATAAAATGATTTCAAATATCCTATGCACATATTGAGGGGGAGGATTTACCAAAGAAAATCAAATGGCTTTTTCCACAGAAATTGTGATCAAGAAATTAATTCTTTCAAAGAACTCTTGCCTCCATGTGCTAAAACAATTTCAATATCATATGCACATGTTGAGGGGGAGGTTTTCTAAATGATCAAAACTATTAAGGTAAAAATTCTTTGATCTCGTATCACAAGTACCTTGATTGTTTTTCTAAATGTTTTTCAATTGGTTTCAAGGAAGAATGAACTGTACCAAAAGACCGACCCATTTACTTTATGCATTGGAGTTATAAGGATGGTAAGGTTAGGTATTAGTTCCCACGATCCCGCTTAGAGCGGAGGGATCTACCGAGGACAATCCACTAGATAGTGTAGAGTCCTTAGGAATATTGAAAAAGGAGAAAATGAGAAATGGGAAGAGTGCGGATGAGACAGCTAGTCTTGGAATAAACCCAACAAGGTTCTAGTTATGAAGTCTCGGTAAGCAATCATGGGGTTGAAGAATGAAAAGAAATGAATGAGAAAGGGTGAAAATAAATAGCCCTCCAATAATTCAACCTTAGGGCGATGAACGGGTTCAATACATATGCTCTTGGTGTTTACTAAGGTAACATCGGTATTGAAGACAAGGCGTCATGGACCCAAAGGACGACCGCACTACAACTTCCCAAACCACTCAAGTTCCTCTTAAAGGGCTTGTTTCATTCTCACGGGAACCGACATTATCTATCGACTTTCTCTTAGAGATTATTGATATTGAAGAAAGAGACCCTCTCTAGTCTCCCAAGATAGGAACCAAATGTGCACTATTGAGTCTAGAGCCAAGAGATCATCCACAATATCTCATTAGGACACTAAATTAATGAAGACTTGCTGTTTCACACAATGTGGAAAGTAAGAATATATTAAGAGTCCTACGCATTATCCTTGTGGTATTGCCAGAACATCCGAGTGATATGTAAAAGTATTCACGATGAAGATGGAAATCCTTCTAGAGCCAACATCAAACAAGCTCTTGGTGGGTGACATGTGAGATCTTCTCGTAAGATCAAACTTGTGATAACTGGATAGAAACAATGGGGAGATTCATTCTTGAATCAACCTTGGTCCAGGAATGGAATTGACGAATCGATGTGTAAATCTTCTTTTTCTCTAGCACATCGAATGTGTATTCATATTTCATATTCAAAAATTATCTCTGATTGAAAAAAATGCTTTTGGAAAAACCGTTCGATGTGCGAATCTCTTCTTTTATCTAGCACATCGAATGTGTACTCTTTTCAAATTAAAAAAAAAGTATTTTTGATTGAAAATTGATCTTTCTCATAAAACCTTCGTCGTATTGCAAAACTCTTTCTTCTAAGCAATACGCAATTGTTTTTAAATCAGCTTTTCATCAACGAGTGAATCTCAATTCGCTGGTTCACTCACTCTGTGTTGTCTTCTTTGAGACGTTCGGTTTGAGAACAACTAGAGCAATGCGAAACCTGTCAAGGAGATTCTTAGGAATCCTACCGATCACGAAAGTGCTTGTCTTGATCAACGGGGAACCGTGGGCGTGTACCTCAATTCAACGAAGTGATCAAAGACACTTTCGTGCGCTTTATTGCTAATGTCATATGCGGTACACCCGACGATTGCGGTGATCGAATTGAGGAGTCAATCCAAAGTCGCATGCTCACAACATCCACACTTAATTGAAGAAATCATGACTTGTGCATATCTACATAACTGGCTCGAGATATTTCTATACTATGTTCCCGCCGAGTGCTGCAAATATCTTGAACCAAGAAAGCTTCCGCTACTCGATGGAAAGATGTCATGATCCGAGAAAGTGTGAGCATGTCGGTCCGAAAGTCACAACTTCACATGATGGCAACATAATAAAGGGTGATCCAAAGATTTCTTGTGGTGATGATCTCAATGAAAGCTTGAAGATCATCAAAGATGTGGATCGCTTAAAGGCCTCCACTTAAAGTACAAAGTTATCGGACCTTAAAAGAATCGCTACTAATGCACAAAGATTGCGGAATTGAAGAATTGAAGTCTGAGCTCAAGAACAAAGTCAAGAATAGAATGCTAGGATTGAAATGTAAATCATGGGGTGACCTCCTTAGGGAGATTGTTAGAAATTAGAAATTCTATAGTGAAGTGTCGGTCACCCCATATATAATCTAGCATAAGTTAGCTCGTACATTACGTTTTTACGTTATTTACTAGTTATTTAGTTTAGTGCAACACCGTGGAGGACGGACGGGTCTTTACCCATCTGTATGCACGATCCACAATCCGAAGGAGGACGGTTATTATGTAACTATAAATACCCTCTACCTCCCAAGGTAGAGGTTGGACCTTCTCATTCTTAATCTAACCTTCTACGTTTTCTTTCACTTTCTCTCTAAACTCTATACTATTCGATCCATTGTTGAACTTATTTGTGTGTTTATGAAATCCAATATGTTACAAAAAGTTCTTGGTAAAGGGTAATCAAAACGGTAACTTGGATTTTGAACCTGTACTATGTAAAAGAGCTTAAGTATAATCTTTTAGTGTGTCACAAATGTGTGACAAGAAAAACAATGTTCTTTTCTTGAAGATATGTGTTTTGTTCTTTCTAAGGATTTCAAGATGCCTGATGAAAGTCAGATTCTTCTTAAGATTCCTAGAAAAGGCAACTTATATAGCTTCGATATGAACAACATTGTTTATAAAGATAATTATGCTTGCTTTCTTGCAAAGGCCACAGTGGATGAATCCATGTTATGGATAGAAGACTTGGTCATATTAATTTCAAAACCATAAATAAGATTGTTAAAGATGGTTTGGTAAGAGGCTTGCCTCAGAAAAGATTTGAAAATGATCAAACCTGTGTTGCCTGTCTTAAAGGCAAACAACACAAAGCTTCTTGCAGGTCAAAATTGGTTAACTCTATTTCTCACCCACTTCATATGTTACATACGGACTTATTTGGTCCTACATCTATGAGCAGCTTAAATCTTAAAAAATATTGTCTTGTTGTGACTGATGATTTTAGCAGGTTTGCATGGGTTTTCTTTCTTAGAACTAAGGATGAAACCACTGGCATCCTTAAGACCTTCATTGCAGAAGTAGAAAACCAATATGATATGAAAGTTAAAATCATTAGATGTGACAATGGGACATAATTCAAGAATAGAGTTATGGATGATTTTTGCAGAGATAAAGGTATTAAAGAGAATTTAGTGTAGCTAGAACTCCTCAACAAAATGGTATTCTTTGAGAGGAGAAATAGGACACTAATAGAGGTCGCTAGAACCATGTTGGCGATTCAAAATTGCCAATCACTTTTTGGTGAAGCGATTAACACTACTTGTTATGTACAAAATAGGGTTTTAGTAGTGAAAACAAAGAACAAGACACCTTATGAGTTATTTAGAGGTAGACCCCTATCCTAGACTTCATGAGACCATTAGGATGTCATGTCACTATTCTCAATACCATAGATTATCCGGGAAAATTTGAAGAAAAAGTTGATGAAGGGTATTTTGTTGGGTATTCCATGGTTAGTAAAGCTTTTAGAGTATTCAACTTAAGAACCCAAAGATTGAAGAGAATCGCATGTTGAGTTCCTAAAAACAAAGTGAATGTCAAAGGAACTGGTCCAAAAGGTCATTTGATCTTGATACTCTAACCCATACTATGAACTATGTACCTATCTCTCTGGTACATCTACTTATGATTTTGCGGGTTCGGAAGAGTTTCTTGATGATGATGGACCAAGCAAGGATCAAGCAGATGATCAAGATGAATTCATTTTGCCACTTTGGGACTATGCGAGATAATGATGATATTCCAAGGACCGGAGATGTTCAACCTTCTAATGATTACGGAAAAGAAGGAGTGGCAATATAAACACTTGAAATCCACGAAAGCAGTGGAAATTCAAATTTCACTACTATGCCGAAGTTTCCACTGCAACACCAGAAGTGGAAAATACAACTCTAGTTATAGAGGAAGCTCAAGCCAATGATGTTGAAATCTCCAATATTCCAAATGAGATTGCAGTTCCTCAGACTCCCCATACTTCAATTCATAAATCACATCCTCTTGAAAATGTGATTGTGGATGTCAAATCACTAGTAAAGACTAGAAGACAATCAAAATTGCCTGATGTCCATAAATTTATTAGTGAAATCTATGAATCTAAGAATCATGAAGGCAAGAATGAATGTCTATTCATGTGTTTTCTGTCACAAATGGAGCCAAAGAATGTATACAAGGCACTTGAAGATGAAAGTTGGGTGGAAGCAATGCAAGAAGAGTTGCTCCAGTTCAAGATTCAAAAGGTTTGGGTGCTATGTGATTTACCTCATGGCAAGAAAGTAATAGGTACAAAATGGGTGTTCAGAAACAAGAAGGATGAAAGAGGAATTGTTATCAGAAACAAGGCTAGGCTTGTGGCTCAAGGATACACTCAGGAGGCGGGTATTGATTATGAAGAAGTGTTTGCCCTGTTGCAAGAATTGAAGCAATCAGTTGTTTTAGCCTATGCATCCTTTATAGGCTTTAAAGTCTATCAAATGGATGTAAAGAGCGCTTTTCTATATGGGCGATTGATGAGGAGGTATATGTTTTACAACCTCCGGGCTTTGAAGACCCCGACTATCCAAACAAAGTGTATGGGGTGGTTAAAGCTTTGTATGGCTTGCATCGAGCACTAAGAAAATGGTATGAGACCTTAACTACTTATCTTCTTGAAAATGGGTTTCATAGAGGTAAAGTGGATCAGACTTTGTTCATCAAGAAAGACAAGAATGATATCTTGTTGGTTCAAGTATATGTTGATGATATCATTTTTGGCTCTACAAAGACAGAGATGTGCAAAGAATTTGAGAAGCTAATGAAGGATGAGTTCAAGATGAGTTTTATGGGTGAACTCACATTCTTTTTGGGACTTCAAGTACAACAACGGCCATATGGTATTTTCATCAATCAAGATAAATAAGTGGTTGAGATACTAAGGAAGTTCAAGTTCTCTGATGCAAAGTCCTCCAGCACCCCTGCAGACAAAACTACATATCCACTTTTGAAGGAAAATAGTAGTGAAGCAATTGATGTGCACATGTACAGGTCTATGATTGGTTCTTTGATGTATCTTACATCATCTAGACCAGACATTATGTTTGCAGTATGTGTTTGTGCAAGGTTTGTGTCACTCCTGTGTTCTCACACTTGATCTGTGAAGAAGATTTTTAGATATCTTAAAGCATTTCCTAATCTGTGATTATGGTACCCTAGAGAATCACCTCTAGAACTGGTTACTTACTCAGATAGTGACTATGCTGGAGCTAGTTCGGATAGAAAATCTACTACAGGTGGATGCCAATTTCTTGGAAATAGACTGGTGTCATGGCGGTGCAAGAAACAAATAATGGTGGCAAATTCATCAACTGAGGAAGAGTATGTGGTTGCTGCAAGTTGTTGTGCTCAAGTTCTATGGCTTCAAAATCAACTTTTGGACTATGGGTACAATTTCATGATAACCATCATTTATATTGACAATAGTAGTGCCATTTGCATAATTAAGAATCCAGTTCAACACACAAAGACTAAACATATTGAAATTAGACACCATTTTATAAGAGATTGTTATGAGAAAAGGCTAATTCAAGTTGTCAAAATCCATCTTGATGATAACTATCTTGATTTATTAACAAAAGGACTTGATGTGGGTAGATTTCAATTATTAGTAATGTGTATTGGAATGCTTAATCCATAAAATTTTGTGTCTAATGGTCTTTGGTGTTGAGGGAGGTTTTGGTACTAATATTGTTGTATAAGTTTGTATAAGTTTGTATTGTATATGTTTGCTTGTATTTTTGCTTGTCCACTAACTTTTATGCAGAAAATAAGGCTAAAAGTGGAAACTAAAATGCAAGCAGTGGTACAAGTTACTCTCACCGTGGAAAAAGTAAAACAGAGAACTTCCATTGCATAAGAAAAGGTTCATTACATCAAACAGAGAGTGCTTACCACAACCATCAAAACACAAAAAGATAAAAACCTAACAACCTACATCACCACATCCTACACTAGCTACTCCATTGGCTTTTGCCCTTGCCCTCATAGTCATGCTTGTTCTTCTGTGCTCTCTTCCTCTTGTTCTCAAATGTTGACTGCATTCTTGGACAAGCAAGACCAAGAACTTGTGGAGGAGGCCTTGGTAGTCTTGCAGGCTTCTTTGGTATGGAAATCTACTTCATGTTGGAGAGAGTGCTCTCAATGCTTTGTCATAGCCCTTGGCAACGTCTTGGACAAGGAGTAGGTCTCATCATCATCATCATCATCTGATGAGCTGGAGTAGAACTCAAGAGAAGGTGCAGGATTGGCAACAGGTGCAGACTTGGCAGTCTTCTTAGTTGACTTCTTGGAAGAAGATGGTCCCTCTGGTGGTGGAGCTATCAATAATGCTTGAGAAGGTGGTGCTTGCAGCTCTTCTGGTGGAAGCACTGTATCAAGGGACGGACAACAAGGACTCTTGCAGATGTTTCATCATCTGTATCTTCATAAAGAGACACATAGGAACTTATGTCCGAGTCTTCCTTAATAGCATTCTAAGGCATTGGTTGGAGAGATGAAGGACCAACAACTGCAGGGTTTGTCTTCACTAAAGATCTGAATGAGTTCTCCTTCTAGAAGCAACCTCTTGAACTCCTCTTTCTCAACTCTACCGGATTGTTCAACACAAACTCATCCCAAGCACTATCGAGAAAAAGAGATCGGATGAGAGATTGATAGGGTGTGAATGACTCATGGTGATTTTAGGATTCTTGTGCAAGTTAGAATGTGTTTTGATAAAGATTATGAAGATCCGAGCCCCTTTTATAGGCAAAGTCGGTCAAAAGAGCTCATTAAAGGATATATTTATTTTTCCCTATTTTGGTAGGTTGAAGAGCAAATATAGATATTATCGGGTTGACTTTGGGAAGATATTTTTAGATAATGGCTTGGTTAACAGTTACTTTGGTTAAAATAAGTTGGTTATGCGTTTTCCTTGTATTATACTAACACTTGCAGGTATATAACCAATCTTGGCTGGGAGTTGATCATAAAAGGTGTGTAACTGTGACACACAACAAGTGGTTATTGATTCACCATGTCTAATCCACATAAGAATCAACTAGTCTAGAGCAAACGACTACTGGTAAAGACTTAACAAATCCGTTTATGGTTGATAGTTTACCAAAAACTATATGGTTATCAATTCACCATATTCTATATGTTTAAGAGTTGGCTAGTCCATAGCAAACGGCTAATGGTAAAGACATATCAAATCCGTTGATAAGCGGTAGTTTGCTAAAACTATAATAAGAGCGATCAAATTTTATATGTTTTACTTACCATCGCTCTTGCAAATTTTTGTGAAAATTACCACCGCTAGTTCACAGTTTTCCTTTGCCAAGTGTTATTCTTACCACTGATGAACTAGCCGTTACAACTGTTGTGTCAGTAACAAATTTTTTACTAGCCATTGAGAGTAACTACTTTCTATATTTATAGGGTGAAATTTTTAGAAGATTATCTACTTTCCTACTTGCAATTTATTCTATAAAGATAAATCTTTTCCTTAGATAATCTTTCTTGCGCAAAACTCTTAAACCCTAATAGTATATATCTCTTTCTCTCAATTGGCTAGTTCATTATTCAATTCATACTAACACAACATATTTTTCATCAAAAGATACTATGGCACCAATCACCTTTGCAGATGAGCACAACCAAGTGGCCTATTTGGAAAAGTCAAACGACAAGAGTGGCCCTGTTTTTCATGAGATTGTGGATTTTCTAAACACTACTCATGTGAGGTATGCTTTACTTCTCAATCCCACAATCTATGTCTCTCAAATCAAATAGTTTTGGACCTCTGTTACGTCCATCACTATTTGTGACAACTCGTAATTTTAGGTCATTTCTTACTATTCATCTCGAGAATTTACTATTCACTGGTTACTATTCAACATTTTACTATTCATCGTTTTTGAAGTCGATTTGATATTTTGAAAGGTTATTTTAAAATTTTACTATTCACAAAACACTATTCATTCATGGAGAAAAATCGGTATTCATGATTCACTATTCATCATTTTAAGTAAACTAGGTTTACGAGTATCAAATTCAGCGTAACCGTAAGGGTTTGTTGCGAATTCATGAAACATCATTGAGAAAATTTCATATAGACTAGAGTTAGTCTACATATCATCGATAACATCATTTTCATATTAGTTCATACATGGGTTTGCATATTTCATTAACGTATATTTTCTATTAAATAAACGCTATCGCATACGATCATTTATTTTGAATAATTGATCCGACACTTCCAATAATTGTCCCGATATATTTTTATACTTATTTTAAGACTATAAAATTATATTATTAGTTTACCCGATGTTTTGAATTTATTTTGTATATAAATTGTTATATATATATATTTACTGACGGTTTTAAATAAATTCAACTCGATAATTATTTATTTACTCAATACTTGAGAAATGTATTTTTATAATTTTATGACTTGATATATTTTATTTTATTCCGTTAAAATCGAATTTTAGCTAACGCTACACTAAATACCTAATTATATTTACAAACTACACATGATACTTAACTAAAAATACACTTAATTATCAAAACTCATCAAACCCTCCCCAAAACACCCTTTGTTGACCTCCCCATGACTCACCATATTTTCATAAAGATCTTGCAACTAAATGTACACCTATACACTTCTTGTTAGATATTTACAAAATACACTTATTATACTAATCTTAAAAACATACAAACACTTACAATAAGGTGAAAAGAAAACTCAAACCCTCTCATCCCCTTGTTGAGGTTCGGCCAAGGCAAGAAACACAAGAATAAATCATAATTTTTTAAGAACAAGTTCTTATATAAACCCTAGTATACTTCTATATAAGGTTTTGAGATAAAAACCAAGAAGTAATTAGTACCTAGTTACTTAAACCTCATCATAATAACTAGTAAGCTTCTTATAATTTTTATTACTCTTTTATATTCATACTTGAGTTATTTTATCATTCTAGTAAGAAAACATGCAAGTATCATATGTATTTATACACTTTTAATTGTTTTTATTTCATATTATAAGTTTTAATCATCCTATAATTAATCCCTTGAAACATATCATTGTTGATGAAGTTTAGGAACCCATGACACCCTAAGAAGGTGTATGGTAGGTTTAGAATAGATTTGGTGTTGATTTGAAGTGATTGGAACAAGAGTTACGCAAGAAAAATCATTTTCGACAACACTAGATTGGGGTCTGATCGTTTTTACAAAATCTGGAAATTTCGACAGGTTATGGAATATTTTGGTTTATATTTTCAGAAAATAGACTTTAAAACGAAACCGTGGTCGCTTGAACAGGTTAAAACGGATTTATAACGAAGAAGTTACGCTATTTTCAAGTTTTGCGACGAAAACCCATTTTCTGAAAATAAGTAAGCTGTTAAGGGTTATTTAAAAGGCAAAAATGAGTTTTAAACATTATCTTAATGAGTCGATTTATCAAAAATATATTAGTATATATTAACACGAAACCAAGAATATATAAAACGTAGAAAACGGACTTATAACGACTAAGTTACACGCGATTTAAATAGGGTTATCGTAACTATTTTTCACAAGTAATAACACTTACATATTTTTACTAGTCCAAAATGGTTATCGCAAGTGACCATGTTTGGAGCCATTTTTCATATCGATAGAATATTTTTGAGAAAACGATGTCTTCAAGTAAAAGTGAGTTCGCCTATTCTATTTCCCAAAATGTTCAACCGTTTGTCAAACGAAGTTATAACGAATAATTTACGATCACTCAAAATTAGTCATTTTCATGAATTGTCAAAGTGTATTATTTTACGACGAAAAACTATAATTTCTTAATAAATCACTAAATGACTATCGTAGGATATAATTTCTTAATAAATCACTAAAAATCTAAAACGCGTGAAAAGACTATTTTGCCCTCTGATTTAAAACTTATAAAATACGTAAAATACGTCAATGCTTATTAAATGTAATTCTAATCTAACTTATAAATGATTGACAAACCTAATATACGAGATTTATTTACGTTTACGTTTAAAAATTTCACCACATGTATATATAATTGTATTAGGCCGAAAATCTCATAAGCTACAAAATTAATACTACAATTATATATATTAGAGCCCAACTAAACTTGGATATGGCCCATGTTTCCTTTTCTTTTGTTCGGCTAAAAACAAAACCGTATAACCCCTCCCTCATTTTTTTTTGTCCGTGACTTTTATTGCACCAAGAAACCCTAAAAAGGAAAAGTGACGGCATCCCTCCTTCTTCTCCAGTTTCATGTCGACACAAGCAGTCCAAGGTAAGGTTCGAATGGTGCTTTTCAAGGCTGCTAAAGCACATGTTTGGTACGGGTACTGGTTGGTTTTTGATCGTGGGTTTGGTGCTCTTGCTGCTGTCGTGATCCTTGTGCTCACAAGGGTTTGCTTTGTTGGTTTTGGTCTATGTTTTTCCTCTCCTATACATGCTACAAAGGTACCACAACATACCCTCGTCTCGCTCTTTGTTTACTACAGTCGTGTACTTATGTACACCATATGCATGGTGGTGTCACCATAAAACATGCCTCCTAAACCATGAGAAAACCTAACATAGGGACTACATAAAATCATGAAAAGGTCACGTCAAAATATCAAATATAAAGGTTATACATGTCGACCCTACAGTAGTTGCTTTTGAAATTCTTGTGACCTCACTTTAATCATGCACACATGCTATACGATTGAAATATTACTTATAAAATTTTATCTTGATTTGGTATGGCTAAAAGATGGAAACTTTATTGTTGGAATGAGAGCATGATATCACGTTAGAAAACAAAGTGTACATTGAAGTAATGGTTTTAGTGGGGTTGGGCTTGTAAAGTATGATGATTATAATGATTTTAGTGGAGGACAGCATCATATGTCGAATTTGTGTGTGTTATAGATCCAATTTTATAAGTGCAAATAATCTGGGTTTTGTTGAAAAAGTTTATTTTATGTCTTAGTTAAGTTTTCCAAGTGGTTTGGTCGAATTTGGAGTTGTCTAAGTCGTATTTTTGAATTTTACAAGATCAAGTGTCAAAGCTGAGAAAACGGGTCTGAAATTTAGGTTGGATTCATCTAGGTGTTATCTGATGATACTTTCATGTTTTTGAGTGATTCTTGAGTCTAAATTGTAGTACTTTGAAATATCTTTCTGGAAAAATAAGTCTTGTATCATTTGCAAACGTGGAAGTATGATTTTTATATTTTTGGAGTTAGGGTGTCTGAATCTGAATTGCTGAGTTGAAATTTATGATGTGGTAAATGATTTTTAGTATTTAATCTATGAGGTTCCGGAACTTTTCCTTTGGTGGATATGATGTTTATATATAGTGTGACATCTATAGCTTTTGGTTTGATGTGTTGAGTAGGGTGAGTGTGTTTGTTAGGGCCATACTTTTGGTGTGTGTAAATCAGGGTGAGTTACGGACAGTGCGGACTTATGATTTTCCGTAGGCCATTTAGCATGGAAATAGAACCCACCAATTCTTGGAGAGTCTTTTAAATCATATGGGAACCCCTGGGATTTTGCTTGATTTCATTTGAGCTAAGTAAGTATTTTATAAAAATCGCTAAGGTCTGGTCCGAATATGAGTTTAAGAAACTGAAAGATAAAATATGATATCAATAGGTAACACACTTACAAATGCATAAGAAGTTTATAAAATGAGAATATACTTATAACTCTAAGAATGTTAATGCGATTAATCCGTTATAGCTTTAATGATGCTAATAAGTATTAAACAAATCCTAATCTGTGTAGATTCGTTGAAGGAGACGCGACGTTATATCTTCGTGATTCACTCATTCGTTTGCTTTTCTCTCATTTGCTTTAAGGTACATATATTCTGACCTTTTCAGTAAAGGTTCCTTATGACGTTCTTTTCATTAGCTTTCCTATTTTACTTATTAGGGTTTCCGATGCCATTGCTATGAACCCTTTTCTGATTGTGTGATCTGTTGCTTATCTGAACTTCTGTTTTATTGAACCATGCAATATCTGTTTTGACCTTGTGTTATGAAGACTCTGATATGCATATTTGTTGAACCTCACTAAGTTTAATTATGAACTTCTAAATATGAATGTACGATTTGTGATTGTGATATGAACTTCTAACTTGAATATCGAATATGAACATTTGATATGAACTATCGATATGTTATCTGTGACCTTGTGTTTGATTATGATCTCATGCCATATCTCAAGATCTGTTTGACCTAAGTTGGTTTGATACCCGAGCCACTATTTCACTAGTCATGGGGTTCCATGTCCGTGTCGTTGATGCACGTGACATGACTCTAGGGCGATAGAGTGATGTTACGCCACGTCCTTTCATTATCTCTTTATTTGATAGTATGGCCACTATCCGTCTGTGGGCGTATGGATGCATACTAGATATGATCTGTTATCCGATATGATTTATCCGGTGAATGATGTCGTGTGCACTGCGTCTTCACAAAATTCAGGAGCTAGCTACTCCATATTATTTTGAGATTATTTACGTATAAGTATGATGTATCTGATATGATATGTTTTGGGCTCGTGGTAGTTAACTAAATCTTTATCTGTTATTTCTATGTTAAGTATTCTGATTATGATTCGGTATGTTCAAGTGTTTATGATTACGGGCTAGGCTTATTATAGGTTATTGTATGTGTTTATGCTTTTGTATGTTTATGTGACTACCGTCTATTATGCTAGGTTATGATTAATATGTTGAAACATGATCCATATGTTTGTCATCGATGTTATGTTAGTTTATCGTTATGTGAATTCGGTTATCTCGTGAGATGAATGTGCAAGTGTGAAAACAAGTATCCCGAAAGTTGATAAGTACAAAGTTTCCGTTAAATCTAGTGAACTTTGCCTATCGTTAGGGTATTTATCTGTTTTATGATTTAACCGCCATGTTAAAACCCCGCTATGTTAAGACTTGATCCGAGAACTGGTTTAGCTTATGATATCTGCTCTGACAATTGTTAGTGGCTATGTTATGTCTTTGTCTATTTAGTTATAGTATGTCTACTGTGTTTTTATCTGTATGTGTGACTGCCATGATTTGACTGCTATTTCCGCTGCTGCAATATTGAATTAAGTGCGTTAAGTGTAGATTTATTGATTTGTATGAATGCCATGTTTATATTTCTGGTAATTGTTTACGTTAGCCCTTAAACTTTTCGTTTGGTATATATGTAACCTATTTTCTTGATATGATATGTGTTTGGTTATTCTGATGTGTTTGCGTTGTGTTATTAATGTGTTAAGAGGTGTTAACTGTTATGTGTTTTTCTGGATTTCTGTATATTTGTGCTCCCGCAGAATCCTCAATGATTCGTCATTCTCAGTTCGTTGTGATTTCGTTATTTGTATCTCGTTCTGTTTTAAGTTTTCATTTTTGTTATATCTGTTCACTGGGCTTTGTAAGCTCAGCCACATTTTCTTTTCCTGCGGCAGGTTTTAAGCATTCAAGATGAGCTTATGGGATAGCTGATGTGGGTTGAGAGTAGAGCTGAGAGCAAGATTTGAATATAGGGATCTTAGATTTATTTTGATTATTAAGATATTTATGTTTTCTTTTGTAAGTTTGGTAAAGGCTTCCGCTTTTGTATAGTATTTAAAGTTCTGATATGAAACCGTATTGTGATATCTTTACCCTTGTCGGGTTGGGGTGTTACAGAATCTGAGCCAATGCCCTATGATTCACCTCTCCCAACAGGTCACACAGTTGGAAGTGTTGAGGGCAGTTGGCAACCTTTAGAATTGATGGAACTATGTACCAGGTTAACTAAGAAGGTTGAATCTCTGGAGAAAGACTTGGCACAAGTAAAGGAGCAACATGCCAAGGATGTTACATAATTGAAAGCGAGTTCGAGACTTTGAAGAAAGAGTTGCAAGGGTTGAAACAGAAAAGGAAACCCGCAAAGATTGTAATATCATCTCCATCCTCACCTCATGATGGTGACTCGGAGGGCTTCAAAGAAGATTTTGGGAATTCTCCCAAACAGGGAGGAAAACAGATGATCTTTGAAAGCAAGGGAGGAAAATTGACTTTGGAGATGAAGGTGATTTTGATTTTGGAGTTACTAAGGAAATTGATACTCAAGAAGAAGTTCCTCAACAACAACTCGAGCAAGTAACTTCCATTGCTACAACCATCGATACAATTCCCATCTGTGAGCAACCATTCCCATTGCTTTGGACAAGATATTACCACTGCAGAGGAAGAAATCGAAAAGATGAAGAAGGTGAAAGGTAAAGCGGTTGTGCAAAGTGAAGAGCAATCAAGAAGGAAAGTTTCAAAGTGAGAACAAGCTCAAATTGCTCATGATAAAGAAGTTGCTAGAAAACTCACTGAAGATGAAGGTGCAAACAAGAAAAAGCTAGATGAACTAGAAATTGCAGACTTCATGGAGGCTAAAAGGCTGGACAGAATGGAAACCACTGATCCAATGGATGAAAATCCACTTTCCACTGTTCCACCCACAAAATTCAAAGAAAATACTCTAGAGTTTAGCTATGTACCTATAGATCAAGAGATTGAGTTCTTGATTACTAATGATCCAGTAGTCAAGAAGAAGGCAATTGACCTAGTTGCAGATAAGTCTTTAACGAAGAACAAAGAACAACACGGTTGAAGGACTTCATTCAAATGAAGAATAATTAAGCACTTCAAGATGCAATTGGTTCGATAAAAAGGGTCAAAAGAAACCAAGACAACCAACCAAGGCACAAGTTATCTCAATGATGAAAGCTTATTGTTGCAGTGTTGGTGGCTAGAAAAAGCATCAGTTCAAAGGGATGACTGATGATAAGGTTGAAGGTATCTACTACAAAGTTAAAAGGCAAGATCAAGACTTTATTCCTATGAACTCTGAAGAAGAAGAAAGAAGATATCCTCATCTGAAGAGAAAATCCAAAGATAGTGAACCTCAGACACATAAGAAAACAAAATTTGTTTGAAGAACAAGAAGTTCAATCGAGAAATTCACCAAGAACACGGTGACTAGTATGATTGTGATTGAAGAAGAAGATTTTTATCCTGACCCACTGCAAGTCAGACATCCTATTGTTGATTGGGAAGTGTACACTGCTAACAATTTTGCTCCAACATGGAAGATTACAAGCCTAGGTGGTGAAACTTTGTCATTCATTCTGTTTGAAGACCTTATCAAAGCATGTGACAAACATGATCTGGATACATTGTGGAGATTAGTTCAAGAAAGGTTTGATGTTGACAAGCTTAAAGATATGAAGGAAATGCAGTTATGGGTTGATCTAAGAAGGCTCTATGAACAAGATGTTAATAATACTTTCTGGAAGTTTGAAGCTCAATGTGTTGGTACTACATGGACTTACTATGATTCATGTGAAGTTCATCATGTTTCTACAAATACTGGAGTGGATGCATTTATGTTTGCTGAGAAAGAATACCCACTCAGAGCTGGAACTCTCACTGTGATATTGTCTACAATAATAAGAGTTCATGAAGATACTGAGAAGGTCAGGGCATTGTTACATAGGCTTCAAGATCAATGTTCAAGAGCTATCAGGATTTAAAAAGGAAGTGAAGTGTTTGGAAGAATTCCCAAATCCTTGCAGATGATGAAGATTGAAGAAACTTATTGATTTGCAGAGAAATCATAAGTTTAGGGGAGGATTGTTGGGAATAAAGTTAACAGTTACCACTGATAAGCTTGTGGAAGACACTGCTGAAGAATGCACTAGCAGTGGAAACTCATTACCACTGCTAATACATATTATTACCACTGCTATTAGGATAATTGTTATGTAGTCGTATATAGATAAGTATAGAAAAGATCTTGTGTATATTCTATATAGTTAATATTATACTTATCTTGTAAAGGACTCCTTGTGCTATAAAAGGAGATCCTAGGTGATTGTTCTATGTATGTATGTATGATAAGCAAGATCACTCACTTACAATATATTGCTTGTGTTACATCATACAATCTATATTCGAGTGTTACAAAGTATATTCCGCGTACTTATTAATATAGTTCAAAGTATCACTAACACAAGGTGTGTTTTAGATCCATCAATGTATATTGCCATGTCATCCGCTTGATCGCTTCTTATCCTCTTGATGTAATCGATATATTTTGTTCACGAAAAGATGGTGGGATGGGAGGTATTGCATCGAGAATTCCAAGTTCTTGGATTTTTCGTGGCTTGAAGGGTCCATACTTAATGGATTCAATCATGAGTTTTCCATTAGGTTTGGTCTTGATGTATCGGAGCATACGACTTGTCCATTGAAGATATCCACCTTTTTCCAAAGATATGAGGACGTTTTTCGACCCATTTGCATGAATGTCTTGTTGAGTTGCCATTGATGAAGGTATTAGTGATAAATTTGATGTAGTATCGATTCAATGATAAAGGAGTTGTGATTGATGACGATAAAGTATAGTTACTGTGGTAAAAATTTGGTCCGACAACTTAAAAACCTCAATAACCTCTATTCGGAGCGGATTTAGGCCTTGAAGGTTGACTAGTTTATTTGGCATGTCATTCTCCTCGTTCTCACGGTCATTTTGATGATTAGAACGCTAAAAGCGGAGTTACGGTTCAAAAGTTATGGCCGTTTGAAATTTTGTCGAAAAGTCAACAAAAGCACCGATGAAATGGTCAAACCGCACTTTTGTCAAACTACATAGTTCTCAAACACATACCACAAATTGCACACTTCAAAGCGCAGTATCAAACCGCAGAAGTCAAACCACTTAACCTCAAACCGCAGAAACTCAAACCGCAACCTTAAACCACGAGAAAGTCAAACCGCGAAGTGTCAAACCGCTTAAACTCAAACCGAAGAAAGTGTCAAACCGCATAGGTGTCAAACCGCTTAAGCTCAAATCGCATAGGTGTCAAACCGCACAGCTCAAATCGCATAGGTGTCAAACCGCACAAGTACAAGTGTCACTTTCACAATTTTGTCTTTTTACATTTTTTACTCAAATCGCTTTATACTTTTCAGCTCAAATCGCACAATAAAACACAAACCGCATAGAAGAATTTGACAAACCGCTTAAAGAAAAATGACTTCTTTAGATCGAATAACACCTAAATGATCCACTAAACGTACGATCTAACCAATCTAAACACCAAACTAATCGAATATAACAATCTTAAGCCTAAAAGTACAAACTTTAAGCTAAGAAAAGCAAAAAAGTTGAATGATTTGATGTTTTTCACCATAAAAACGAACCAAAAACACTCCAAGATCATTGTTTGGCGATTGATACCACTTGTAGGACTTTAGATATATCAACTCTATCACACTAACACTAATATGAAGCGAGAAATAAGATGGTAACTTAAGTGATGATGCATTTTGTTATAGTGAGAAAGATGAAAACATGAGGAGGTTTATTCCATGAAAACACACACTTACACACTCAAGTACACATACCAAATGGCATGGTATGTGCCTTTTATACTTAAGACAAAAAAAGCCTCATGGGCTTTGGATGGTCTTTGATTGGTATGTGGATTGGGCTTACATTACAACTTGACTAAACATAACACAACTAATAACCGGTTAGCTTGGCCCAATCCACGAGCCCAATGACTATTCTAATACAATATATAACACACGTTACAAAGTTCCTAAATGTGACTGACCATCACTTTCTATCACTTATTATTATGGCTAACAAAATTTCTTAAGGGGAGGATTATTTTCAACAAGTTCTTCAGCTTTTCTCTTTTCCATATCTAACTTCCAAACACCTGTTCAGGAGTTAATTGAGTTTGAGGTCTAAACATGGCTAGCCAGTTATATTAGGTTTTAGGTTCCACTGAATGGAATTACTCTAAGTATGGAACCACGACTAGAGCAAGAGAAACTACAGGTAGAAGAAGGAATCCATCACGAGTTAAACCACGGCTAGTAGTATTGTATAACCCCGGCTAATGTATTATAACCACTGCTAGTCTGTTTAGTCGGTTTAATATTTTGTAAAAGATAAATATGGAAAAGATATTTATCTTGTAGGTTACGTATTGTATATTGTAAAGGACTCCTTAGCCTATAAAAGAGGTCCTAGGTTAGATTAGATATACGTGTGTTTTGATATATCTAAGGTCGATACACTTCAAGGTTGTAAAACCCTAATACTATTCAGAGTATTCGTTATTTATATAATTGAGGTGTTTAGTGATTTCTATTTCTTCTTCTTAAGGTTAAGGATTATATTTTGCATAGTGTTTAACAGGTTATTGTTTAAGTCAGTTTCTATTAAGGATCGTTTGCTCAACTAGGATCAACAAGTGGTATCAGAGCTTGTGATCTAGAAACTTTGATCAAGAAGAAGTCAAGTTAACTTTAATTCAAGAAGAGTAAAGATGTCTGACGAAACTCATATGGTTACTGCATCAAAGGTGCCCATGCTAAGGCAAGGTGAGTATCAAGTATGGAGAATGCGAATGAGGCAATACATTCGCATGATTGATTACAACATCTGGGAAGTTGTTGAGAAGGGTGATAAGTTACCTACTATTGGTCCTGATGGAAAGCCTGTTGGAATTGTTAGTGAAACTGACAAGGTACAGAGGAAATTAGAGATCAAAGCTCATAGTATTCTCAGCATGGGAATACCTAATGAATATGCTTTGGACTTTGAATAATATGAGACTGCTAAGGAGTTAATGGATGCCATTGAAACAAGGTTTGCTGGTAATGAGGCTACCAGAAAATCCAGGAAAAACATGCTCAAACATCAGCTTGAAAACTTCACTGCACTTAGTAGAGAAAGTCTTGATGGCACCTATAACAGACTACATAAGCTAATCAGTCATCTGAAGTTGGTGGACTACAAAGTTGCTCAAGAAGGCATAAATATAAAGTTCATCAGAAGTTTGTCACCTGAATGGGTTGTGCATACAGTTGTATAGAGGAACACAGATGATTTTGAGAAGATGACTCTGGACAATCTCTACAACAACTTGAAGGTCTATGAGTCTAAAAAGAACATTGCTGGTTCATCTTCATCTGCACAAAACATTGCTTTTGTCTATACAAACAACAAGAGTTCTCAAGAAGTATCCACTGCTGCTTATGGAATCTCCACTACTATTGCTAATAATACCACTATTAGTGATAATGTTAGTGATGGTGCCATATGTGCTTTCTTGGCTGATTTAACAACTAGTGTCACTGTGTTAAATCAAGATCTGGATCAAATTGATCCTGATGATCTTGATGAAATCAATCTTCAGTGGCAAATGGCAATGTTGACATTGCAAGCTAGGAGATTTCTAAGGAGAACAGGCAGGCAAGTCAAGTATGATGGTCAAAGGAGAGTTGGGTTTGACAAAAGCAAGATGGAGTGTTACAACTACAAGAAGAAGGGACATTTTGCTAGGGAATGTAGAGCTCCCAAGAAGATTGGTGAAGGCTACAAGAAGGCTACTGAAGAACCAGTTTCTTTTTCTGCTTTGGTTGCTCAGGATGGACTTGGTGATTATGACTGGAGTGATCAAATTGAAGAAGGTCCTAATGCAACTTTCCTTGCTAGTGAAGCTTCTAAAGAGCATAACTTTGCTCTCATGGCATATGCATCATCTTCTGGTTCAGACTCTGAGGTATCTAATGAGTCAAATAATTCTACTTGTTCATTTAAATCGTGTCAAGATAATTTAGAATCTCTTAAATCAATTAATGAGAGTCTAAGAAAAGAGGTAGAAAGACTTGCATTAGATAACTTAGGATATAAAGTTGGTCTTGAGAGTGTTGAAGAGAAACTTAAATTCTGTATTAAATGTGAGTTTGAGTATGTAGATAAGATTAACATACTAGGTGGCGAAATTGATCTTAAGGACAGAGAAATTAAAGTGCTTAAACAAAAACTTGAAGAAGCAGAGAGTGTAAAACAAGAAGCCCTAGAAGATAGAGAGAAACATGTAGTCAGGGTTGCTAAAGCACAATATGCTTCTGTTTTAGTAAATAAGCCAATTGGACAAAAAATATTCAAAATAGGTTCTGGCCTAGGATACAACAATATGCCACCACCCTCTCTTATGAAACATGCACCACCAACAAAAGAACTGTCATTTAGCAGTGAATTTAGTTTCAACAAACCTGTAGGTGAGATTAGTAAGTCCGAATCACCTAAGATAGGTTCGATAAGTCATCCGGTGGTCCAATTATTGAAGATTGGGAATCGATTCGAGAAAGATAGGTCTCAACACAATGCGAGAAGGTAGAAAATGTTAAGTCTGTTGATTCTAAACAAGCCAACCTTATGCCTAGATTTGGAGCACCAATTTCTAGGAAAATGGTAGACTATAATGAGATACCTAGGAATGATGAAAAGATACATACCTAGGGCTAATCGGAGAAACTTCAATGGCCTAATTTCAAACAAATTAGGAGATGAGTTTCAATGTGTTAAGAAGGCTTGTTTTAAATGTGGTAGTTTTGAGCATCTACGAGAAATTGTTATAAAAATCAACTACAAGTTTGGAACCATTGGAGGAGGGTAAATCATCAAAACTTTTCAAAGAAAACAATCCTCATCCTAACAAAAATATGGTTCCCAGGCGGTGCTAATGAAAAATGGAACTACAAAATCAATAATCATCTTTGCACCCAAATGGGTTCCAACCATCGCTAAGCAAAACGTATCCATCGCTAAGCAAACTGCTTCCACCGCTAAGCATAATATCACCACCGAAACAAAAGAAGTTTTAATTGTACCAAGGTGATTCTTGACACGATGGTGGAAACCATTTTATGTCAGAAGGCCTCAACTAGTGGCAATGGAAGCCTAAGACCAAGGTTTTACATAATGCCAGTAGTTCATCAATGGACCTAAAGAAATTTGATTATGTTTATGCATAGGGCAGACCCAAGTCAGTACTGGCTTGGGTCTAACTTGTTTAAAATCATGTGTAGGGCAATCTACAGGATGAGCTACAAGACAAAGGAATTTTTGATAGTGGTTGCTCTGGGCACATGACATGGGATGGGAGCAACCTTGAGGATTTTGAAGCTTATGATGGAGGATATGTGGCATTTGGCAATGATCCAAAGGGAGGAAAAATAGTTGGTAGAGGAACTATCAGAACAGGAAAGCTGGATTTTGAGAAGGTTTATTTGGTACAGGGACTAAAGTACAATCTATTCAGTGTTTCTCAAATGTGTGATAGAAAAACTGGGTACTTTTTGGGAAAACTGAGTGTGTGGTGTTGTCTCCTGATTTTAAAATTCCTGATGAGAAGTATGTACAGTTAAGAGTACCTAGGAAAGAAAACATATACTGCTTTAACATGAAAGATGTAATTCCTAATAGGTACTTAACTTGTTTGTTTGCTAAGGCATAAGTTGATGATTCAAAATTGTGGCATAGAAGGCTAGGTCACCTTAATTTCAAAACAATCAATAAACTAGTAAAGGGCAACTTAGTGAGAGGGTTACCTTCTAAGGTTTTTAAGTGTAAAGAACTTTGTGTGGCTTGTCGAAAGGAAAACAACATAGAGCCTCTTGTAAGACTAAGATCAGAAACACCATTACACAACCACCGCTTATGCATCATATGGACTTATTTGGCCCTACCTTTGTTAAAAGTTTGAACCATAAGCGATCTTGCCTAGTTATTACCGATGATTATAGTAGATTTTCTTGGGTATACTTTTAGCTACTAAGAGTGAAACTAGTGAGATCCTCAAGAGTTTCATTACTAAGATAGAAAATCAAGTAAACCATAAGGTCAAAGTAATCGATGTGATAATGGAACCGAGTTTAAAAATGATGTGATGAATTAGTTACGTGTGGCTAAGGGTATTGAAAGACAATTTAGTGTTGCTAGGACACCACAATGTAATGGTGTAGCCGAAAGGAAAAATAGAACACTAATTGAGGTCGCTAGAACAATGTTGTCGAATCTAAGTTACCAACTACCTTTTGGGTTGAAGTCAGGGAACCGCATGTTATGTGCAAAATAGAAGCAAGGTAGTGAAGCCTCATAACAAGACCCCTATCACCGTTACATGATAGAAAGCCTATGATAGCATTCCTAAAACCTTTGGGTGTCCTGTTACTATCTTGAATACCATAGACTACCTAGGCAAGTTTCAAGAAAAAGCATATGATGGATACTTTCTTGGCTATTCTTCCAATAGCAAAGCCTTTAGAGTATACAATAGGAGGACCAGAATTGTAGAAGAAAACTTACATGTTAAGTTTAGTGAAGAGACTCCTAGTGTTGAGACAAAAGGACATGAGTGGTTGTTTAATAATGATATGCTAACCAAATCTATGAATTATGAGCCTATCATTGCAGGTACATCCACTAATATTGATGCAGGTACTCAAAAGGATTCTGAAAGAGAAGCAAATTCTAAGGAAGCTGATTCTCTAAAGGAATTCTATCTGCTTGAAAAGTGGAAAGCTGGTCCTGTCTCACCCATCATTAAAAAGAATAGTCCCACTGATGATGATGATTTGGATTCTGGAAGCAAGGGTGATCATCATCAAGATAAGAAAGAGTTGTTGCAAGATAACTCAGTGTCGGTAGAAGAAATTGAAAGAAAGAAGAAAAATTATGAAAGCACTGCTAAGCATAACGAAAGCACTGCTAAGCCAAGTTCTACCACTGCTAGTTCAAGTGAAACCCCAGCTGCAGATTCTGATAGCAGTACTTACTTTGGATCCGCTTTCAAGCCACTATTTGGTGAAGATGAGTATCCAACTGATCCAGACATGCCTGATTTAGAAGAAAGGGATACTCCAACTGATGATGAGAATCTGGATGACTATTTCAATGATGCAGATTTTACAAATTTGGAAACAATCATCATAGAGAGTCCAATTCCTACTACCAGAGTTCATAAGAATCATCCCAAAGAGCAAATTCTTGGAGATCTGAATACTCCAGTTCAAACAAGAAGCAGAGCTTTGAACAATCAAACCTTTTCTGAACAAAGTTTCTTTGCCAGATCACTTTACAAAAGGAATAGTCACAAAGATCTGCAAAATTGTTTGTTTGCTTGTTTTCTGTCTCAAAAGGAGCCCAAGAGAGTTGAAGAAGCTTTATCAGAAGAGGGGTTGAATCAATGCAAGAGGAGCTATTGCAGTTTAAGCTTCAAGAGGTATGGACATTGGTTGACCTTCCAAATGGAAAAAGGGCTATTGGAACTAAATGGGTTTTCATAAATAAAAGGGATGAAAGAGGTATAGTGGTAAGGAATAAATCAAGGTTGGTTGCTCAAGGATACACACAAACCAAGGTTTGGATTTTGATGAAGTATTTGCACTGCTGCCAAAATTGAAGCTATAAGATTGTTTTGGCATATGCTTCATTCAAAAACTTTGTTGTGTATCAAATGGATGTTAAAAGTGCCTTTCTGTATGGTACTATTGATGAGGAGGTTTATGTTTGTCAACCTCCTGGTTTTGAAGATCCTGATCATCCTGATAAGGTCTATAGGGTGAAAAAGGCTATGTATGGTTTGCATCAAGCTCCAAGGGCATGGTATGAATGCCTTTCTACGTATTTGATAGACAATGGTTTCAAGAGGGGACTGATTGATAAGACTTTGTTCATAAGGAAGCTCAAGGATGATATATTGCTAGTTCAGGTTTATGTTGATGACATCATCTTTGGCTCAACCAATAAGGAGTTGTGCAAAGACTTTGAGAAACTTATGCATGATAAGTTTCAGATGAGTTCTATGGGTGAACTTACTTTCTTTTGGGGCTCTGTGTTCAACAAAGGACCGATGGTATTTTCATTAGTCAAGACAAGTATGTAGCAGATGTTTTGAAGAAGTTTAGGTTTCGGGATGTAAAGAGTGCTAGTACACCAATGGAGACTCGAAACCATCGCTACCGATGATGGAAGTCCCAAAGTTGATTTGAAGTCGTATAGATCCATGATTGGATCTTTGATGTATCTCAACGCATCTAGGCGGATATTATGTTCTCGGATGTGTGTGCAAGATTCCAAGTCACACCAAACACAACACACTTGAATGTTGTGAAGAGAATTTTAGATATCTTAAGGGTCATCCTAAATTGGTCCTTTGGTATTCTAAGGATTCAGCATTTGATTTAGTAGCCTATACTGATGCGATTATGCCGGAGCTAGTTTGGATAGGAAGTCTACTACTTGAGGATGTCGGTTTTGGGAAGCAAACTAATCTCATGGCGGTGTAAAAGCACACAATTGTGGCCAATTCTACAACCAAGATGAGTATGTGGTCACGCTAGTTGTTTGTGGTCAAGTGCTTTGGATTCAAAATCAATTGTTGGACTTTGGGTACAATTTTATGCATACTAAGATTTACATTGATAATAACAAGACAATATGCATAATTAAAAATCCTGTTTTGCATCCTAGAACTAAACATATTGAGATAAGGCATCATTTTATTAGAGATTGTAATGAGAAAAGGTTAACTCAAATGGTAAAAATCCATACTGATTTCAATGTTGCTGATCTTCTCACTAAAGCTTTTGATGTGAGGAGGTTTCAGTACCTTGTAGTCAGTATTGGAATGATAAATCTCTAAGTCTCAAATTTGTTTTGTAAAAGTTTGTAAAAGTTATGTACTGTTATTAGTTGGTCTTAGTATTGCTTGTTTTGTTCAAACCACTGCTTGTTCCTTTGTGTTTCCACTAACTATTTTGCAGATCAAAGGAAGTAAAACATCACCAGCAAGATTCAATGGACTTAAAAGTAAAACATGGTTCTATTATTTATAAGATAAACTGCATACAGAGATGCAGATGTTACAACCATGGAGTACAGACTACCAACAAAGTACATCAACAGACAACATCCTATTACAAGCATCTAAAGCAAAAAGCTTCACAACATACACCAACACCACCTAAGGCTTCTTTAGAATGGCCTACTTTGGAATCTCCTTCTGCACTCTTAGCCCTCCAATCACATGCCACACTTTGGGTCATGCAAGTCCAATCACCCTCTCTCTGATGGGTGGTGATTATGATGATGGACCCTCTAGTGGTGGAAGCAGTGCTTGCATAGGAGGAGCTGATATAGGTTCTGGTGGTGGTATTGAAGCAAGGGGAGGAACAACCAAGACTCTTGAAGATGTCTCATCATCAGTGTCTTCATAGGGAGATACATAGCTAGGCAAAGAACTCAACTCAGAATTGGATCCTTTCTTGATGGCATTTTGTGGCCATGGTTGGATGGAAAAAGGTCCAGCAGCTGAAGGGTTTGTGCTCATGACAATGTGAGATCTTTTCTTTGATGAACCTTCCTAGTCAACCTTGCCTGTTTTTAGAAACTCTTCCCACACACTATCAGAGGAAGAGCTGTCTGATGAAAGATTGATGGGGTTTGAGTTTCTCATGTTGATCTTGTGATTTTTGGTGAGATGGTTTTTGAAAGTGATTTTAGAGAGAGAATTTTTGGAGTGTGTGTAATATGTGTGGTATGTGAGTAAAATGTTCTTAAATAGAGTTAAGATGAAATCAGGGAGTTAAATGTGGGAAGGTATGAGTTATTGAGGAGTAAATGAAGTCTTTTGACTTTGATGGACGTTTAATAACTTGGAGTTGACCATTTGACTGGGTGTTTAGTCTTGTTCTAACCACTGCCAGTATAACTTTTGAAACCACTTCTTGTTATTCTAACCACTGCTAACCTTAACAATGTCTCAAGTGTTTGGTTTATGTTTGTGATGTGCAGGTATGAAGGAGCTTTTGTATAATTTGGAGCTTTTTGGAGCTGTTGCTGTGATTGTGTAAAAACAAATGTGTGAATCTTTTATAATCCTTCATACTAATGCTTGATATCACTATTTTTGGCTTAGATTTGATTGCTGCAGTCTTAGTCAAAAGATTGGAGTGTAGGTGCTGTATGCACTGCTAGAACCTTTCAAACCACTGCTAGTGGTTTTCGATCCACTGCTAATGTTTTGCTGAGGATGGATACTTGAGGGGCTGTTTTGTAGCTTTGATGATAACGTATTTATTTCCCCAAATCACTGCCAGATCATTTAATTGATCTTCAAATCACTTCCATTTGGCGCTTAACACAAACCCTAACCATTCCTAGCTTTTAATTCACAATCCCGCATCATATCCCATCACTAATCACAATGCCGACGTTGTATTCCAAAACCCATAACCTAGTTGCATATTTGATCAAGAACAATCAATCAGAAGGCTTTCATGAGATGATTGATTTCCTTAACCATAGTCCAATCCACTTTGCATTAACCGTAGCACCCACAATCCTTAAAATATGTACATCAATTTTGGTGGAATGCTGAGATACAGGAGAGAGATGGGTTAGAGGTACTTAGGACTGTAGTGGATGCCAATGAGATTTTGGTCAATGAAGATATAATTAGAGGTATCTTGGAGCTAGAGGATGCTGCTGGAGTAGTTAATCTTTCTAATGATGATATTTTTGAAGGTTTAGAAAGGTTAGGTTATGAAAGAAGGGGAGATAAAATTAAATTTCTTAAAGGTATGTTTTCCCTACAGTGGAAGTTTTTTATCCATACTTTTTTGATGTGTGTGAGTAATAAGACCACATGATTTGATGAGTTTCCCTCCAAGATTGCAACTGCCATTATTTGTCTTTCTGAGGGAGGAATTCAATTGGTCTAGGATGATCTTTGAGGGTTTCTTGAAAAATATTAGGGAGAAGGGTAAGTATTACTTGTACCCTAGGTTTGTTCAATTGATTGTGGATAATCAGATTGAAGAACCTATTGGTCATCATAGGAAGTATGAGGTTTATCATATGCTTCCTAAAGTATTTGCCCACATGAGGCATCAGAATCCAAATTTCACAGGAAGAGTTACCCCATTGTTTCCTAATATGATACCTTTGCCAGATATTCCTGAGTTTGCTGATGTACCTGAACCACAACCTTCCCAACCCACTGATGCTGAAACCCATGCTACCATAGCTAAAACCACTGCTACAACAACTGTAACCACTGCTGCCCAACCTAAACCTACTGCTGAACCAACTAGGATTTTGTTTACTAGGATGAGAAGGAAGGGCACCAAGCTACCTCAGGCTGGTGTTAGTGGTGTAGCTAATGAGCTTGTCACAAGGAGTGGAGGTGACATGATTAGAAGGGCTTCCACTACTGACTCATGCTTAGATGCTGGTCATGACAGTGGAATCATCAATAAGACCCAACCTTTGGCAACTCCTAATGTGGAGAGTTCCTTGGAACTCAACATAAGTGGAGGAATCCCTAGCCAACTGGCTATATTAGGGTGCATAGATGATCAGGCTAGGTCTAATGCTATGTTTTCTTTACCCAAGGATTCACCTCTCGGAGCAGGTTACACAGCTCGAAGTGGTGAGGGTAGTTTGGAACATGACATTGAATTGACGGATCCTGAACAGGTACATGATGAATTTTCCAATGAACCACCTCTCGGACCAGTTGACACAGGTCGAAGTAGGGAGGATATTCTTGAACAATTGCATGAATTGACGGTTAAGTGTACCAAAATAGAGAAAACTATCACTGGTTTTCAGGAGCTTGCAGTGTTTTAGGAAAGACATATCAGACGACTGCAACACAGGGTATCTATTTTGGAGAGAGTTAGAAGGCCAGGGATTGCTACTTTAAGGAGAGTCAGAAAGTTTCAAAAGAAGGCTACCTCCTCTAAGGGAGTTCATTTGGAGGATGTAACCAAACAGGGGAGGAGTGAGTGCATAGATTCAGGGGAGGCTGTAAACATGAATGATGATTTGGATAGTGGAGATCAAGGAGGTGATTATGTGGTGTCTGATAAGGATGGAAATGAAGCAGTGCTTGAAAATTTGAAGAGTGTAGTAGAAGACAAAGAGAAGGAAGTGGTGCAGGCAACAACCACTGCTAGTGTTGCTGCAACCACTACTAGTTCAATTGTAACCACTGCTGCAACTTCATCTGATTTAACTTATCCACTGCTACTTTAAACACATCCATAGCTGTAACAACCACATCCACAATAGTCACAACCACTGCTATTTCACCACCCAAATCTAAAGAAGTTGAGAAGGAGGCTGCTAGTACCCTGATAAACTTAAGTCAAACCTCATCCAACCCTACACCTACTATTGCACCTGTTCCATTATTTCTTAAACCTACTGGACCTAAACCCTTGGGTAAGAGTTAGAAAATTGGTGAACCAGTGAAGACTAAAGTTGTTCTACCAGACATTGGAAAGAGGAAAGGCATTGCTGAGCTAGTTTTGAAATTCAAGAATAGGCAAGAGCAGATTGATTATGATAATGAGTTTTCTAAGAGGTTACAAGCTGAAGAAAAGGCAGCTGAAGAGAAAAGAAAACAAGAGGAAGAGGAAGCCAATTTAGCTACTATGAAGTTAATTGAAGATTGGGACAATGAACAACCTTTCCTTGAAGCCTTTGCAAAAATAAGAACTGAATACACTACTCTTGAATGGATGCTATTAGATGTTGCTACAAGGTCCAAGGTTTTAGCTTTGGAGTGTGACAAACCTGAGCCTATTGATCCTACTCCTATAAGAGCTATTTATTCCATTAAAGATCTACAGATCATCACAGCAAATGAGAAAAAGATGATTGAAATTACAAGGGCTGATGGATGGAAGAGTACTTACTATAATTTTGGTCAATTGTTGTCTGGTTTGAAGGTGGTTGATTCGGAGCAACTATGGAGGATATTAGATTTCAAACATGGGAAGTTTGGGCCAACTGGAGTATTAGCTAATTTTGTGTGGACTTCTATTAGGAATTTATGTCAGCCTAACCCAGATGATGAATTTTGGACAGACTGTGAGGTGGTTAATTGGATGCTGTATCAATCTTGCAGAGTTCATGTTGTACAAACTACTAAAGAGAAGTTCTTTATGTTCATTGATAAGGATTATCCTTTATGAAAGAATGTTGCCAGGAAAATGCTTGAAGCTAAACTTGCTCCACAAGGGACTAAGCCCACTAATCCTATGATTGATAAATTATTTAAAAAGATTGAGAAGATAGCAGATCTACAGGGTCCTTTGGCAATAAAGGCAAAACCTCAAGGAAGACTGAAGAGGATGGCTGATAGATCTAAAGCTGTGGATTACTTATCTGAATCAGAAACTGAAAAGGAAGTTTGAGAAGATTTTGAATTCTGATAAGTGTTTGGATACATCCTCCAAGTAAGAAGTTTTGAGTTTAAAAGAAACTTGATGTTTTTGTTGGTAAATATCAAGTTTAGGGGAGGATTGTTGGGTTTTAGGTTCCACTGAATGGAATTAGTCTAAGTATGGAACCACTGCTAGAGCAAGAGAAACCACGGCTAGAAGAAGGAATCCACTGCTGGAGTTAGACCACGGCTAGTATTATTGTATAACCACGGCAAATGTATTGTAACCACTGCTAGTTTGTTTAGTCGGTTTAATATTTTGTAATAGATAAATATGGAAAAGATATTTATGTTGTAGGTTACGTATTGTATATTGTAAAGGACTCCTTAGCCTATAAAAGGAGGTCCTAGGTTAGATTAGATATACGTGTATTTTGATATATCTAAGGTCGATACACTTCAAGGTTATAAAACCCTAATACTATTCAGAGTATTCGTTATTTATATAATTGAGGTGTTTAGTGATTTTTGTTGTTCTTCTTCTTAAGGTTAAGCATTATATTCCGCGTAGTGTTTAACAGGTTATTGTTTAAGTCAGTTTCTATTAAGGATCGTTTGCTCAACTGGGATCAACAAGTTATACTTAGTGTAATTGGGAGTTTTGAAATTAATATTATGACTCACACACCAAGGATCTTTTAATTTCTTTTCCATATTCTCTCTAGAGGTATTTTCTATCTCTATGTCCTCTTCAGTGTTCTCTACATAAGTTAGATTTTGTTTAGGCTTAATAATCTCACTACCATCATAGATTACATCATGAGCTCTTTTTGCTTTCTTAAGATACGCAAGACTTGGGTCTTCTACAAGGCCAATACTGTGTTTATCACTTAATAAGTGACAACTGGCAATTTAGGGAGTCTATTTTAGGTAACCGCATTACGTTAAACTAAACCGAGCTTTGCCTTTATCACTATTTTCGTCGACTATGACTTGATTTTATATCGTCTATTGGTTTCTATGATTTATTTTATTATTGGATGAGTTATCGTGTGAGTTTTAACTCTTTTCGTTAGGCACTATTCGATTCGGTACTATAAAAGCCTAAAACGAGAAATAACGTAACTTTTAGACCGTAACTCGAAAATTGGCAAATAAATAGTTATAACTCGTGGAAAAACATAAATAACGATAATAGAAAGTCGAATGAACATTGTGGGACACTCGTGGGACAATATATGAGCTCGGGAATGGGTAAACGGGATAGTTTACGAAAAATGACGACCCCGACCCCTCCTTTTTCCCTCTAGCCGGCGCCCCCTCCTCCCCATAATAATTTTTATTTGGTCCCTAGCTCTTAAGTATAAAAGCCCACTCACCCTCATTTTTACTTCCACTTTCTCTCACTAAAAACACACAAAAACACACCTTTCTCTCTCTACTCTCTCTCTCTCTTCCACCAAATAAACCCTAACCCTAATTTACCACCACCACCGCCACCCACTTCCGGACCAAATTCCGGCCACATTCCGGCGAGTGACACTACACCTCCACCACCATCTTGTAGATCTCTCTTTCCTCTTTCCATCCATATATAAAACTCTCACAAAAGCCTACATTAACACCTTCAACTCTTGAAAATAAGATTCGTGATTCTAGGGTTTTAATTAAATCTTGTAGATCAGGATTGGAAAACGTAAATGGAACATGGGTCAAGCTTGTTTAAGCTTTGGTTAGCCACGTATGGCATTATTATGGCTCGACCATAATGAAAAATTTAGGGGTTTTGGTTTAAACATGGGATTAAAACTAATTAACACTTAAATAAACATGTAGCTAGTGATTTGGTATCATGTGGTGTATCATATTGTTGGGTTTTTGCATTTTAGGTCAAGTTTTATGTTTTTGATTAGGAATAGTTGATAGGTTTGATGTTTGGTTAATGATTGGAGGTTGATTGATTGTGTTTGGATGTTATGGAAGTAATTTGGGAGATGTTTGGTTGTTGTGATGGGGCGTACGAGCCACAAGACCCACGTAGGGGTTGTGGTTGGTGGCGTACATGACCCTCATGGACCAAGGGTCCGGGTCGAGTCGTTGTGGTAGCTTGTGGGTTGATGTTGTTGGTGTTTAGATGAGATGCGTGGAGCCGAAAAGCTTCTAGAGCTTGTTTGGTTTACTTTGTCTTAACCATGACCGTGTCATGACCATTAGGGTCATAACATTGATTTCGGGTATATTTGGTTGGTTGATTGGTTGGCGAGATTGATTTGAGTTGATTTGGGATTGAATTGATCTATTATGACTTTTATTTGGACTTGATATATATATTGTCAACTTTGAACAACGTCGGTGTTACTTTGACTTTTTAGTCAATAGTTGACCCCGACAACGCCGTAACATGGACTTTAGTATAGTTTGGACTATTGAATGATTAAAAGCCGAAGTCATGACTCGTGCTTGTGGACTCGAAACGAATAATGATATGAAACTAATATTGAAATTTGCCGAAATGTAAATATGAAAATGCTAATAAACTATGAAACATTAATAATAAAAAGGCTTTTACACCAAAAATATCGATAACAAGACATGTCTTGTTATTTATTGTTTTAAAATAGAAACTAACGACTAAAATGGAAAGGTTTTCTAATAAGTAAATAATTAATGTTTCGAGTGCACGTTTATCGAAATATGCTAATTATGGGCATTTAATACTAGTTTCAAGTATTTATTTACTTACGTTGTGTGCATGGGTTACGGATAACCTAACATTAATAGTGTTGATCCACGTGGGTAGCGGACTTATTAGGTTGACGAATCTAATAAGAGCCCGCTAGATACGTTGGGTAACATTATTAATGGGTGTTGCATTGAGTCACATATTGGTTGTTTGAGTGGCATCATATTGAGTCGATACGCCCACATGAGGATACCAAGCACTAGGACTAAACGGTGAAACAAGACATTTTTGAAGATAAAGAAACGGAATACATTGGGGTAGATAACATTAATTTTGGGAAATATATATTAAAATTGGTTTACATTAATAGGTTGTGCCGAGTCGATAGTTGATGTGCCGTGATTAGCTGTTATCTTCTGCTAGTGTTTATTTGTGCGTAGCTTGCTTGAGGTGAGTTTCATAGCCCACTTTTATCTATGATTTTAACTAAATTCGGGTGAGAATCATGCTACTGTTTCTGGACCTTTAAAACTATTTGGATTTGCTTATGTGCTTGACTATTTAGATAGATGTGCGGTAGTTGTTGCCTTAGTCTAGGGTAGCAATCCTAATTGCTATAACACGTTGCCTAGCTAAGAGTAGACTTCTACATCGACCTAGTCCGGGGTTAGCAATCGTTCTAGACTTTGCTACGACAGTGCTGGACTAGAGTCGCTGGGACCCGTTGTGATATTGGATATGATATGGTTTGTGATTGATTCTGTATCTATCTTAAGTCTCGCATAGCAAATCAACACCTACAGGTCCACTATGTTTTTATTGAACGTAAACCTATGAACTCACCAGTGTAAGCTGACCTTTTAGCATGTTTTCTCAGGTATTTAAGTGATGTTTGGAGTACGTGTTCGGTGGAATCTTGGCAAGGAGGCATGGTTCAAGGATCATATTTGACTCTGATAATTTATGGGGACCTATTTTATTAAATCATGTTTGGGCCTAATATTTACATTTTGGGATTAATGTTTTGAATATTTAAATTTGGGATTGGTTTTGAATGTTAAATGACTATCTTGTTTGCTATACTTGTGTAAGATACCAATCCAGTCATTACGCCCTGAAAACTTGATTAAGTCTTCCTCTGTACCGAGATTTGGGGGTGTTACATAATACATCATGAGCAGTTTGAATGGTGTTGCCTTGTACGTACAACTTGTTTCCAAGTTTGTTCTTCAAAGTTTTAAAGTTGGAAAAGTCATTTAAAAGTTTTGATTCCTTTTCTTTGAATTCCTGTTTAAGTACTTTTAAATTTTCTTAAAGTTCTTTCTTTTGCTTAACAGTTTTATTAAGTTTTTCTTGTAAGGAATTTAACTATTGTTTTAATGTTTCTTCCCTTAAATTATTTTTAGTGATCAATGTACGCATTTGGCTATCCATTTCCTGCTCACGGGTGGATACCCAAATTTTCAATATCTGATTCAACGAATTCTGTTGATTGTAATTCATTGTGAATCTTTTGCTCATCAATCATATCATATAGTTTTAGTACCTCTGATATGATAGAATCCTTGGAGGGACCGGCTTGTTGAGGTGATGAGACCATTGGAGAAATATTAGCCATAAAGATGGTCTGTGCCGTCCGTTCATAATCAACATCAGAGTCAAAAGCGTCACAATCTGCAACCTGAAAGACGTTGGGATTGTTCTGTACCAAATCATATACCGGTTTTTCATCCACATCTGCATCATATGTTTTGACATTCCCATCAGCAAGAAATAGCAACTCCTCCTCATCCAGCACAGCTCCACTATCTTGAGCTTGCATCATCAACATGTTATCCCTGAAGTACTCAGCATTCTGTGGACGTTTCGGTTGAGTGCAGTTCTTAGCAATATGTCCTTCTCCACCACAATTGTAACACTTAATAGGCTTCTTTTGACCCTGAACCATGATCCTTCCGCGGTTCTGAACACCCCCATAACCAGCTCCAGCTCCAACATTTCCCTGTACATTATATCATGGATTCATATTTTGCCTTCCTTGCATATTCTGAACCACAACCATTCCATCTCCCACAGTGGCTTAATTCTGTATATTAGATGAGGTTCTGAGTTGGTTGTTGGTTTGAGGAAGTGAGTTTTTGTTTTGTTGAACCAGTAGAGCCAATTGCTTTGAAAGGTTTTCAATCAACATGCTAGATGGGGTAAATCCTGAGTCTGGTATGGTAATTTGTTTCTAATTCTGAGAGGATGGTATGACTTGTGATGCTTGAGTACTTATCTTCACATTGGAAAGAAATGCAGTTGAGTCATTTAAAGAGTTTGCAGCAGCAGTATTAGAGTGGAATTTCTCCATGATCAAACGCTCAAATGTATCATGCTTCTTGATATGTGCTCAAACACATATCTTTTCTTTACCAAAATAGACCCAAAATAACCAGAAAAGAGCCGTTTATTGCTAATATTTGTTGGTTTCTTGAGTTTATGCATGTGCAGGTACGGATTTGATAAAACACACAAAAGAAAGCCAAATCAGAAAAAAAAAAACCGAGCACGAGAGAGAAAGAGTGCTAAAGCTGAGCCGGAAGGTCATAAGTGGGCATTTGTGAAGATTTTTATCTGAGAGGATGATTTATGAAAGATTTGATCAACTTTAAAGAATTGGTAGAATCAGTCCCTCAAGTTTCAGCAATTGGCAGAAATTACCCATGAAATTTAGATTTGGCAAAAATGGTCCTTGGTTTATTTAAGATTGACAAGAATGATCCTTGGAAGAACTTTTCAGAAATTACACATTTGGTCGCTTGAAAATCAGAATGTACAAGTCTAACCCTTATAATAGTATCCGAATTCATTTATAGTCCTAGTCCAAAAACTATAATACACCTTGGCCCATTTCTAATTCAAGCCCAAAAGAGCCCAAGTCAAACCAGTGATAATAATTGGTCAATGGCTAAGATGTTTTGAACCCCCAATTTAACCTTGGTCAATCAAGTCAAAGTAAAAAAAAAAAAAGTTTACCCACCCAATTTGGTTCTTACCCCTTTTCATTTTTCCCAGCAAACATAAACCCTAAAAAGCCCCCAACTCCAATGACCCACAATTACTTAAATCAGGGACAAAGATGTACTTTTATCTGACACGCTTGACACACGGAATGCCACACTGTTAATCCATGTGTCATTCCACACCATCCCTCTTCTCTGATTGGTCGAGCATACGTGGTAATATTGATCCAAGGGTCTAGATTATCTGATTGAAGATGGGATTAATCCAACGGATGATAAACGCCAAGAGAAAGCACACTTGATCAGCTTCTGGATCCTTCTATTAGCTCAAGCTCATCTATAAGTAGGACTTCTTTCATTTCAGTATAATCATGTAATAGTTTCTGAGTAGTTCTAGTTTAATTGAGATTTCATTTGTATTAGCTTTAAATTCTAAATTTAAATTTATGTTTTGTACTCAGTTTTATTAATAAAAAGTATTTTAGTTCAATTTCTCATTTAAATTTCAATTTCTGTTTTGTTATTGTTATTAGCTTATTATTATCACTGATAATCATTTTAGCTTGTTTCCAAATCAATTTCAGATTTATTTCTCTCTAAACAAAAAATAAATAAAAATAGAAAAATATCCAAAAAAAATAAAATATATTACTAATCTATTCTCAGAAGAATTCAGCTGTAGTTATTGTCTCATAAGCTTTTCTAAGCTCAATCATAGCTTATTAAAAGCTTATCTCAGATCATACTCAGAATCTACACTCATTTACACTTCAGTCAAACAAAGTCAAACTTCAGAATTAAAGCTTGAATTACTCTGGTTTACTGATATGGCATTGGAATTGGGTTGATTGTATTTGATTGGGGTTGATATCAGTTTAGAATAGTGGTTAATTGATCTTCTGTTAGCATGCCATAGTGGCAGGACCTTTGTAAGTCCAATTTCTTTCTCTAAATTATTGCAGTAGTGTAATTGTTTCTCAGTTTGATTAATTGTGTTTAAATTAGTTTAATATAGCTATTATTAGTGGTTTAGAGTGGTAGTTCATCTCTGCAATTCAGTTGTCTTGAATTATGTTATATTGATCATCACCTGCATAAGTAGTTTAAGTTGGATTCTGATAGGATTGTTAGCATAGATCATACCATTTAGTTCTAATAAGTCATATTAGATTCAAGTTCAGTTGGTTATTTGATTAATTCAGTAGGTTAATGTTTTAATTTTACAATTCATAATAGTAACTAGTGTTTGGATCAGTCCTTTAATCTGTGTTAGAGGTAAGGTTAGAGTAAGTTTACTACTGCATTAGTCCATATTAGCTTAATAGAGGTAATTTAATTCATAGATTTGCATCCTAGATCACTGAAAGTCAAAATTACTTTTAATCCTGTCTGATTTCCATATTAGTTTAAATCTGATCTTAACATTTAGCATATAGGTTTAATAGTGGTTGATCTAGCTTAAGTTAGATTCATCTATCCATAAAACATCATTTTCATCCAATTTTATTTGATCCAAAGTTCAAAAAGTCAAAATCATTTTTGTTTCAAAAAGTCAAAATGATCATTGAGATTTCTGAGTCATAAACTTTGTAGATTTTTCAAATCCTCACCTGTGTTTCAAATTCAGTACAATTATGGAAGTAACAAGTTTGGTTGGTGGACTATTTCAATGTATTTTTAGTTAAATTTTGTGAAATTTTTAAATCACCTAAATCAGTGCTTGAAGTTGGTCTAAACTTCCTTAGGTGCCCTGTGCACAAGTGTGTGTGGCCATACAGGCTTCTTGCAGAGTCTGTAGCAAGCGCAATATAGCTTGTTTTTTGCTCGAATTTGGTCTAAATGATCCTTGGTTGGTTTTCTAGAAGGTCTGATATCTGTTTCTAAGTTCTAAGTAGTTTAGCTTGCTTATTTTTAAGTTAGAAATTACCACCTCAGGCCTGATTTGCTATTGGTTGATTTTTGCACTCATACGCTTGTAGCTTGTTATCCAGTAGTGTAGACTAGTTGTTTTAGGAATATTTCACTTAGATTTAGCTTGATTTAGGTCCTGGTAGTTTCTGGTGCACTCAAGTAGCTTATAGCTTATTTTAGGAAGCTTATTTCAAAAGCAGTTTCACTATAGCTTGTATCTCCAGTGTTCTAGATTAGATTTTCTCATTTTTCCTAGATTCATAATTAAATTTTAGAATTTTCTGAATTTTTCATAATTTTCTGAAGCTGTTTACTATTTTTCTGGTTTTAAACTAGTTTTTAATACATTTTAATTAGCATTTAATACAATTAAATCAGAAAAATCTCAAAAAAATATGTTTTCAATTTTCCTAGATTAAGAAAAATATAAAAAGCCAAAAAAGTATTTTTCCATAGTTTTCCTAGTTCAAATAGTAATGTTTAGACATTTAATTAGTTTAAATTAGTTTTTAAATCATAGAAATTAGAAAATAATTCATAAAAATACAAATCTAATTTTGAAAAGTCTTTTTAGTTATTTTAGTTTTTTAAAAAATAGTTTCATAATTTTCCCACTTGTTTTCATAATTTTTAGTTATTTAGTTCTATTTTTAAATTAGAAATTAGTTTTTAATGTCAAGAAAAAACATAAAAATTAGTTTTAAATCTTATTTAACTTTCAAATTGCATTTTTAGTTGAAAAGTGATTTTAGATTACTTTTAGGAATTAGTTTAGAGTAGATTGCATTTAATTCACATTTCATTTAAACGTTATTTGCTTTATTAGTTGTAATTCTTTGTTTCCCCGTAGAATATTTCCCTTTAATGCTTCCCATTTTTCGTAGTTTAGATAAAATCAAATTCAAAATCTAAAAAATCGAGCATTTTAATAACGAACCTTAAACGACGTTGTCCATTCACACCTCGTTGGGACACGACCCGGATTTCCTAATCCGGTATCACATATCACACTCACGGGACTTGATTGACTAACATTTTTCCTAAGAGGTTTTCAATTCAATCCTTGTGTTTATTTTTGATATTCATATTGTATATTTTCTCCATACACACCACCATAAACCTACAATTCACATCAAATTTTGGCGCCGCTGTCGGGGAGGTTGTGTCGCGACAATATCGTTAAAGGTTTGACGATTAGTGACTCGAGATCCTTCCTTCGTCAAGTTATTGATTTCATAAATTCAAAAAAGTAAAAAATATTTTTCTTTTTCATTGTGTATATATATATAATTAAAAATACAAAAAGATTTTCTCTTTTGTTTTTGAGCTAAAATAGAATACATCAATTATATAACACTTCTTAACTTGAGGTGTTATCATTAGTAAGTTCCTGAACTAAAGATAAAAAAACTTGCCTATGTGTCGCTTGTGAGTCGATTTATTTCTATCGGATAAACAAAATGTGTGAGGGGTATAAGGACGGCCTGACATTAAATTGCGGCTGAAAAGAGGCGGGTTTTTAATAAGCATCGCGCTGACCTAATAGCTTCTCCGCTCCTTTGTGCGTTTCTCTTATAGAAGTGATCAATTCACTTGGGATTATTGGTTTAAGTTCACTTTTGGTTTTCGAATACCGTTTCGTTTTAATTTCCTTGGTTTTTAAAAGTGCATGCGTACTCGTTCTAATAACTATATACCGTTACGTGAAACCGCTACAATTCCGAGAAGGCGAAATAGACGTGCTACACTAGTCGAACCCGAGATTCGAACTAATACACCTCCGCTCATCGTCGAAATGGCGGAAGATAACCGATCTATTCTTGAGCAACTCCAAGCACCCACCGAGGGTTACATAGAAGCTATCGTCGTTCCGGCAATCGTTTCCGATGATTTCGAGCTTAAACACGGATTAATTAACTTGGTATCGTGAAGCCAATTTTACGGATGTGAGAGGGACGATCCTCACTCTCATATCCGACGGTTTAACAAGCTCACATCTACAATCAAATATCGTAACGTACCGGAAGAAGCTATCAAGCTACTACTCTTCCCATTTTCACTCGAGGGGGCCGCCCGAATTTGGCTCGAAAAACAACCCCCTCGATCGATCACCACATGGGAGAATTTAGTTTCAAAATTCGTAAACAAATTCTTCCCACCGTCTAAAACAACAAGATTAGAAAATGAAATAACAAAATTTACACAAAGATTTGATGAATCCTTTAGTGAGGCATAGGACCGTTTTAAAGATATCCTTAGACAATGTCCTCATCATGGTTTTTCTGAATTGCACCAACTTGATACGTTTTATAACGGTTTGAATGAAAATGATCAAGACTCTCTCAATGCCACCGCGGGTGGTAATTTATTGACCCGATCAACGAGAGACGCCTTGTCGATTATTGAGAACAAATCCAAAGTTCGCACCTCACATAACAAATTGGTTGCTGCCCGAGTGAGTGCTTCACCTTCGTCCTCTTCTGAAAATACGTCTAGCACCGATGCTAAGATTGATAAGCTTACGGATATGATTCAGGCTTTGGTTAAGATTACGGATGCTAAGATTAATTCTCCTCCACCCGCTCAAGTCAAAGCGGTGGAATCGACTTGTACTACTTGTGGTGGGCCGCATGCTTACTACAATTGTACCGCTACCGATGGTAATCCTTTCGAAGTTAATGCCGTAATCAGAGGTAACCAATATCGTCCTCAAGCTGAAATGAATCCTCGTGTTAGTAATCAAATGGGACCTCCGGGATTTTCTCAATCAAATAATCAAATTCATTTTAGTCAGAATCAAGTTCGAGGACCAAATGTTCAGAATCAATTCAAAGCCCCACCAAATCAATACCCGACCCAAGGGGTCAATTCTAATCAAGGGTATCAAGCTTCAAGTTATCAAGCTATGCCTTTGCCCTTTAATGAATTCTTAAATTACGTTCAGCACAATAATGCTACTATCCAAACCATGCAAACCCATATTTGAAATCTGAGAAATGAGTTCCAATCTTCGTTGACTAGACAAAGTAATGAGTTTAGGAATGAGATTCGACTTCAGAACAACAAGATGGATGCATCTCATAACAAACTTGAGAACATGTTGAACGCTGTTTTGTGCAAAATAAGTCAACCCTCTGGTTCGAGATCTCTTCCAAGTAACACCATTCCCAACCCAAAAGGAGAAATGAAATCCATTACCATTCGAGATGATGGGCCCTCGATGACTACTCCCTCTCCGGTGAGGAGTGTAGCACGAGAAACCGAGGCGACAAAGGACCCGGTATTTCCTAGTGCTAATGGAAGTGCCAAATACGTCCATCCTCTGGTTGCCCAAGTTCCTTCTATCTCCGTCAAAATGCCAAATTCTAATCTTTCACCGTGCAATTCTATTCAATCACAGTTAGACAAAATGAAAGTTGTTCCAGGAGTCAAATTCAAACTTACGACTGATATGATCAAAGCTGCTGAAATGATTTATGAAGAAAAATTGGAGAAAATTTCAAAGATATCACTTGAGCCTACATCGTCTAATTCTTCCTCGAACCAAGTTCCCGAGAAGCTTGGTGATCCCGGGAAATTTCTCCTTCCTTGCTCTTTAGATGATATTGAGGTATATACTGCCCTGACCGATTCAGGTGCATGTATAAGCCTCATGCCTCTTTCTATATATCAGAAGCTTGGATTGAAGAATCTTATACCGACTCTAATGACTATTGAATTAGCTAATCGAACAATTTCTCACACGGTTGGTGTAGTCAACGATGTCATGGTACGAGTGGATAAATTCCATTTTCCCGTGGATTTCGTTTAGTTTATATAGAGGTTGACGCCCGAGTCCCTCTCACTCTAGGAAGACCCTTCTTGAGAACCGCAAAAGTCCTAGTGGATCACTACCAAGGAACGTTGACAATAAAAAAAGGCGATGAAAAGATAATATTTTATGCTGAGCAAACTTCAAAACCTCCACCCGATGACCATTCTATCCAGTATCCACAACATCGGTGTGATAGATTTCTCTCAAGAAAGTGGAAATCCCACTTTATTGTCTAACCCAATTATGCCCGACTCTTTCCCGTCTCTCACTACGGAAAGTGACCCCATTTGGGAAGAGATCGAGGCCTTTCTTCATGATTATTCGGTTTCCGCTGAGATTAATAATGTTATTTATGATTCGGAGGGGGACGTCCTTTTAATTGAGAAATTGTTAAATGATGAGCCGTCTTCTTATCCCCCTTCGGATGATGTTGATAAGTTGGAGAAAGTTGAGCCTAAATCGTCTCGAATTGATCTAAGTCTTTCACAATTTATGGTTAAGAGTTTGTCGACCATACGTGCTGAACGAAAGAAGAAACAAGAAAAGGAGTCTACAATGGTAGTGGTGGAAAATGCTAGCTCTAAGAGCACACCACTTATTCCACCTCCGATTTCTGTTTATCACATTGATCCTAAGAACATCGAGCTTTCTTTGAGTGGCAATCCCACTCCTTCTCCTTCTTCTATGGAACCTTCTTCTAAACAAATAATTTCTGACTCTTCCCCTTCCCTTATTCCGTTTGAGGGGAGTGATTCCATCATGGAAGAAATTGAGGCTTATTTGAAAAGTGATTCACTTTCACTGGAAATTGATAATGCCGACATTGACATCGAGGGAGATACTCGTTTAATTGAAGAAATGCTTAAAATGGACTTTTCACTCCCTCCGAAAGAAAAAGAAAGTAAAGAAGTCGAGTCGTCCACTAATCCTCCGGAGCCCGAGCTCAAGGATTCTTCTATCGATTTACTTCTCGAGGATTTCGCCGATGAACTCGCTCGCATTGATCCTCTTCCACCGGGAAGTGAGGACGACGTCTTTGATTTTAGAGCCGATTTAGGAGAAATTGAATATTTGTTAAATCAAGATCCGTCAATTTATTTCGAGGAGTTCGCCAATGAACTTGCTCCCACAGACTCGATTCCTTCAGAAAATGATATTTTGGAAGAACTAGAATACGATGATCCATTTTATCCGAAGAAAGAAAAGAAAGTGAAAGTTTCTATTGATGAGCTTGTTGATTCAGAGGTCCCACATTATTTTTTATCCGAGAGTGATTCTCTTCTCATGAGGATTTTCCCGTAGATGATACCTTGATTTCATTCCTCTCCGAGGACAAGATTTTTAACCCTTGGATACTCATCGTAGATGAACTTTATATCACCAAAGTTATTCGGAAAAAGGATCCTATCTTGGATGCCTTCATTGTTGTGCTTTCGAAATGCATTTCTATGTACCATGGACTCCCTTCTTCTATGGAGTATTCTTACTTGGATCCGTCATCTCGTCGTCCGCCCGCAAAACCGCCGGATGATGGATCATTCTTTCTTGATATACCTTTTGTTAGTTTGGGAGTAGTTATCCCTTATGTGTTGAAGCCCGACATTTTCTTCCCCTCCCAACCCACCCATTCTCTTTCCTTCTGGTGTGAGGAAACCATCTTTGGTCCGGGTATCCTTTCCACTTGTTTCTCCAAGGACAAATGAATTCGGGGATGAGTCAGGCTAGCGACTTGGTGATCAAAAACAGTAGCGCTTCGTGGGAGGCACCCCATGCTTATCTCTATCTTCTTTCTATTTTCTCTAATAAGTTACGTGAAGGGGTTAGACTCTTCAATTTCTCGTGTTTGGTTGTTTGTGATGTTTTTTTCCAGGATTTTCTCGATATGAAGACTCTCGTGCTCGAAGTTTGTCTTTTCTCCAGTTGAGTTTCATGATCGATGCTGATGGAAATCTGATATCCTAATCTTATCGACTAACATTTATCTTCTAGCATACTTAATAAACGACTTTTAGATTTTCGTTGATACCCTTGCCTTTAAACATTGAGGACAATGTTTCGTTTTAGTCTGGGGTGGGTAATCTTCGATTTGATTTAACCGCACTTGCTTATTTTTTGTCGTATACTCTCGTAACCCCGTTTTTCCTTAGAAAATGAAAAATTGTGCAAAAATGATAAAATTTAAAAAAATTTCGTAAGCTTTTGCTAGTTTTATGATCGAAAAGTTCTTGCTACTCTCTTAGAAGTTACTTTAAATATGCGTTTTCTTGAAAAAGTCTTTGCTAGTTGCTTAAACAAGAGGCTATAAAATGCGACTCTAGCTCACAAGGCCAAGAATTTGCAAGTCTCCCTAAGTGATTTTAAATATGCGAAGCTTAAACAAGAATTTGCTAGTTTCTAATAAGTGACTTTAAAAATGCGAGACTTGAGATTATTTTACGAAGCAATTGCTAAGTTAATATATGTTTTGACACCTTGTTGACTTTCCGCTGGTGAGAGTAGGAATAGAATTCTGACTAGACCGAGCGTGTTGAGCCCTAGCTTGTTCCTTTAACCATAGCTAATTTAATTATCGGCTAAGCATCCGCGGATCTCATTATTTGGGATTTTAAATTTGCGGAGATCGAGGAATGATAGAGTTACTTATGAGTTTAGATGCTAAGCATGGAGTAGATGGTTCTCTTTAGAGCCCATCGAAGGTACTTATGGCTTTTTGCTCCCACAAAGTTGTTTCACCCCATATATGTCTAATAATAATTGTGGAAAACTAGAAGGGGGGGTTGAATAGTTTTACCAATTTAAAACTTCCTTTTAAATATTTAGATCGACTTATGTCAATCTATTTGGTTGTTTATGTTGGACGTTGATAGATAGATATATAAACGTGTAATGAAAGATAAAGAGTAAGAAGCACATCACCACGACACAAGTATTTATAGTGGTTCGGCTACAAGGACACCTTCCTTGCCCTACTCCACTCTCCGAATCACCTACTCGAGAGTTCGTAAGCACTACACCAACTCCTTATGGCGGAGAAGCCTTCACAACGTCGCTTAACCTTTTTCCGGTACAAAGCTAAATACCGAGTTCTTTCACACCAAGGCGAACCACACCTAACACTACGTCGCCTACCTTTTATACGGTGCTAGGCTAACCACCGAGTTCTTTCACACCTTAGGAGAACTAATCCTATCACAACGTCGCCTACCCTTTATTAGGTACTAGGCTAAGCACCTAGTTCCATTACTATGGAGGAACTACTACCCTTCACAACACAACACCTAATATCAAGGAGATCCACTCCTTGTTACAACATCATCAAGGATATCACCATCCTTGGAAATAAACAAGTACTTATATGTATAACGATGCACCTCATCGATTATACGACCTACGCATTCTTCCCAAATGCGACTTGATTAGATTCTTCGGCATCCTTCACTAATGCTTTTGACACAACGCTTGGCACCCTTCACTAATGCCTTTTTCTTGATATCTTTAGCATTCTTCACTAATGCTTTGACACGGATGATGAGCACCTTTCACTAATGCTTTCATCTTGACACTTTCGGCATCCTTCACTAATGCCTTCAACCCAACATCTATGGAGAAAGGTAGATCTATCAACAAGAGAACCTTCGTTGTCTTGATGATGACGAAGCATGGCAACTCATGGACTTGAGCTTGCACGTCTTCAAGTGGTGATCTTTCCTTTATGAGGAACCTAGAAGATCACACAAAACAAAAGAGAAAACTACATAGATCTCTTGGATCCGAGGTTAGAGGTTAGAATACTTGGGGAAGTATGTGTAAAAGGATGAGTAGAAAGGAAGAAATGGCTCTCTATTTATAGAGAAAATTCCGGATCCCACGGATCCCTTCCACTGGGATCCGCTAGCACAAAGCTAGGGATCCGTGGAACGCTCCTCTTGCCCATGGGTATTTTTGGTTATGGGTCATGGGTTATGGGTTGATCCATGGTTTTCTTTCTAGATACAATGTATCTTAAGGATACAATGAACTTGGTCAAGTGGTATATATAAAACCATGGGTTATGGGTCAATACCATTTGCTAGTATACAATGAACTTGGTCAAGTGGTATATATAAAACCATGGGTTATGGGTCAATACCATTTGCTAGTTTTACCCATTTAGTATATATTTGTTTTACCCAACTACATTCAATGTATTTGGTCAATGGGTCAAATACTTAAGTTTCTACCCATTTATATTACCCAATATACTACATACTAGTTATGTGTATATTTACCCAAATATGTAAACACTAGTTGTTGTACATATGTAATACTAAATCATAAAATCACTTATACTTGTTTTAGTGTTTTATGTGAAAATGTGAATATGTTAGAAACTATTAGTTCAAACCATTTACGTATTTTATTTGTTTCGTTAATATGATTTTACATTTGTTATCGACAAAACATTAGAAGATCGTAAAATATAAATAAACGTTTTTACGGCTTATTTGTATTAACAATCTCCCCCTATTTGTTGATGACAAAACATAAAATTATTTTAAGGAAAAGCTAAAATTGTAAAAGTTTGAATTTGTAGTTTTACTTTCTCTCCCCTTTTGTCGAAACAAAAGAGCTTGAAGAAACTAACACATTGTTTTTAGGAAAAACATGTGAAAGGAAACAAAATATAGAGCAAGTAACGGGAACGGATCTCGTCTTTTACTCCCCCTTGACGAGTCCATCCCTAGCTAAGGGCGTCAAGAAAGTAATTCTAATCTAGTTCATTTGCAACTAAGTTTGCAAAGAATTTCGTCTAAGAGAGGAGTGTGCTCCCCCTAGATGATTGCAACTTTGCAATGGGTAGTCATGAAAAATAAATCTAGTATTGCAAGTAATTTGCAATGTATTGCTTTGACATGAAGCTCCCCCTAGTTTTGGGATGTCAAATGCTTCAAGTGTATATTGAATAACTACAAAACAAAGGTTAGAAAACAAGTATAAAGCACAATTTCCTGCATATGTGATCCAAGTTAGTAGAAAAATAGTTTTCTGTCTCACGGATCCCACGGTTCCCTCCTAGAAGGGATCCGTCTAGACAATTTTGAGGGATCCGTATAGCTAATGATTAAATTCAGCAATGGTGATGTAACAAGTAATGTTAACATCAAAATGAGATATGTATTCAACCAACAAATATATACTCAATGTAATATGGCAAGTAAACTATCATTCAATAAAACATAAGAGATGATCAACAAATCTCTAAAAACTAAGAGAATGATTTAGCCATATTCTACTAATACTAATCAGTGACCAAAGCTTAAGAAGCAATAATGTGCTTGAGTCTAGGGATGAGTAGACTTATTGATTTGGTCCAATCTTTCAAGAAGATGATTAAACATGAAATGCAACTCATTTCGTACTTCTTGAACAAGTCCTTGGGTGATTAGACAATTAGAGAAATTATTGTCTTGATTAGGAACAGGATGTTTTGAGGAGGTTCTACAAATGATGGTGGAGGTACATTGAGTAATTTAGGATGAGGTTCTACTAGGAATGAGAGTGGTGGTAATGGAAATTCCTACATATGATCAAGTCCTTGGTGGTTCCTTGTTTCCAACGATGGACTAGTTGGTGATGTTGGTGGTTCCTATTTTAACGAGAAGGTTGGTGAATGGGACGTTCTTGGTGGTGAATGCTCTAATTAATAGAGAGAGGCTTGGTGAAGTCCATGCTCTAGGAATGAAGGTTTAGACGTTTTGCTAGAACTAGGTATGTTTGGTTTAGAGCTCGATGATCCCTTTTCTAACCTAAAAGGTTTAATGCTAATTATTGCGGTTCTATTGGCAATTGTTGATTGGGTTTGTTGAGGTGAGATTCTAGCACTATTATCTCTTACGGATGATGATTCGGTGGATGGGAAATCCTACCATTTGTGGGTTTAACCGGAGATGATTTGGTTGAGGAAATTTCGTGTACAACACGAGCAAGTTTCTTGGGTGGTTCTTGGTTGGATGAGTTAGCACTAGGAGCTTTCCTCATGATGAAATGACTAAGGAAAAGGTTTCTAAATGCTAAGAATTATGTTGTGTTTGATGACTAAGGGATTCTAGCAAGATGACTTATAAAGGGAAGGATTTGGCAAGTGCATTCAAGACTTAAGTCTCTAATATCCTTTGGAATGTGATGATTAGCATGCACAAGAGTCAACTTCAGAGTTTTACTGATCTAGGGATTTAATTAGGATGAGGTGGAGTGTTCAAGTTAGCAAGATGAGCTTGAAATGATTGTTCGAGCAAGAGTTGACATAAATCATCACCCGGATCCTCGGTTCCCACCAATGGGGATCCGTCTAGGCTAATCCTAGGGATCCGGCTCTCAGCCTAGGAAAGGATAGTAGTGATGTTTTGAAAGGTCTAAAGCCTATACCTTTTTGAGTGTTTCAGTTCTCCTAAGTGTCTTTAAATGGAAGGGTACTTAAATGTTCAAGGGCAATGAGTGATGTAGCTAATGATTGCCTTATATGGAAGAAATTGGAACTTTCGTGAGTGCCAATGAATGAACAAAGATGACACTAAAATCTTGAGAGTGTCAAATGGAGCTAAATGATCCTAGTGATCAGATAGTGACTTAGGATAATGTCTTGGAGAAAATCCTAAAGGTTTTAAGGTGAACTAGAATTTGATCCATTTCGACCAACTTTGAGGTAAGGATGATTATGTTCAATTTTGCCATAATCGAAAGATTTCTAAGTCTAGATGTGAGGGGTCATGTAAGAAATAATGAGTGATCTAGAGAGCGGAAGAGTAATGAGTTTAGGTGAAACGATAGATCGAAAAGCACTTTGAGTGTGATCCTATATGAGCTATGAGTGAGTGTGAAGCTTACTAAGCTTGAGAAGGACTTAAGAGATCCAAAGGTATTAAGTTCAGCTAGTGTGAAGTAGTCTAGGAACATGGTTTGAGGTGTAAAGGATTAAAACTCCACTTCTATTTGCCCGGATCCCACGGATCCTTCACTTGAGGGATCCGGCTAGTTACAAACTCGGGATCCAGCATCTGGGAGAGTTTTTACTTAACAGTGAGCGTTTGTTCTAAGTATCAAAATTAGAAACTAATGATCTCTACAGTAAGCATACATGTATACAAGTAAAACATACTAAGTAGCATGTAGAAATAGCACATAAGCAATTAAATGAGATCTAGTTCACAAGTAACACAGAGGTTTATCAAACTTAACAAGCACTATTCAAAAAGCTCAAAACAAATTTACGATCTAGATTAGTAAATCATTTGTATTAACAATGGCGTGCAGAGTAGATGATGGTGTTCAAGACAATAGGGTTGTTTTGGCCAACGGAAGCAATGAACTTATGTATAGTCATTACGGATGGTGATTAGCATACAATGAACTTCGTCCATGAAGTCATGTAGCTCTTCTCGATCAAAGCAAGATAATCGCTTGATGAGGCAAGTGGTTGTGATTAACTAAAAGAAAAATTAATTTTACAACTTGTTTGATTAGTAATCCTAAGACAATGCAAAGTATTTCCATTGTAAACTTACTTTAGGAAAACATAGGAGTATAAATTTCCCAAGTGAGAGAATGAATATGAGACTATTACTAGCGGTGCTCAATTACGGCTAAAAACGACATTTTTACGGGCGATTCCACATACCCAACTTCTATCAAGGAAGCAATTCAACCGTTAGGTCAAATTGAGTTTCTAGTGCAATAAGTTCTCCAATATTCATTCTCAAGTTAGGAAAATTTATATTCCTACAATGGCCTATCGAAGAGTAACAATGATGATACTTTGCTTCGTTTAATATTATACTTGAGACAACTAAGGTGACGAAGGTGTCATGTTAAAAATAAGTTTAAAAGTTGTCCATATGGTAAACAACAAAAATGGTTGGATGAGCTAGTTCGAGCATATGTTGTTGGAAAGCTTTGAGTTTGGACTTTCGGATATGAACAATTATATTTGCGTTGCAAAATAATTTACTTGAGTATATCGGATGAAATAATCAAGTTGTCAATCCTACTATGAAGCTTGGAGAGCGATCATGAAAAGGAAAATGGGAGAGTACATCATCAACACAAGTGTAGGTTATGATCTGATGTACATTCTTGTTGTTTTTAGAAAACGATACAAGAACAAAAGAAATCGTATAAGCACAAAAAACATTTATGTTGCACACATGACAAACTCAATCAAAAGTCCATTTAGTGTGTTATATGTTTTAAACATTTTTCAACCTATATGACTTATCTAAGTATCTAAACTAACATTTTCGACACAACTAGATGTTATCCCAAACACTCCTTCAAATAGCACATTGATTAGTAGAATATTACTAAATCGAAAAACAAGATAATGAATAGCAAGGTAAGGAAACCACATATGCTATTCAATCAAACAAGCACAAAAGCTATTTGAGATAAGCAAATAATCAAGTAATGCAAAGAAGACAATTTATCATTTAGCATAGCATACGAAAGTTCTTTTCATCGCTTTGTGTTAAATATAAACATCTATACCAAGCTTGATTAGTTTATTTTATATTTATAAATATGATCAAAACCTTAATTTCAATAGAGGACACATTGTTATTCAAAAGCGAAAACATCTGTCTCCAATTAGATCAAAAGTTTGTGCAAAAGTTATGACCGAAAAATGACTTTCTATTATTAATCAATGATTATATAAATTATTGTTTTGAATCAGTTTATGAAATCATTTTTAAATAAAAGTAGACTCAAATACCTTTAAAACGATAGGTGGGATGACTTCTAACAACTTACGGTTAAAAAGTTATGAATTTTGAAATTGGACAAAAAGCTGCTCTTCACACCTCGTATCCCACGGATCCCTTGCTTGAAGGATCCGTCCGGTGTAACTCGAGGGATCCGCGGATCGACACGTAATTACAAAATGTACGTTTTGACCCGACGAAAAGGTTTAGTCTTTGTAGACTTTTTAGTGAAGTTATATTACCCATTTTTACCTTTATTCAAGCTTGATTAACAAGATATCTAACAACAAAACTTAAAAAAAAAATTTACTAAAACACTTTTCATATTATGCTTATTATAAGATAGAAGCATATATCACCATTTTGTCCACAAGCAATTTAGTACGTTTTAAAAAGAAATGTAACTAAGAAAACATACCTTTGCTATATCCCCTTTTTATGGTTTTAGAAACCATAGACGCGAGATACTTCATGATCTTTAAAGATACCCCAATCCTTTGCTAAATATTCTTTTTAAGGAAAGAAATATTTAGAGACATTCTTCATGATCTTCTTGGTAATCCTTAATCCATGTATGGAGAATACTTAACAAGAAAAATGTTAGAACATTCTATCATTGTCCAACAATAAACATTATAATGATTTTTAAAACATGACATTTAAAAAATCCTTCTTTGTAGTTTTCAAACATACACGGATCGTATCAAGTTTTTAAAGTACAACATACTCTAAAAACTTGGTAACTAAGCTCGATGCCAATTGTGGAAAACTAGAAGGGGGGTTGAATAGTTTTACCAATTTAAAACTTCCTTTTAAAAATTTAGATCGACTTATGTCAATCTATTTGGTTGTTTATGTTGGACGTTGATAGATAGATATATAAACGTGTAGTGAAAGATAAAGAGTAAGAAGCACAACACCACGACACAAGTATTTATAGTGGTTCGGCTACAAGGACACCTTCCTTGCCTACTCCACTCCCCGAGTCACCTACTCGAGTTCGTAAGCACTACACCAACTCCTTATGGCGGAGAAGCCTTCACAACGTCGCTAACCTTTTTCCAGTACAAAGCTAAATACCGAGTTCTTTCACACCAAGGCGAACCACACCTAACACTACGTCGCCTACCCTTTATACGGTGCTAGGCTAACCACCGAGTTCTTTCACACCTTTGGAGAACTAATCCTATCACAACGTCGCCTACCCTTTATTAGGTACTAGGCTAAGCACCTGTCACAATTCTCAATTTCCGGTCATTTCTCATACTCCATATTCATCATTTCATAACGGTTCATTCATGATTTTTGCATTTCACATTAAACGCGTAAAATTTCATATTAAATAAACGTTATCGCGTGAGTTATTATTTTGAATATTTAACCCGTTACTTCTAAAAATGATCCCGATATATTTTTATACTTATGTTTAGTTTATAAAACTATATTTTTAGTTTACCTAGTGTTTTAAATCTATTTTGTATATAAATCGTTAAATTTATATTATTACGACGTTTTTCTTAAAAACGACACGATAATTATATTATCACTCAAATTATGCAAGAAATATATTTTTACAATTTTTTTTATGATCTTAATATAATTTACTTTGGTCCATTAAAATTTATTTTAACTAAAACTACTATAGTTTCACAAATGTATACAAGTTACCATTTATCTCAAATACACTTACATTTTGACTTACACATTTTATACATATACATTATAAAAAAAAAAAAATATATATATTTTAGGACATATCTCCCCAAAACCGGTTCTAGGGGAGGTAAGCATTTATTGAAGTTGGTAATTTTCTTTCTTTGATAGTTATAGTCTACACTCCACCTCTTTCATTCACTACATTCACCTCAATCATTCTTCAAATAATTCAACAAGTAGAAAAACTTTTCTCTCTTTGTTTCTCTCTTCAAGAACCGCCACTACAAGGAGTAGCAAGGAATTCATCAAATTTTTCTCAAGCTCAAGTTAAATACAATCTAGATAACACTCTCATTAAGGTTTTGAAATAAAAACCTAGGGTGTTTAGGTTAAACCTTTGTTCTTTGCACCTCATCATAGTAGCTTGTAAGCATATTCTTTCATTTTGCATATTTCATCTTCATTTCATATTTATTTCTTCATTTTTCTAGCAAACATGCAAGACTTGTGTTGTTTATACCATTTTTCCATTGATTTTTAGTGTTATATATATATAAGGTCATCCTATAATTATCCCCTTGGTATATGTTGGTCTTGATGATGTTTAGGAACCCATGACACCCTAAGAAGGTGTATGGTAGGATTAGTATAGCTTTGGAGTTGATTTGAAGGGATTAGAATAGGTTTAGTACGAGAAAAACTATTTTCGACTAGTATAAAATGTGTTCTGTCCTTGTTTTACTTTTCTGGAAAATCCGACAGTAGGCACGAAATTTTGGCCTTGATATTTAGAAAATATACTTTAAAACGAATCCGTGGCGCTTGAACGGAATAAAACGGAGTTATAACGAAGAAGTTATGAATTTTAAAGTTTGACGACGAAATATATATTTTCGGAAATTTCAAGATACTATTTTTATCTTGTACGAGTCAAAACGAGCCTTAAGCTTTACAAATTATTTCGACTTATCAAAAATATATTAGTATACTTTGATACGGCTAAGGACATATAATACGAGAAAACGGATTTGAAACGACTAAGATATGCACGTTTTCATAAAATTGCCGTAACTATTATTTTCGAAAAACTATATTATTTTTACGAGACAAGTGTTACGGTAACTAAAACGACCATGTTGGAGGCTGTTTTAACTATGATGTGGAACTTTTGTAACGAGATGTTTTCTAATAAAATTAAGATCATCAAGCATATTTTTCAAAACGACCAACCGTTTGTATAGCGGAGTTTTAATAAATTAATTACGGTTGCTCAAACTTTGCGAAACTCACTTTTACACAACACTTGGACAAAATCACCATCTTTAACCCTTATTATCTTTATGTTCGAGACCTTTATGTCGAAAACTCATGAACTGAAACTTCTAGATTTTTATACAAGCTTTCCAAAACCGTCGAGTTCGTTTCCTAACGTTCGACGTACACCATTTTACGACTAGTTTTTCGAAGCCATTTTTGTCATTTTCAAGAAATTTCCGACGACATTATTTTACGACGAAAAGTGATAATTTCACTATAAATCATTACGAAACCATTGTAGGATGACATTTTGACGTAAATACTTGTAAAGTAATTTAAGATGGGTCAAGACGTCAAAAGAGTATTTTTCGACGATAAGTATTATTTTCAAAACTCGCAAATGGTATAAGTAACATACGAAATGCATGCATAACATTACATCATAACTCAAGTCATAACATTCATTTTAGGTCGCGGATAGTTTCTGAGTCTCACTTTCGTGCACTTCATTTTGTTAGCATATCCATCACACCGGTGAGTTCATACCCCATTTTACTCGCTTAAATTCTTACAAACTATTTGGGGAGATACATGCTTAAATACTTGTTTCACTCTTGCGAATACTCAAACCATTTATACAATTGTGTTACAATATACTTTTTATACACTTTGGACATTATGTGTGGTTTATTGCGATATGTGCCTTAATGTGCTAAACTAGTTTTCAATTATGCATCAACATACAAACTTTAGCAATCGGTTAACTTGCGGGAGCCATGAGAGGTATTGATAGTACTATCGGTCGACGCCCACCCTGGGTCCTTGATGACGTGACCGGGGTGAATATAATGTTATTCAATGAAACATTACAAACAATTTAGACTTGTCAAGAGGTTCGATTGGTCGTGATTCTTTGCATTAAGTACATGTATATATCGTATGCACCTATGTCCTACTTACAAACAAGATTGACAATTCTATATTTTGGCAATGGGTTGTAAACACACAGTTGCAAGTTTTGTATGGGCGAACTTGAACCGAGTGGATTTACAATGCCTTTGTTGCATAAACAATTTTGAAAGGCTTTACATTTCATCACAAACTTATGAACTCACCAACCATTGTGTTGACACTTTTAGCATGTTTATCTCGTGTCTTAAGGTGATAGCAATTCATGGAGCTTTTGGGTCGCATGGCATACATTGAGTCTTGTGCTTTTAACAATTACCATTCGACATGTTTTGTAAACTTTTATGTATTATCAAACCTTGTGATTTCTTGTGGTGTAAACATTAACTTATTTATCGAATGGTAAACTTTTCAAAACGCCTCATTATAGAGGTCGTCAGTATCCATACTTTGTGCTATGACGTTATACCCCAATGACACTATCGTTCACTGCGATATTTTGGGGTGTGATGATTGGTATCGAGCCTTGGTTATAGAGAACTAGGTTGCATTTTAGTTCCTAGACTATAACCGCTCTCACGCCGATCCTTTCGCTTCCTATTGCCTTACTCACTTTTCGTATGCATATGTTTTCTTAAGTATTTCTTCTAGAACCACCTCATTAGATAACGTAGTTTCCTTGTACCAATAGGGAGTCCCAAAATCTAGTTGGGTCATCAAAGATATGGAGCTCAAGAATGAGCACTTATCTAACTTGATCTCGTGATGCTTCTTGTTTGATGAGATGCGAGATCGAGCTAAATAAGTGTTACTATAAAGTGGATAGATTTGATGATTTTGCCCGAGGATGGGAGTTCTCTTGAGGATACTTTGGGAACCGCCACGACCAAACCTCGTAGTGACTTTAGCACCTAACGGAATTTCCTATACACCAAGTGCGACTCTTCCTAGATACCTACCCCAATTTCCTCCTCCACCGTTTAGAATCGGATGATAGACTGGCTACCTACTTAAGTAACACCAATCGCCGAGACATGTATGCTTGGTGGTATGTACATGTGTGAAATGAGGCAATTATAATTATGGTGGCCAACGTAATTATAAATGCGTCACAACTCACGTGGACATATGCAACCACGCATACGTAGATCGGTGTGGACACCTTAGGAACCAATTTGTGGCGTGGAATTATATTTGAGGACGTTAAGTATAGACATTGGGAATTCAACGGTTCTTTCCTTGCGAGATAATGGCACCAAAGAGAGTAACACGCAAGATCGCCGAGGTGGTGCGGTACCAAGGGTGGAATGACGGTGGACGTGGAGGTAGAGAAGGCGGTAGCGACATGGGTAACAATGACAACAACGTCGCGGAAACCCCGATTTTGCCGCCATCATCGCTCAACAACTTCAAATCTTGCTTCCCACTATTGTCACACAAGTTGGAAATCATATGAATAACTCGGAAACCACGGAACGGAACAGATCGGCGACACCAACAATGTAGTGGCAAGAATAACAACAACAACACCAACAACAACAACAATGTAATTGGATGCACATATAAGGAATTTTCGGCATGCAAACCCGTGGAGTTTGATGGTATAGGAGGTGCTTTGGCGATACTCGATGGGTAGAGAAGATGAGTCGTTGATCGACATCGCAATTGTGCCACACATCGAGGGTGAAGTATCCGCTTGCTTGTTATCGTGAAAGGCATTGACATGGTGGAACACACAACACATGCTAGAGGCGAGAGGCGCTATAGGTATGACATGGGACGAATTTAAGGAGTTATTGAAAGAGGAGTACCGCCGGACAATGAAATGCGTAAATTGAGGATGAATTTTATCACCACTCTATGATAGGGGCTGGTCACGCAGCCTACACCGACCGATTTCATGAGTTAGCGACTAGTTCCTCATCTAGTTACCCCGAGTCCAAGAGAATCTCGAGGTACATATATGGTCTTGTCCCCAAACCGTGGAACCGTGAAAACAACCGAGCCGCCTACAATACAAAGTGCGACATCGAGGCGTGAACCCGACGGACGAGATGGTTAGAAATGGTACGTTGAAGAGCAAAGGATAAGAGGAAGGAAGCAAGTGGGTCGAATAAGCGAGATAGACGTGGTAGCGCATAAACAAAAGGGCGAGAGTTTTGTGGCAACTGGTATCGAACAAAGAGAGTATGCGGTACACATCCCAAATGTGCTAAATGTGCTTATCATCACCAAGACCAAGCCCGCCATTGTGTACAAATTGCAATCGATACGGCCATTTTAAAGGGCGAGTAAAACATGATTAGCAACATGAGGATAATCAAAGACTTGCTTTGAATGTAATGTACCGAATCACTTCCGGAATAATTGTCCTCGCTGAATAAGCCGCCGATGCAAGCTCCTCTAGCTGTGGCAATCAAGGAAATAACCCAAACCTCAGACTCAATATCACCCACCCCGAGGTCGAGCATTCTATATAGGGACCGAGGAAGCCCGCAATGCGAATCGGTACGCTTTTCCTAGACCATTAAGTGATCCACCGTATTATTCAGATTCAGTGAGTCTCATTAGATAAGAAACCTAGACGCGTAAGTTTTGACATAAACACTTTGACCATACACTTGATTTCACGAAACCTAAGGGTAGAACTTTAAGTATCATCGATTGAATCGCGAGGACGCGATTCCTCTAACAGGGGAAGAATGTCACAATTCTCAATTTCCGGTCATTTCTCATACTCCATATTCATCATTTCATAACGGTTCATTCATGATTTTTGCATTTCACATTAAACGCGTAAAATTTCATATTAAATAAACGTTATCGCGTGAGTTATTATTTTGAATATTTAACCCGTTACTTCTAAAAATGATCCCGATATATTTTTATACTTACATTTAGTTATAAAAACTATATTTTGAGTTTACCTAGTGTTTTAAATTTATTTTGTATATAAATCGTTAAATTTATATTATTACGACGTTTTTCTTAAAAACTACACGATAATTATATTATCACTCAAATTATGCAAGAAATATATTTTTACAATTTTTATGATCTTAATATAATTTACTTTGGTCCATTAAAATTTATTTTAACTAAAACTACTATAGTTTCACAAATGTATACAAGTTACCATTTATCTCAAATACACTTACATTTTGACTTACACATTTTATACATATACATTATAAAAAAAAAAAAAAAAAAAAAAAATATATTTTGTGGACATATCTCCCCCAAAACCGGTTCTAGGGGGGGAGGGTAAGCATTTATTGAAGTTGGTAATTTTCTTTCTTTGATAGCATAAGTCTACACTCCACACTTTCATTCACTACATTCACCTCAATCATTCTTCAAATAATTCAACAAGTAGAAAAACTTTTCTCTCTTTGTTTCCTCTCTCAAGAACCGGCCACTACAAGGAGTAGCAAGGAATTCACAAAATTTTTTCTCAAGCTCAAGTTAAATACAATCTAGATAACACTCTCATTAAGGTTTTGAAATAAAAACCTAGGGTGTTTAGGTTAAACCTTTGTTCTTTGCACCTCATCATAGTAGCTTGTAAGCATATTCTTTCATTTTGCATATTTCATCTTCATTTCATATTTATTTCTTCATTTTTCTAGCAAACATGCAAGACTTGTGTTGTTTATACCATTTTTCCATTGATTTTTAGTGTTATATATATATAAGGTCATCCTATAATTATCCCTTGGTATATGTTGGTCTTGATGATGTTTAGGAACCCATGACACCCTAAGAAGGTGTATGGTAGGATTAGTATAGCTTTGGAGTTGATTTGAAGGGATTAGAATAGGTTTAGTACGAGAAAACTATTTTCGACTAGTATAAAATGTGTTCTGTCCTTGTTTTACTTTTCTGGAAAATCCGACAGAGGCACGAAATTTTGGCCTTGATATTTAGAAAATATACTTTAAAACGAATCCGTGGCGCTTGAACGGAATAAAACGGAGTTATAACGAAGAAGTTATGAATTTTAAAGTTTGACGACGAAATATATATTTTTCGAAATTTCAAGATACTATTTTTATCTTGTACGAGTCAAAACGAGCCTTAAGCTTTACAAATTATTTCGACTTATCAAAAATATATTAGTATACTTTGATACGGGCTAAGGACATATAATACGTGAAAACGGATTTGAAACGACTAAGATATGCACGTTTTCATAAAATTGCCGTAACTATTATTTTCAGAAAAACTATATTATTTTTACGAGACAAGTGTTACGGTAACTAAAACGACCATGTTGGAGGCTGTTTTTAACTATGATGTGGAACTTTTTGTAACGAGATGTTTTCTAATAAAATTAAGATCATCAAGCATATTTTTCAAAACGACCAACCGTTTGTATAGCGGAGTTTTAATAAATTAATTACGGTTGCTCAAACTTTGCCGAAACTTTTTACATAACACTTGGACAAAATCACCATCTTTAACCCTTATTATCTTTATGTTCGAGACCTTTATGTCGAAAACTCATGAACTGAAACTTCTAGATTTTTATACAAGCTTTCCAAAACCGTCGAGTTCGCTTTCCTAACGCTCGACGACACCATTTTACGACTAGTTTTTCAAGCCATTTTGTCACTTTCAAGAAATTTCCGACGACATTATTTTACTTACTAAAAGTGATAATTTCACTATAAATCATTACGAAACCATTGTAGGATGACATTTTGACGTAAATACTTGTAAAGTAATTTAAGATGGGTCAAGACGTCAAAAGAGTATTTTTCGACGATAAGTATTATTTTCAAAACTCACAAATGGTATAAGTAACATACTAAATGCATGCATAACATTACATCATAACTCAAGTCATAACATTCATTTTAGGTCGCGGATAGTTTCCGAGTCTCACTTTCGTGCACTTCATTTTGTTAGCATATCCATCACACCGGTGAGTTCATACCCGCTTTTACTCGCTTAAATTCTTACAAACTATTTGGGGAGATACATGCTTAAATACTTGTTTCACTCTTGCGAATACTCAAACCATTTATACAATTGTGTTACAATATACTTTTTATACACTTTGGACATTATGTGTGGTTTATTGCGATATGTGCCTTAATGTGCTAAACTAGTTTTCAATTATGCATCAACATACAAACTTTAGCAATCGGTTAACTCTGGGAGCCATGGAGAGGTATTGATAGTACTATCGGTCGACGCCCCCCCCCTGGGTCCTTGATGACGTGACTGGGTGAATATAATCTGTTATTCAATGAAACATTACAAACAATTTAGACTTGTCAAGAGGTTCAGTTGGTGTGATTCTTTGCATTAAGTACATGTATATATCGTATGCACCTATGTCCTACTTACAAACAAGATTGACAATTCTATATTTTGGCAATGGGTTGTAAACACACAGTTGCAAGTTTTGTATGGGCGGAACTTGAACCGAGTGGATTTACAATGCCTTTGCTGCATAAACAATTTTTGAAAGGCTTTACATTTCATCACAAACTTATGAACTCACCAACCATTGTGTTGACACTTTTAGCATGTTTATCTCGTGTCTTAAGGTGATAGCAATTCATGGAGCTTTTGGGTCGCATGGCATACATTGGAGTCTTGTGCTTTTAACAATTACCATTCGACATGTTTTGTAAACTTTTATGTATTATCAAACCTTGTGATTTCTTGTGGTGTAAACATTAACTTATTTATCGAATGGTAAACCTTTCAAAACGCCTCATTATAGAGGTCGTTTTACGTATCCATACTTTGTGCTATGACGTTATACCCCAATGACACCGTCGTTCACTGCGATATTTTGGGGTGTGTGACACCTAGTTCCATTACTATGGAGGAACTACTACCCTTCACAACACAACACCTAATATCAAGGAGATCTACCTTGTTACAACATCATCAAGGATATCACCATCCTTGGAAATAAACAAGTACTTATATGTATAACGATGCACCTCATCGATTATACGACCTACGCATTCTTCCCAAATGCGACTTGATTAGATTCTTCGGCATCCTTCACTAATGCTTTTGACACAACGCTTGGAACCCTTCACTAATGCCTTTGTCTTGACATCTTTAACATTCTTCACTAATGCTTTGACACGGATGATGAGCACCTTTCACTAATGCTTTCATCTTGACACTTTCGGCATCCTTCACTAATGCCTTCAACCCAACATCTATGGAGAAAGGTAGATCTATCAACAAGAGAACCTTCGTTGTCTTGATGATGACGAATCATGGCAACTCATGGACTTGAGCTTGCACGTCTTCAAGAAGTGGTGATCTTTCCTTTATGAGGAACCTATAAGATCACACAAAAACAAAAGAGAAAAACTACATAGATCTCTTGGATCTGAGGTTAGAGGGTTAGAATACTTGGGGGAAGTATGTGTGTAAAAGGATGAGTAGAAAGGAAGAAATGGCTCTCTATTTATAGAGAAAATTCTCTACTGTTCCCCGGATCCCACGGATCCCTTCCACTTGGGATCCGGCTAGCACAAAGCTAGGGATCCGTGGAACGCCTCTTTGCCCATGGGTATTTTGGTTATGGGTCATGGGTTATGGGTTGATCCATGGTTTTCTTTCTAGATACAATGTATCTTAAGGATACAATGAACTTGGTCAAGTGGTATATATAAAACCATGGGTTATGGGTCAATACCATTTGCTAGTATACAATGAACTTGGTCAAGTGGTATATATAAAACCATGGGTTATGGGTTGATCGGCGCTGAACAGTCAAGTCTAAACAGACTTAAAACTGCTCAGACACAAATGCAATGAAGATCAGAGAATACAGGGGATTCCCGGTGTCACAATTCTCAAATTCCGGTCATTTCTTTAATTATATATGCATCATATTAGTTCATTCATGGCATTTCATTTCACATTTAACGCGTAATTTTTATATTTAATAAAAGTAATCGCGTGAGTTATTATTTTGAATATTTAACCCGTTAATTTTAAAAATGATCCCGAGGTATTTTTAAACTTACATTTAGTTTATAAAAACTATATTTTTAGTTTTCCTAGTGTTTCAAATTTATTTGGTATATTAATCGTTAAAGTTTAATTATTACGTCGTTTTCTTAAAAATTTTACGATAATTATGTTATCACTCAATTTTCACAAGGAAAGTATTTTTACAATTTTTTTTATCATCTCATTACATTCTATTTTGACCAAATAAAAAAAAACTTACTTGTACCAAAAAGTCACAATTATCTACCATTTACCTTTTTACTTATACATTTTTCTATATCTCCAATTATTACACAAATAATACACAAGTTATACAAGTTGTAAAAAAAAAAAAAAAAAAATCTTCACATTCCCCCCCCCCTTGGCCGACCAAGGGGGAAGGGTGGTCATAAATGATGCATGGTTCATTTAATTCATGTCTTTACATTTGTACATATAAGTCTACCTCAAATAATTTCTCATACATTTCATTCTATCAAAGTGTTAGTAGCAAAAAGTTTCTCTCTTCCTTTTGGCTTCTCCAAAACCGGCCACACCTTCAAGAAACAAAGGGATCAAAATTTTTATCAAGTTCAAGTGTATTTACAATCTAGTATATACTCTATATAAGGTTTTGAAATAAAAACCAAGAGTATTTAGGCTAATCCTTGTTACTTACACCTCATCATTTTCACTAGTAAGCATGTTTTTATCATTTTCATGTTTCCTTTTTCATTTCATATGTATCCTTTCATTTTTGGAGCAAGTATGCATGATATGTGATTTATACCATTTTATTTCATGATTTATTGAGTTATATATACATATTGGTCATCCTATAAATATTCCCATGGTATTCTTTGGTCTTGATGGTGATTAGGAACCCATGACACCCTAAGAAGGTGTATGGTAGGATTAGATTAGCTTTGGAGTTGATTTGAAGGGATTAGAATAGGTTTTGTCCGAGAAAAACTATTTTCGATAACTATATATTTGTGTTCTGTCCTTAATTCAATTTCTGGAAAACCTACTGTTGGTACGAAACTTTTGCCTTGATATTTAGAAAATATACTTTAAAACGAATCCGTGGCGCTTGAACGGATGAAAACGGACTTATAACGAAGAAGTTATGGATTTTAAAGTTTGACGACCTAAACGTATTTTTTTCGAAAACTCAGCTTGTTGTTTTACATTGTTTGGGTCAAAATGAGCCTTAAGCTTCACAAATTATTTCGACTAGTCAAAAATATATTAGTTTACTTCGATACGAAGCTAAGGACGTATTATACGTAGAAAACGGAATTGAAACGACAAAGATATGCACGCTTTTATAAAGTTGCGTAACTATTATTTTCGAAAAACAATATTATTTTTACGTTACAAGTGTTACATTAGTCAGAACGATCATGTTTGCGGCTTTTAACGAGGTTGTGAAACTTTTTGGAACGAAATGTCTTCTAGTAAAATCAAGTTCACCGGCCATATTTTTCAAAACGACAAGCCGTTTGTATAGCGGAGTTGTAATAAATTATTTACGGATGTTCAAACTTGGCCGAAACTCACTTTTTACACCACAATTAGCCAAAACCATTATCTTTAGCCCTTATTATCTTTATGATCGAGACCTTTTGGACGAAAACTTCTGAACTGAAACTTCTAGATATCGATACAAACTTTCCAAAACCGTCGAGTTCGTTCTCTAACGATCGACGTACACCATTTTACGACTAGATTTCCAAAGCCATTTTTGTTAATTTCATGATAATTCCGACGACATTGTTTTGCGACGAAAAGTGAAAATTTCACTATAAATCATTATAAAACCATTGTAGGATGACATTTTGAAGTAAAAACTTGTAAACTGATTTTTGAATGGTCAAGACGTCAAAAGAGTATTTTTCGACGAAAAGTAATATTTTCAAAACTCGCAAATGGTATAAATAACATACGAAGTGCATGCATAACATTACATTGCAACTCATGACATATCATATCATTCGTAATAGGTCCCGGTTGACGCATCACATTATACCTCAGTGTACCCACTTTTGTCATCGCATCTATTCACCAAGTGAGTAATCACAACCCCCTTTTTCCGTTTTTACTATATTTTGGGGCGAAATGCATGAACCTTTCTTGAGCTAAATTGTTTACTACTTTTATTAACTAGTTTGACTAGAACTTGTGAACTCGAATCAAATCCTTGAACTTAATTACGAACCTATTACTTATTTGAACTTATTGAACCGTACATGCTATGACCCTAAAGTCTCGCCTTATTGGTGGAGCGTACAAAGTCTCCCCTGTTCGGAGCATCACTATAAAGTCTCCCATGTTCGGAGCATCACTATAAAGTCTCGCCTTATTGGTGGAGCGTCTCAATAAATCTCGCCTAGGTGGTCGAGTGACAAAGGAGTCTCCTTGTTGGGCGGTGCAAAGTCTCCCCTGCTCGAGCATCACTATAAAGTCTCGCCTTATTGGTGGAGCGCCTCAATAATTCTCGCCTAGGTGGTCGAGTGACAAAGGAGTCTCCTTGTTGGAGCGGTGCAAAGTCTCCTATGTTCGAGCATCCCTACATTATTATATTCATGGTACTATATTGTGAACTATTATGACCGCTTATACTTGACTATTAGACATACTACTTTTGGCGATGGGTTGTGAACACACAGTTTGCAAGTTTTGTATGGGCGGAACTTGGACCTGAGTGGATTTACAATGCCTTTGCTTTATGGACCATTCTCATCAACCGAACCAAACAGTCAAGTCAAATAGACTTAAAACAATTTCAAACACAAATGCAATTAAGATCGAGGAATATAGGGAATTCCTAGGTCGTTAAGTCCCACGGAGGATGAATTGGTGTTAAAACACTTAATCGATGGTAGAATGATCACTAAGGATAGCAATCAGTAGGGTTTTCGATGGAAAATTATACTAAAAGAAAAGATTAACAAATAATAGCGACTTAAATGCAAATTAAAAAGATATAAAAGATAAAATCTATTAAATAAACGCTATCACTATTTTTAAAGGCGATGAACGTTTAAAACCTAAAACTTAAAACTTACGTTTAAAATAAAATTACGTCTACGTATAAAATAAAAAGTGAGTTTTAAAGAAATAAAAAGCCTAAAAATATAAAAATTATACTTTTGGAATCCTAATAATAAAAGAAAATTATTAGAAAAATAAAATTATTTTTACAACTATTTATTTAATTATTATTAATTAAAAACTATTTATTAAGTATTTAAAATGCACTAAAATACAAGAAAATACAAAATTAACCTAGAAAAATGAAATTGTAACTTAGAAAAATCTAAAATATGATAAAACTTATTTTAAAACTAAAATTATATTTTTTAGACTTATTATGTATTTATTATTAATTTAATACTATTTAAAACTAATAAAAATGCTAAAAAATACTTTTTAAACTAAGAAAATTATGGAAAAATACTTTTTATTACTTTTGTATTTATCTTAACCTAAGAAAATTGAAAATCATTTTTTGGGCTTTTATAATTTATTTGTATTAAAAGCTATTTAAAATACCTAAAACTGCTTTTAATTACTAAAAATAGCAAACAGTTATGAAAAATAATGAAAATTTCAGGAAAAATCTATTTTAATATGCTGAATCTAGGAAAATAGAAAACATGGTCTTGTGTATAGAAATAAGCTATGCTATGTAAACCGCTTATTAATAAGCACTAGAAAAGCTAAATGACAACCAAAAGCTACCAACTTGATACAGGAGCTATATTAAGCTAAAACAACTCTATTTCAATCAAAACAACAAGTTTGAACTTCGGATTACTAGCTAACACAGATTTGAGGTTTTGACTTTGATAAGCAAAACAGAAAATGGTAGGTTACTTTAAGCTTATGCACAGAACACCAATTAAGCTAAAACTGAAAAGAAATGATTATAACTTGTAAAAGACCTGGTGGACTATCTATAAACCAAAGATGATGATTAGATAAGCTAACATGAGCTTTTGAGAAGCTCTTGAAAAAGATACCAGTTCACTGGTTTATGCAGTTAAGACAGAAAAATGGGACAAAGTTATAAGCTCTTGCAGGCTTATCAAATAAGCTCCAAATGATAAAACAAACTTGAGACCTCTAGATGACTAGGGTGGCTACCCAAAGAACCAAAGATCAAAAGATTTGGTCAACTAGAGAGCTTTTGTGAGCTTGAGAAAAGGTTAGAAATCATGCATGCAGGCACATTTTGAAACAAAGTGACCAAATAAGCTAAATAAAAGCTATCAAATAAGTTATTGAGAAAATATCAAATACACTAGGATAGAGATGAGCAGCTAAATTTTTATATTCCAAAGGCTCAAATCATGAAACTCAATAATAAGTCCTATATAGATTATTCTATTTTATCAAAAACTGCTAACACTGAAATTTTTTTGACTTTTATAAAAACTAATTCAGTTGACTTTAGTGAACTTTGAATCAAATCTAAGGACTGAATATGATATATTAGACTAGAATAAGATTAGATTAAGCTAGGTGAACAACTTTCAAACCATTTTGAATGATTATGTATCAAAAATTCCAACAATGAGCTTATGAGATGAAATTAAAGAGTATTTTGACTATTTGTCTAAATAAGGACAGTTTACTTGTTTCTTTGAGTTCTTTAGACCAAGTGAGATACAAAACAAGCACAAACACAGTCTCGCACTACCTTTTTCACCATGAACCGAACAAATCCAAACACCCTTTTTCTAAGGACGATTAGGTACTTTTCAAATGATTTCACCGATTCAAACCATCCAATTGATCACGCACCTTATAATATCCATAATTAGAACTAAATAAACTTTAAACAACAGCCATAACAACATACAACTTTCTAATAATGATTATGCGATTAATCTTTAAATTAAGATTTTACAAAATACAAAATTTAAAGAACAACCTCTCGATTTTATGGCTTGAGAACACTTAATTATAACTAATGATTATTAAGAAACAGATATTACACTACGAACAACTAAAACACATAAATGCAAAAGTAGAGAAAAGGCTTACAAGTGACTATGAACTGAAAATACAGAACCAAGGTCTACAAACACATCCTAAAGCTTCCCATGAAGCACTAATCCCAAGGCAATCCAAAATATACCCTGCTCCAATGTCTTGATCACACTCACCATGGGTTTTTTATTTTTAACTAATTAAGTGATATTTTTGTGAATTTTTGACTTTGGCTAATAAAATGCTTTTTAAGATATCTAAAAGCTTTTATAAGCTTAATAAGGAGCTTATATGAGCTTCTCAGTCCAAACTAACATCTTAACAACATTTCAACATTTTGATATTTCTTTGAAATAGTTAAAATTGCATAACAAGAGATAAGACTTCAAAAGTGAAATTGATGATATCAAAAGGTTTATATTACATCGATAACATGAAATACGTGCTTGAAAGCTTTAAAATGCACCGAAATTAAGAAATAAGTTAAACGACAATGAAAATTAAGATTATACTAGATATCTAATTACATTGGTTCCCCTTCTATTTATTGACTTCAAATATCTTCCTTGTCGACCTCTGAAGATATCCCACCAAATCCTGTCCATTGAAATCATCCAGATAATCAGAATTGACACATGGTGATTTTGGCGCCATTTTTTCAATGAGTTGGTTTTCTGCATTAATTAGGTTTGTAATGGTGTGGAGGTGGAGGGGAGAGGTACTCAAGTGGTGTTAGTGAGGTGTAAAGGAGAAAACCAGTGGTTAAAACCACTGGTTTTGGTGAAACAGGTTGGGAAGAGACGATGAACAGTGACCGCGGTATTATTTGATTTTAAAAACTGGGCCGGGTCACTGTTTGGGCTTGGGATTGGGCTTATATTAAATAAAGGGTCCGGATTGGTTTGGTTTAGCAACAAGGACTAACTTTGCAATTTAGCCAAAGTTAAGGGGCTGGATTTGAACATTTCCCCAAGCTCTCATAAGGATCAAACCTGCCAAGTAAGATTAGTACAAGGACCATATTTGTAAATTTCCATTTTTGAAATGTTAAAGGACTAAAACTGCCAATTTGGAAACTTGAGGGACCAATATTGTAAATTCTCAAAAGTTTATCATAAGGACCATTTTGTCAAGTATGAATAGAACAAGGTTTATTTTTGATCAATTTCACTTTTTAAAACCTTAAGGACTATTTTTGACATTTTTCAAAGTTCGAGGACTAAAGTTGTCATTTTGTGATTTTAAACTTTAAAGGGTTTGTTTTGACAACTTTTGAATCTCTTGGACCTAAAATGATATTTTGCAAGATTTTGAATTACTGTGGACCGATTTTGACATATTTTCAAACTTGGGGACTAAAGCGCCAATTATGCAAACTTGATACGTTTTCATCGATTTTGATGTTTTGCATTTAAAACATATAAAACACTTGTTTGTGATATTTTTATCATTTTGATGTGTTTCGAGTGTTTTCGGATGTTTTGGCATTCTAACAAGATAAAAATGATGAGTATTTAGACACTCATCAATCCCCACACTAAGATATTGCTAGTCCCTAGCAATGATTTGAGAAAATTTAATGGATTTTATCTCTTTACCAAAAGCCATTACTTCGGAGTAGCCAATTGTTTCAGTTCAAGTAAGAACCATGGTACAACGATAACCAAATGATTTTGAGCAAATCATAAGTCGTCAACGGATTTGATTTGTCTTTACCGTGTCCGCACCTTCCGGACTAGCCAACTCTTAGATAAATTATCAATATTATCTTTGGTGAGCCGATTACCAATTATGGATTTTCAATCGCCTTTACCACAAGCCATAAACTTGCGGGCTAGCCAACTTTTCACTAGTTTAAAGATATGGTGAGTTGAACACCATACAATTTTAGGCAAATTGCAAGCCATAAACGGATTTGAGATATCTTTACCAAGAGCCGTTTGCTCTGGATTAGCCAATCCTTATGTGGGTTAGACATGGCGGATGATTACCATTTGTTTGAGTGAGTGAAAACACTTACTCCAAAAAAAAAAAAAAAATTTTGGCCAAAACGGGAATTGGGTGAAATAATTACATGAAATTCGTGAGAATTCCCCCACACTAAGAAATGAATATTGCCCTCAATATTCAAAGTACCGCGGTTATGCCGAAACAAAGAACGTAAAAGGGAAATACTACGGCCATTATTTTGTTTTTGATATATACACATTTTTTTTTTTTTTTTTTTTTTTTTTTTTTTTAAAGATTGAGAATATACAACAAGGGTAGACTCCCCACACTAGGGTGATAGAAAGGGATAAGAAAATGTAAACATGGGTGAAAACCCATATTGTGTGTGCTAAAATTTTTGATTCCCGAGTCACTAGCTTGACTCGATCCCCGCATTCATTGGTTCATGGGAATGTTTGTAGATCCGGACAACCACGGGGAATGTCCTCTCCAAAGTAATGCTTTAATCGATGACCATTCACTTTAAAATTAGGACCATCAGTTGAGATAACTCAATGGTGCCATAAGGATAAACCTTAGTGATAGTAAATGGACCGCACAATAGGGACTTAAGCTTTCCGAGAAAATCTTCAATCTAGAGTTGAAAAGAAGGACTCGATCACCAACGTTGAAAACGCGGTTCTTGATCTTGGAGTCATGAATCTTCTTTGTCTTTTGTTTGTAGATCAAAGAGTTCTCATAAGCTTGATCACGAAGTTCATTTAGTTCATTCATTTGAACTTTTCTCGTGATCACCGGTTGTCTCAGATATCGAAGTTTGCATGTTTTAAGGCCCGAAGCCTTGTGCTCTAGTTCAATCGGAAGATGACATGCTTTTCCGTACACTAGCTTGTATGGAGTACACCCAATTGGTGTTTTGTAAGTCGCACGAAAAGCCCAGTGCGCCATCCAGTTTATCCGACCGGGATGCACGATTTTCACCTCTTCGTCCTTTCAAGTATTCTTTTAATACCACGATTTGAAACTTCCACCGCCCACTTGTTTGGGGTGGTATGCGATAGATAGACGGTGGTAACACCATACTTTTGCATGACTCTTTCAAATTGGTCATTACAAAATGTGTACCACGATCACCGATTATTGCACGAGGAGTTCCAACCGCAAAGAGAGCTTTCAAAATTTCACAACTACTCGGGCATCATTTGTAGGTAAAGCTTTTGCTTCAACCCATTTTGACAAATAATCAACGACCACGAGTATGTACTTGTTACCACGAGAAGATGGAAATGGCCCCATAAAATCAATACCCCATATGTCAAATATCTCACAAACTTGAATGGCATTTTGTGGCATTTCATTCCTTTGAGATATGTTTCCATGACGACGACAAGCGTCACAAGTTTTGACAAAATCATGGGCATCTTTATAGATTGTGGGCCAATAGAACCCGGAATCAAACACCTTTTGGCGGTGTAGTTTGGACTATGATGGCCCCGTGGGTCCAAAGATGACAAGCTTTGAGAATGTCAAGAGCTTCTTGTCCATAAACACACCGTCGGATGACTTGATCCGCATGATTTTGAATAAGAAAGGGTCGTCCCGTAAATAGTGTTTAACATCCTTGAAGAATTTATTCTTCTGCTGGTCGACATCCCTTTCACAATGAAGTTACCCGCATGGTAATTTGCAAAGTCCGCAAACCATGGGGTAGAAGAGTTTCCACGAAAGAAACCGCATTGAGTGTCTCGAGAGGAAATGTTTCATTAATATCCTTTTCTCGAAAACATCTTGGTGAGGGTTTTCTAATCGACAGATGATCAGCAGCCAAGTTCTCGGCTCCTTTTTTATCACGTATGATGATATCAAATTCTTGGAGGAGGAGAACCCAACGAAGCAATCTCGGCTTTGCATCTTGTTTTGCAAAGAGATATTTTAGAGCCGAGTGATCCGTATACACTACACATTTGGTCAAGATTAAGTACGGCCGAAACTTCTCAAATGCATACACCACGGCTAATAGCTCTTTTTCTGTGGTGGTGTAATGAGTTTGAGCTTCGGTCATAGTCTTACTTGCGTAGTGAATTGGCTGAAAATGCTTGTTTCTTCGTTGCCCTAAGACTGCGCCGATAGCAAAATCACTTGCATCGCACATTAGCTCAAAAGGTAAATCCCAGTCGGGAGCAACGAGAATGGGTGCTTCAGTTAGCTTTTTCTTCAATGTTTCAAAAGCTACGATGCACTCGGGTGAGAAGATAAAAGGAGCATCCTTTTCAAGAAGATGGGTCATAGGCCGGGCGATTTTGGAAAAATCTTGAATGAATCTACGATAGAAACCGGCATGACCTAAAAAACTCCTAATACCTTTGACGGTAGTAGGATGAGGTAATTTAGCAATAACATCAACTTTTGCTCTATCAACCTCAATCCGTTCTTTGAAATCTTATGGCCAAGGACTATGCCTTCTTTGACCATAAAGTGACTTTTCTCCCGCTTTAGACAAAGATTGGTGTCTTCACACCTTTGAAGCATTTTATCTAAATGGGAGAGACAAGTTTGAAACGAATCCCCAATGACCGAGAAGTCATCCATAAACACCTCCATTGTTTCCGATCATGTCGTGGAAAATGGCCATCATACATCGTTGGACGTGCGGGAGCATTACATAAGCCAAAAGGCATACGTCTATAGGCAAAAGTTCCGTATGGGCAAGTGAATGTGGTTTTATCTTGATCCTTTGGATCAATGGGAATCAAAGTACCCGAGAAACCATCAAGGAAACAATAGTATTCATTCCTCGCTAATCTCTCAAGCATTTGGTCCATAAAGGGTAGAGGAAAATGGTCTTTACGAGTGGCGTCATTCAACTTACGATAGTCAATGCACACACGCCATCCCGTAACCAATCGAGTTGGAATTAACTCGTTATCTTCATTTGTGATAACAGATAATGCCACCCTTTTTCGAACACAATGAATTGGGCTAACCCAAGGACTATCTCGAGATCGGGTAAATCAATCTCGCATCAAGAAGTTTGATAACCTCTTGTTTGATAACATCATGGATTTTTGGATTTACTCTTCTCGATGTTGAATCATTGGCTTGAAGTCATCCTCCATCAAGATTTTATGAGTACAAAACTCGTGGTTGATACCCTTAATGTCGGAGAGTTTCCAAGCAATTGCTTGCTTGTGTGACTTCAAGATTTTTATGAGAGCGACTTTTTCATCTTTACTCAAATCTCTAGCAATAATGACGGTAATTTATCATCACCTTCAAGAAATGCATACTCGAGATGAGGTGGTAAGTCCTTAAGCTCAACCTCGTGAAATTCTTCGCTTTCTCAACCGACTTGACTTCCTTGTTATGAAGTTTGATGGAAGGAGAGGAAAAGAAATGTCATGATTTAACAATTTCTCAAGAAGAAAATCTCCTCCGATTAATCTCATTTTGATTAATCTCATCAGAATTGAATCACTAGAGTGAGGGTGATGATGGATCATCATTAAGCAACTTCTCAATGAGAAGTATGTCTCCTCAATGTCAATTGGAGCGTGATCAATTTCCCATGGTATGTAATCATCGGATAAGTATGCTTCAATCTCTTCTAAGATGAAGTCACTTTCCTCAAATGGGGTGATAGAAGGAGTAGAATTGGCGATGATAGGTTGAGATGAATGAGTGAGATTATCACTCAAGAATTATGATCATAACCAAGAACTTCTTGCAGTACTCTTCGTAGCAACATCAATGATATCTATTCGGTTAACCGATTCGAATCATAATTTGCGGAGTACCTCAAGTCCGATCAAGGTTAAAAGTGATGACTTCATTTCCAACACGTAATGTGATTTCTTGCTCAAATACATCTATGAGAGCACGGCCCGTCCTCGTGAATCCTCGACCAACAATGAGAGGAACCCGATGATCGGCATCAAAATCAACAACCACGAAGTCACCGGGAAATGGAACTTTCCTACTTTCACAAATACGCCCTCGGCAATGCCAAGAGGACGGATATTGTACGATCCGCAAGCTCGAGAGTCATGCATGTAGGAGTAAGTTCCTAAGAGAAAGTTTCTTCCATATCGAATATGGCATAAGATTAATGCTTGCACCAAGATCTGCTAGGGCAAAGCATTCAACCATTCCCCGGAATACACAAGGTAAGAGAAATTTCCCGGATCTCCAAGCTTTTCGAAGCTTTTTCGAATAATCGCAGAGCGCTTCTCGTTAAGAGGAGTCTTAGCCATTTCAAATAGCTTTTCCTTATTGCTTAACATGTGTTTGAGAGTTGATGCAAACTTGGGCATCAAGATGATAGCATCCGCAAAGCTTATGTCAAATGTAACTCTTGGAAAATTTGGAAAAATTTGTCCATTTGATGACTAGCTTTTTCACGGAGCTTTTGCTCATTCAAACGTGATGGATATGGAATAGAAGATTTGGATTTGATATTTTCAACGGAGCTACGTGGTTCAAAACAACTCCTGGATTAGACTTGGGTTTCGGACAACTCGAGGATGGACTACAGAAGGTGGGACTTGTCTTGATATTACTTGGACTTGAATAATGCACTCGTCCGTTGTTTCCTTGGTAACTTGACTCATTGCCACGGGAGGAGGGGCATTGGAGTCGTGGGTCCATTGTGAGTCGAGGTTCACTTTCCACTACCTTTGGAAGAGAAGAAGAAGAGGTAGTAGGAATAGCGGGTCCATTGTATGAAACACCACTTCGGTCGTGATCGCCTTAGCATCGCCCCTCGGGTTAGCGATCGTGTTGCTCGGTAAAGCACCGAGCTCGAGGGTCGATCATTTAAAGACTTCTTAAGATCGCCGATCCGACCGACCAACAACTGCTCATCTCATCTTGGGATTTCATAAACCGCTTCAAGAACTCATCGATGATGGTCCCGGAGGAGTAATGATGGGAGGTGGATTAGGAGGAAATTTTGAGGTCGGATGTTTTGATTATGACCTTGTTGTTGAAAATTCCCTTGATTAGGATTCACATTCCCATGAAATTGATTCCCGATTGAAATTGTTTTGATGAAGGTTCCTTGTTGTTGGAAACCTTGATTGGGTCCAGGATAGAAATTACCTTGGTTTTGATAACCTTGGTTCATTCTAGGTTGATTCTGATTCGGTTAGGATTCTCGTTAAAACCGGTGGTGCTCGATAATTGCTAGCACGGTAGTTTGGTTCATTCGAGGACGGTATTGATTACCTCCTTGATTTGAAGTACCGGCTATAGCATTTGCTTCAAACGGACTACCATCGGTGGCGATGACAGTTGTAGTATGCATGAGGACCACCACAAGTGACACAAACTTCAACTTTCTTCACTTCACCATGTGTTGGTGTCTCGAGTGAATGTGACTTTCTTTTGGTTAGCAAGAACCAAAGCTCGAACAAAGATCTCGTGAGTTTATCAATCTTAGCATCGGTGCTAGATGTACTCACAGGAGATGAAGTAGAAGGTCCAACATTAGACGATTTTGATATGTCTTAGTGCGGAAAGAACGGACACAGGACTTGTTTTCAATGATTTGTAAGGCTTCTTTGGTGGTTTTGCTAAGGAAATTACCTCCGCGGAGGCATTCGGAGAGTCTTGGTCACCGGTCTCGCACCATTATAGAAAGTATCCATTTGCATTAACTCGGTAAAACCATGATGTGGACACTTGAGCAATTCTTTGTAACGATCCCATGCCTCCCGAATGATTCATCAAATCTCCGAGAAAATTTCATTATCTCATTCTTAAGACTTGTGGTTCGGGATGGAGGATAGAACTCGTTAACAAACTTGGTAACTAGATCTTCCCATGTCTCTATAGAACGAGGGGTTGTTTCTCAAGCCAATTCCGGCTTGTCCTCTAGAGAAAATGGGAAATGTAAGAAGCTTGATAGCTTCGGATGGGACATTCTTGTACTTGATGGTTGATGCAATTTTATTGAACCATCGAATGTGTGCATGAGGATCATCCCGCTCAAAACCATAGAATTGGCTTTGGGTTACTAGATTAAGCAACCCGGTCTTGAGCTCGAAGGTATCGACCACAATGGTCGGGACAACAATGGCATCTCCGTAACCTCGATGGGTGCTTGGAGAAGCTCATTCATAGGTTTGTCTTCCGCCATTTCGACGGTGGTGGTGGTGGTAGACGTTCCTCGATCCACGGTGAAGGAGTGAACGTCCTCTACGTTACGAGGAATGTTTCCAAGTTCGGAAAGTGGACTTGTAGAATCGAAGAACGAGCAGATGCACTAAGTATAAAAATCAATTTCCAAAACAAATGAGGCAAAACACAAGTGAACTTAACCAATAATCACGGATGAAATGGCTTTTTGAAAAGGTACACCAAATCACAAGTGACACAAAGGCAAGTTTTAAATCGATGTTCGGGAACTTATTAATGGTCGCACCCCGCTAGGTAGTCTGCACCGCCTTGATTTGCGTGGTTGATTTTATGTATTCAATTAAGTACCACCGAAAAGACGTAGGTATGATTTGTGCCGATGGGGTTTAAAACTTTTGGGAAATATTTTTGTATCGTCCTGCTTAACCAAATCGTATCTCTTTAAGAATCACCTTAAAAGAAACACAATACGAAAACGTTACGATTGTTTTGTTGTTTTATATTGTTTTGGGTTTTAACACTTTAGGAAAAGCGTTAATGAACTTTTGGTTTATATTAACTTTACGTAAAACTTTTACAAACTGTGGTATATGTGCAAGTACGGGTCCGATAATGCTAGAAACACGCTTACGACCTCCCGTGTGCGCGCAAAATTTGATTGGGTAAAACAACAAGTCAAATAGACTTAAAACAATTCGAGCACAAATGCAATTAAGATCGAGGAATATAGGAATTCTAGGTCGTTAAGTCCCACGGAGGATGAATTGGTGTTAAAACACTTAATCGATGGTAGAATGATCACTAAGGATAGCGATCGAGAGGGTTTTCGATGGAAAATTATACTAAAAGAAAAGATTAACAAATAATAGCGACTTAAATGCAAATTAAAAGATATAAAAGATAAAATCTATTAAATAAACGCTATCACTATTTTTAAAGGCGATGAACGTTTAAAACCTAAAACTTAAAACTTACGTTTAAAATAAAATTACGCTCACGTATAAAATAAAAAGTGAGTTTTAAAGAAATAAAAGGCCTAAAAATATAAAATTATACTTTTGGAATCCTAATAATAAAAGAAAATTATTAGAAAAATAAAATTATTTTACAACTATTTATTTAATTATTATTAATTAAAACTATTTATTAAGTATTTAAAATGCACTAAAATACAAGAAAATACAAAATTAACCTAGAAAATGAAATTATAACTTAGAAAAATCTAAAATATGATAAAACTTATTTTAAAACTAAAATTATATTTTTAGACTTATTATGTATTTATTATTAATTTAATACTATTTAAAACTAATAAAAATGCTAAAAATACTTTTTAAACTAAGAAAATTATGGAAAAATACTTTTATTACTTTTATATTTATCTTAACCTAAGAAAATTGAAAAATCATTTTTTGGACTTTTATAATTTATTTGTATTAAAAGCTATTTAAAATACCTAAAACTGCTTTTAATTACTAAAAATAGCAAACAGTTATGAAAAATAATGAAAATTTCAGGAAAAATCTATTTTAATATGCTAAATCTAGGAAAATAGAAAACATGGTCTTGTGTATAGAAATAAGCTATCGCTATGTAAACCGCTTATTAATAAGCACTAGAAAAAGCTAAATGATAACCAAAAGCTACCAAACTTGATACAGGAGCTATATTAAGCTAAAACAACTCTATTTCAATCAAAACAACAAGTTTGAACTTCGGATTACTAGCTAACACAGATTTGAGGTTTTGACTTTGATAAGCAAAACAGAAAATGGTAGGTTACTTTAAGCTTATGCACGAAACACCAAATAAGCTAAAAGTGAAAAGAAATGATTGGAACTTGTAAAAGACCTGGTGGACTACCTATAAACCAAAGATGATGATTAGATAAGCTAACATGAGCTTTTGAGAAGCTCTTGAAAAGATACCAGATTCATCTTTGGTTTATGCGATTAAGATGTAAAAATGGGACAAAGTTATAAGCTCTTGCAGGCTTATCAAATAAGCTCCAAATGATAAAACAAACTTGAGACCTCTAGATGACTAGGGTGGCTACCCAAAGAACCAAAGATCAAAAGATTTGGTCAACTAGAGAGCTTTTGTGAGCTTGAGAAAAGGTTAGAAATCATGCATGTGGCACATTTTGAAACAAAGCGATGAAATAAGCTAAATAAAAGCTATCAAATAAGCTATTGAGAAAATATCAAATACACTAGGATAGAGATGAGCAGCTAAATTTTATATTCCAAAGGCTCAAATCATGAAACTCAATAATAAGTCCTATATAGATTATTCTATTTTATCAAAACTGCTAACATCGAAATTTTTTGACTTTTATAAAAACTAATTCGATTGACTTTAGTGAACTTTGAATCAAATCTAAGGACTGAATATGATATATTAGACTAGAATAAGATGAGATTAAGCTAGGTGACCAACTTTCAAGCCATTATGATAAGATTATGTATCTAAAATTCCAACAAAGTGAGCTTATGAGATGAGATTAAAGAGTATTTTGACTATTTGTCTAAATAAGGACCGACTTGTGTTCTTTGAGTTCTTTAGACCATATGATACATGAAACAAGCACACACACAGTCTGCACAACCTTTTCAGTACCATGAACCGCACAAATCCAAACACTATTTCAAAGGACCGATTAGGTACTTTTTCAAAACAAATCACGATTCAAACCATGAAATTGATTTCGCACCTTATAATATCATTATTTAACACTAAATAAACATCAAACAACACCATGACAACATACAACTCACTAATTATGATTATGCGATTAATCTCATTAATTTAAGATTTTACAAAATACAAAATTTAAAGAACAACCTCTCGATTTTATGGCTTGAGAACACTTAATTATAACTAATGATTATTAAGAAATGATATTACACTACCGAACAACTAAAACACATAAATGCAAAAGTGGAGAAAAGGCTTACAAGTGACTATGAACTGAAAATACTGAACCAAGGTCTACAAACACATCCTAAAGCTTCCCATGAAGCACTAATCCCAAGGCAATCCAAAATATACCCCGCCCAATGTCTTGATCACACTCAACCATGGGTTTTTATTTTAACTAATTAAGTGATATTTTGTGAATTTTGACTTTGGCTAATAAAATGCTTTTAAGATATCTAAAAGCTTTTATAAGCTTTATAAGGAGCTTATATGAGCTTCTCAGTCCAAACTAACATCGATTAACAACATTTCAACATATTGATATTTCTTTGAAATAGTTAAAATTGCATAACAAGAGATAAGACTTCAAAAGTGAAATTGATTATATCAAAAGTTTTATATTACACTGATAACATGAAATACAGTGCTTAAAAAGCTTTAAAATGCACCGAAATTAAGAAATTAAGTTAAAACGACAATGAAAATTAAATTTACACTAGATATCTAATTACATTGGTTCCCTTCTATTTATTGACTTCAAATATCTTCTTGTCGACCTCGAAGATATCCCACCAAATCTCGACCATTGAAATCATCCAGATAATCATATTTGCCACATGGTGATTTTGGCGCCATTTTTCAAAGAGTTGGTTTTCGCATTAATTAGGTTTGTAATGGTGTGGAGGTGGAGGGAGAGGTACTCAGTGGTGTTAGTGAGGTGTAAAGAGAAAACCGGTGGTTAAAACCACCGGTTTTGGTAAACAGTTGGGAAGAGACGATGAGCGAGTGACCGCGGTTTTTTGATTTTAAAATATGGGCGGGTCCTTTGTTTGGGCTTGGGATTGGGCTTATATTAAATAAAGGGTCCGGATTGGTTTGGTTTAGCAACAAGGACCAACTTTGCAATTTAGCCAAAGTTGAAGGGCTGAACTTGAACATTTCCCAAGCTCTCATAAGGATCAAACCTGCCAAGTAAGATTAGTACAAGGACCTTTGTTGAAAATTTCCATTTTACAAATGTTAAAGGACCAAAATTGCCAATTTGGAAACTTGAGGACCAATATTGTAAATTCTCAAAAGTTTATCATAAGGACCATTTTGTCATTTATGAATAGAACAAGGTTAAAAGTTGATAATTTTCACTTTTAAAACCAAGGACTATTTTGACATTTTTCAAAGTTCGGGACTAAAGTTGTCATTTTGTGATTTTTAAACTTTAAAGGGTTTGTTTTGACAACTTTTGAATCTCTTGGACCTAAAATGATATTTTGCAAGATTTTGAATTACCGTGGACCGATTTTGACAACTTTTCAAACTTGGGGACTAAAGCGCCAATTATGCAAACTTGATACGTTTTTCATCGATTTTGATGTTTTGCATTTAAAACATATAAAACACTTGTTTGTGATATTTTATCATTTTGATGTGTTTTGAGTGTTTTCGGATGTTTTGGCATTCTAACGATATAAAATGATGAGTATTTAGACAGTTATAGAGAATGCCGATTTTTCAAAATAAAAATCACAGCTATAACAGGAATAAATTTTTTTTGTATATTATTTTATTAAACATTGAACACCATTCAGTCAACTAGTCCTATCGTTGCATTGTTACTCATAAATTATACATAGCACGATCAACTATGTCTAATTTATGAAGAACCATGCAATGATAAGAGTGGTAGTTTTAAATCATGTTTAGTCGAGTCTTTAGAGTCAGGTCACACGAAGTTGCATTGGTCGGGTGGGTATGCATGGCATGTTTTACGTTCACGTCTACATTACCGTACCTTGTTCATATCTTCTCTTTTCCATCTTTCGACTTGTTAGACATAGCATGCCTCTGTTCTGTCATGTTTCGATCACTATAACACATTACCACCGTTCTGCACCTCATACGGCTTCGTTCGAATGTCGTTTACTCAACCCGATGTTTTGGTCCTCAGCAGGATCATGGCTGCAAGAAACAGCGTTCGGGAGGTAACAACAACGGCAACCCAAACAACAATGACAATCCGGACAACAACGCTCTTTGGAATAGCGGATCTACTCACTCAAATTATAACACATCTCGATGCGGAAGAACCAACAACGGAGAAGGTACTTGAACGGTCAAGGATGCACTACAAAACTTTCATGACATGTAAGCCAATGGAATTTCATGGTGCGAGGTGCCATTGAATTGCTAACACGGTTCGAGAATGTTGAGTCAAAGCTTAGTATCACGAAATGTCTTTGAAGAAAACAAGGTTGAGTTCTCTGTTGGTCTACTACGGGGTCGAGCATTGACACGGTGGAACAACCAATTGCGGACTAGAGGAAGAGGGGCGCAAATGCATTATCTTGGGAAGCATTCAAGAAACTACTAGCGATGAGTGCTGAGAAAAGATGAAGTGCAGACTGGAAGAAGAATTTTGGAATCACTTGATGGTAGGAGTAGAGATCGACAAGTACACGATCCGGTTCCACGAGTTAACTAGGATGGTTCCTCGCATGGTTTCCACCGTGGAGAAGTTGATTGACCGATATATATGGGGATTGATACGAAATTAGGAGGGATGTCACTGTCGAAACCAACCACTCTGCAAGGCTTGTGAGTATGGCGTATCGCTTGACAAATGATGTGATCAGTGCGGAGAACTAACAAAAGCAAGCGACAATGGACGAAAGCGACGGGAGGATCGCTAGGAAGCCGAGACCGAAATCGGCAAAACAAGAGGCGCGAATAACCCGAACTATGGGCGACCACCCGAGGCGCAAAGGATATCTGAGTCCACATCCTTTGTGCACTCGATGTAATTACCATCACTTAGGAGGCGCGAGGTGCGGCAAATGTGGACGAGCGGCCGGCCGCGAAAAATTGCTCAAGCAGGCTGGAAATCAGGGCGGAGAAAAGCATGTTACGAGTGTGAGTCTAGATCACCTTCGCAATACATCCAAAGTGAAAGAACTCCCAATCAAGGAGTTAATCGTCCAAATCTGGCGTTGGCAATAGAGGCCCACAAGATCGAACATTGAAATTCCTCCATGCGTGGTCGAGCATTCTATCACGGGTGCGAGGAAGCCCTTGCAGCGTGAACGGTACATTTCTTTGATCAACCACCTTATTTACATCGACATAATTTTGAGTGCATAACTTCCTTCCAATCTTTACCACGTTCACGACATTGATTAATTTGAGACCTATTGAGATCGACCTTAGTTGTTATATATTTTGTTGATTTGATTTGATTTGTGTAAGCAAATCCAATATCAGCGAATCTTTCAAAAGACTTCATTCAAGGATGTTGATTCCTATCTTTCTAACAACTTGTTTCCTAGCTTGATCTAGTAGCAGTTCTTGTTTGATGAGTTGCGAAAATCAAGCTAAGAGACAAGTTTACTCAAGTCGGTTTAGTTTAATCTCATGACGGTTCTTGTTTGATGAGTTGTGGGATTAAATTAGAATCGAATACCTAAAGGTCTTTTGAGAGCTACGTTCGATATTGGGCAAGTTTACCTATCCAATCTAATCACGAGCACGTACTTAGTTGAATGGGGAACACATGCGCATGGGCATTGATATGATCATTTAGACTGCTCGTACGATCATGAACTTTAGAACTCTTGTCGAGTTCGGACTATAGTATCGTTAATCGAATCAGGGGGCGTGATTCCGGCGACATGGGAAGAATGTCACAATTCTCAAATTCGGTCATTTCTTTAATTATATATGCATCATATTAGTTCATTCATGGCATTTCATTTCACATTTAACGCGTAATTTTTATATTTAATAAAAGTAATCACGTGAGTTATTATTTTGAATATTTAACCCGTTAATTTTAAAAATGATCCCGAGGTTTTTAAACTTACATTTAGTTTATAAAACTATATTTTTAGTTTTCCTAGTGTTTCAAATTTATTTGGTATATTAATCGTTAAAGTTTAATTATTACGTCGTTTTCTTAAAATTTTACGATAATTATGTTATCACTCAATTTTCACAAGGAAAGTATTTTACAATTTTTTATCATCTCATTACATTCTATTTTGACCAAATAAAAAAACTTACTTGTACCAAAAGTCACAATTATCTACCATTTACCTTTTACTTATACATTTTCTATATCTCCAATTATTACACAAATAATACACAAGTTATACAAGTTGTAAAAAAAAAAAAAAAAATCTTCATTCCCCCTTGTCGACCAAGGGGAGATGTGTCATAAATGATGCATGGTTCATTTAATTCATGTCTTTACATTTGTACATATAAGTCTACCTCAAATAATTTCTCATACATTTCATTCTATCAAAGTGTTAGTAGCAAAAAGTTTCTCTCTTCCTTTTGGCTTCTCCAAAACCGGCCACACCTTCAAGAAACAAAGGGATCAAAATTTTTATCAAGTTCAAGTGTATTTACAATCTAGTATATACTCTATATAAGGTTTTGAAATAAAAACCAAGAGTATTTAGGCTAATCCTTGTTACTTACACCTCATCATTTTCACTAGTAAGCATGTTTTATCATTTTCATGTTTCCTTTTCATTTCATATGTATCCTTTCATTTTTGGAGCAAGTATGCATGATATGTGATTTATACCATTTTATTTCATGATTTATTGAGTTATATATACATATTGGTCATCCTATAAATATTCCCATGGTATTCTTTGGTCTTGATGGTGATTAGGAACCCATGACACCCTAAGAAGGTGTATGGTAGGATTAGATTAGCTTTGGAGTTGATTTGAAGGGATTAGAATAGGTTTTGTCCGAGAAAACTATTTTCGATAACTATATATTTGTGTTCTGTCCTTAATTGAATTTCGGAAAACCTACTGTTGAGTGCGAAACTTTGGCCTTGATATTTAGAAAATATACTTTAAAACGAATCCGTGGCCGCTTGAGCGGATGAAAACGGACTTATAACGAAGAAGTTATGGATTTTAAAGTTTGACGAAAGCGTATTTTTTGAAAACTCAGCTTGCTGTTTTACATTGTTTGGGTCAAAATGAGCCTTAAGCTTCACAAATTATTTCGACTAGTCAAAATATATTAGTTTACTTCGATCTGAAGCTAAGGGCGTATTATCGTGAAAGCGGAATTGAAACGACAAAGATATGCACGTTTTTATAAAGTTGCCGTAACTATTATTTTACGAAAAACAATATTATTTTTACGTTACAAGTGTTACATTAGTATGTGATCATGTTTCAGCGATTTTAACGAGGTTGTGAAACTTTTGGAGCGAAATGTCTTCTAGTAAAATCAAGTTCACCGGCCATATTTTTCAAAGCGACAAGCCGTTTGTATAGCGGAGTTGTAATAAATTATTCTGGATGTTCAAACTTGGCGAAACTCACTTTTACACCACAATTAGCCAAAACCATTATCTTTAGCCCTTATTATCTTTATGATCGAGACCTTTTGAATGAAAACTTCGAATGAAACTTCTAGATATCGATACAAACTTTCCAAAACCGTCGAGTTCGTTCTCTAACGATCGACGTACACCATTTTACGACTAGATTTCCAAAGCCATTTTGTTAATTTCATGATAATTCCGCGACATTGTTTTGCGACGAAAAGTGAAAATTTCACTATAAATCATTATAAAACCATTGTAGGATGACATTTTGAAGTAAAACTTGTAAACTGATTTTTGAATGGTCAAGGCGTCAAAAGAGTATTTTTAAATGAAAAGTAATATTTTCAAAACTCATGAATGGTATAAATAACATCTGAAGTGCATGCATAACATTACATTGCAACTCATGACATATCATATCATTCGTAATAGGTCCCGGTTGACGCATCACATTATACCTCAGTGTACCCACTTTTGTCATCGCATCTATTCACCAAGTGAGTAATCACAACCCCCTTTTTCCGTTTTTACTATATTTTGGGGCGAAATGCATGAACCTTTCTTGAGCTAAATTGTTTACTACTTTTATTAACTAGTTTGACTAGAACTTGTGAACTCGAATCAAATCCTTGAACTTAATTACGAACCTATTACTTATTTGAACTTATTGAACCGTACATGCTATGACCCTAAAGTCTCGCCTTATTGGTGGAGCGTACAAAGTCTCCCTGTTCGAGCATCACTATAAAGTCTCCCTGCTCGAGCATCACTATAAAGTCTCGCCTTATTGGTGGGCGTCTCAATAAATCTCGCCTGGGTGGTCGGTGACAAAGGAGTCTCCTTGTTGGAGCGAGGCAAAGTCTCCCTGTTGAGACATCACTATAAAGTCTCGCCTTATTGGTGGAGCATCTCAATAATTCGCCTAGGTGGTCGGTGACAAAGGAGTCTCCTTGTTGGAGCAATGCAAAGTCTCCTATGTTCGGAGCATCCCTACATTATTATATTCATGGTACTATATTGTGAACTATTATGACCGCTTATACTTGACTATTAGACATACTACTTTTGGCGGTGGGTTGTGAACACAGGTTGCAAGTTTTGTATGGTGAACTTGGGCCGAGTGGATTTACAATGCCTTTGCTTTATGGACCATTCTCATCAACCGAAAGCTTTGAATATTTCTTACGAATTTTCTTATTTTGCTATCGTGTTTACTCACCAACTATTTTCATAGTTGACCGTTTTTTCTCATGCATTTCGTGTGATCGTTAGTAAGCTTTTTCTACCAAGTCTTGCATAATGAAGTTTTCACTTGTCACTATGAATCATTATGTATAAAACATAATATTTTGGAATCTAAGCTTTGTAATATATTCGCCGATGTCGGCTAAACTGGTATTGTAATGGTGTAATATTTCTTTTTAATATTAATGTTGGTATGTTCTATTATCTTGGGCTTATGTTCCCTTCCGTTACATCTCGTGTTTCCGCCTCCGGCGAGGGTGTGACACCCGGGTCGTTATGTCCCACAGAGACTCAATGGTGTGTACAACACTGATTCAGACGATAGAATGATCACTAATGATAGCGATCGAAAGGATTAGATTGAATATTACACTCTGAAAAAGTTTATAAATAAAAGCGACTTAAATGCAAATTAAGAAAATTAAAAGATAAAGATATTAAATAAACGCTATCACTATTTTTAAAGTGATGAGCGTTTAAAACCTAAAACTTAAAACTTACGTTTAAATAAAATAACGTAGCGTATAAATAAAAACGTGAAACTTATACAATATAGATCCTAAAAATATGAAAAATACATTTTTACAAACCTAATGATAAAAGAAAATTTATAGAAAAAGAAAATTATTTTTAACACTATTTATTTAATTATTATTAATTAAAAACTATTTATTAAGTATTTAAAATGCACTAAAATAGAGGAAAATACAAAATTAACCTAGAAAAATGAAATTATAACTTGGAAAAATCTAAAATATGATAAAACTAATTTTAAAACAGAAAATATATTTTTAGACTTTTATATATTTATTATTAATTAAAACTATTTAAAACTAATTTAAATTATTAAAATACCAAATAAAAGGAGAAAATAGGAAAAATACTTTTAAGCTTTTTACATTTATCTAAACTTAAGAAAATGAAAATTATTTTTGAGACTTTTCTTAATTATTTGTATTTAAAGCTAATTAAAAGGATTAAAACTAATTTAAAATAAGAAAATACCAAACAAGCTTGGAAAAATCTGAAAATTTCAGGAAAACTTTAAAATAATACTAGGAAGCTAGGGAAAATGGAAAATCATGGGGTTATGTGGCAGAATATGAAACTGATAAGGAAGTGCTTATTGAAATAAGCACTTCAATAAGCAAATGGAACCCAAAGGCTGCCAAACTGATGATGAAGCTCTAATAAGCTAAAATGACCAAAATGAAATGAGAAAGAACAAGCTAAACCTCTGATTAATGATCTAGAACAGAATTGATGTTATGAGATTAAGCTAAAAAACAGTGGCTGAGTACCTACTTTGGGCACAATTACAAGCTACAAATTAAGCTCAAACAGAAAACTAGCAAATGGAACTTGGAAAAGATCTGGGTGAGACCAATTGTACCAAATTTTAGGCCATGAGAAACTCTAATAAGCTCTGTGCACCTTGCACAAAAGCTGAGCAAATCTCAGCATTCACTGAGTTCAGTGAGCAGGGGAATTAAGGCTTAATTTGAGCTTATGCACAAGCTCAACCAGAGGGTTTAAGCTAAAAGTGGGTATGAGGTCTTAAAGACAATCAAGTAAACTACTTGTAGACCAAAAATCAGAGCCTCAAAAGCTTTAATGAATCATGTGGATCAGCTGCAAGGTTTGCACAAATCCACTTTTACACCATTTTGACTTTTTAAATAGATGCACAGTTTGACTATGGTGAACTTTAGATCCAATTTTAAGCATTGAGATGAATGTTATAAGGTGGAATAAGCATGATTCAAGCTTTGTTTGAGACTTTTAAACACAAAACACAAGTTTGGATTTCCAAATATCCAACAGATTAACTGTTGGAGCAGTTAAAATGAGTTTTGACTTTTGCATGTTTCAAGCATGCGAAATAAAATGAGATATGAACTAGAATAAATCAACCAAGCATGATACAACAAATTCTAAGCAAAGAAATGACCTATAATACAGTTTAACTACTGAACCAAACACCCCTTGATTAACTGTTTAAACAAGTAAAATTGATTAAAACACTAATCCACTTGATATTAATGATCAAACCAAGTGTAACTATCCTAAGTACAGCTATCTAAACATGTTTTACCCATTGGTGACATTAATTACTTAAACAAGCATGAAAGGCAAAAATGGCATGAAAAGTGAAAATTGAGAAATCACTAACCACTTCCAAGCATTATGAAAGCTAAAACCGAACAAAGGACCACTATACTAAACCATTTTTAACCCAACTCCAAGCACGCATCAACCCATTACCATTTCCATAGCTATTTGAGCCACCGTTGACTTTTATTGACCAACATCCAAACTTGATTGAAACTTGAATATTAGCTTGTAAAACTTTGATAAACTTATAAAAGCTTGATTGAGATTAAAATGAGCGGTTAAAAGCTTTAACAAAGGAGCTTGAAAATGAAAAGTTCAACGATTGAATATAAAACTTGGAATTTATATCAAAGACTTGAATTGAAACTCAAAACACATACAATGATGTTATAACTTGAATTTGATCTGAAAAAAGCGGAATTACAACATTTAAACTAAAACTAAGACATTTTAAATAAAAAGCGATATTAAAAAAAAATGAAAACTAGCTACCCTATTCAATCATCTCTCTACCTTCTCTTTTATACTCCCCAGTGCTTCTCTCTCCTGTTCTGAGACAATCCCACCACCATTGGATGAGTAAAATTCATCCTGGCCTTCCATTGGATTTTTGGCGCCAAAGTCTTTTTGAGCAGGTTTGATCATTTAATGAATTGATTTCAATCAATAAATGAGTTTTGGGTGTTAGTGAAGGGGGAGGGGACATGGTATGGAGAGGGTGTTGAAAATGGGAGAATACCATGGCTGGTATTGAAGATACTGAGGAGCTTGAGGGAGAGCGCAGTGAAAGGGTTTTGGGCGCCAGTGGGTTTGATGGATTGGTTTGACCAGCGATAATAAAAGGGGGTTCAAAAAGCTTATATGGCGGGGTCATAGGTGTGAAAGGGTCCAATTGGTATTAAAGGTTTTAATTACTTAGGGACCTTTGTTGTAAATTCTTAATTTCAAGGACTACTCACCAATTAAGCAAAGATGTTTGAGGGCTGAATTTAACAAGTTCCAAAAGTGCAAGGACCAAAATGTCATTTGCCATTTTCCGGGGCCTTTTCGCCAAATTTGAAACTTGAAGGACTAATTTTGTAATTTTCTCAAAACTTTTATATTTTTCACCAAAGGACTAAATTTGACAACTTTTGATTTTAAAAGGACCTTTGGTGACTTTTCTTTGAAATTTTGACTCGTGGACTATTTTTGACAATTTTAGAAACTTGGGGATCGAAAGCGCAATTTTGCAAATTTGATATGTTTTTCATCGATTTTGATATTTTGCATTTAAAACACATAAAACACGATTTGTGATATTTTATCATTTTGATGCGTTTTGAGTGTTTTAGATGATTTTGCAGTTTATATTGTACAAAATGATGAGTATTTAGAGACTCATCAATCCCCACTTGAGATATTGCTAGTCCCTAGCAATGATTTGAGAAAACATAATGGATTTTAATCTCTTTACCAAAAGCCATTACTTGGAGTAGCCAATGTTTCGGTTCAAGTAAGAACCATGTTACAAGATAACCATGTGATTTTGAGCAAACCACCGACTTTCAACGGTTTGGTTTGTCTTTACCGAGGCCGTACCCATACGGACTAGCCAACTCTTAGATAAATTATCAAGATTATCTTTGGTGAGTCGATTACCAATTATGGTTTTCCTGACCTTTACCACAAGCCATAATCTTGCGGGCTAGCCAACTCTTCACTTTTAGGATATGGTGAGTTGAAAACCATACAATTTTGGGCAAATTGCAAGCCATATAAGCGGATTTGATATATCTTTACCAAGAGCCGTTTGCTCTGGATTAGCCAATCCTTTTGTCTATCAAACATGGCGGATGATAACCAATTGAGTAAGTGTAGAACACTTACTCCAAAAAAATTTTGGCCAAAAGCAGGGAATTGGGTAAATAATACATGAAATTCGTGAGAATTCCCCCACAGAAATGAATATTGCCCTCAATATTCAAAGTACCAGCGGTTATGCGAAACAAAAACGTAAAAGGAAATATAACGCCATTATTTAAATGATTTTTTTTTTTTTTTTTTTTTTTTTTTATATATATATATATATATATATATATATATATATATATATATATATATATATATATATATATATATATATATATATATATAACATGTGACATCACCCCACACTTAAGTGTAGAAGGGGTAAGAAGGCGAAATATGGGTGAAAACCCATATGGTGTGTGCTCTTGTTTTTTGTTCTTAGTCGCTAGCTTGACTCGACCCGCATTCATTGGTTCATGGGAAGCAAAGTGGAAGAAACAATCTCCATCGGACTTTCATTCAAGATGTTTGGACAAACATTTGAAGCACGTGAAAGTTCCACACCGATGAGATATCAGAGAACCGCTCAAAAATGATAATTGAAAATGCCGGGATCAAGATAGTGTCCTCGCTCCAGAAGGAGTGAAGAGAGAGAAGTCACCGAGTAGGTGAAGAAAGAAAATCATGATAACAATCATGATTAGATCTTCTTCCTCGGGATTAAGTGCAATTGCACTTATTTGGATTTTATTGGTTGAGCTCTTAGGGTTGGAAGGCATCTCGGGAGGGAAGGTGGAAGGATTTGTCATAACTATGCAAATTGAGATTCTCTCCCGATCATGATTTTGCCATCCACGCAATCATACTCCAGGAGATACGATATGAGTGAGTTCACCGCGAACTCCTCATGAAGAATATACGGAGGTGGGACATGTGCGGTGCCGTGGGCTATAAATATGCACCTCGTCCATTATAGTCTCCGTGTCGGACTCATCACTATCAAAGATTGGATTAAGCGAATTTAGAGTAAATTCAGAACCGAATTCGAATAAGGGATTAGTGATAGTCGTATTAATTGTTGTGGAAACAACATAGTCAACATCCTCTTCTAAGTTGACGATCTCGGAATGTGGAAGTGATGCATCAATAAATTCTATGTCTTTAGAATATAAAGAATCGGCATCACTATAATCCTTTGTCAAAATCGAGAAAGTCTCAACAAGATCATTTGTAAGAGGAGAAAACACATCACACTCTTTGTCAAGAATTCCTCGGACTCACTTGGGATCGGGATAAAGTTCTCAACATTAGACGATTCCGTTTCCGAATAGTGCTAAGAAGCTCATCCCCGTGTTTAGAGAGTGAGTGGGAATATCGAGTGTGATAACAACGGTGAGGAGATTGGATGGACTAGCATACATATGTTTAATGCTTAACATTTGTTCTTACGCTAGTAATTCCATCATAGTCTTTTCTCACGACTTTTCATGGAAGGAGTCTCAAGCGATGAACTTGATGAATTGTTATAAAATTGTAGGATATCAAGGATATCTTCATCATCATCGTCATCGAGAATGAAACGGAATCGAGAGCTAGATTTGGCGCTTTTCTGTTGCAATTGATTCCTAACAGTTTTTCAAGCGCAATCACGGGAATCTAATTTAGCAGCCAGCTCTTGGCTAACAAAACTTCCATGGATTTTTCATTTGGATTTTGGGATGACATAGCCGACTCCTCCTTAAGTTCTTTTAACAACTCCGAGTCTTGATAGAAGGTGCATCGTAGTTTCATGAGGAGTCGCTTGAATCATTTGGTGCTTGTGGAGGTTGGTCATGATACAAAGAGTCGTAATTGTTACAAGGAAATGGATTCCTTGTTTGACAATCGAGCTAGAGTGAGGACCTCCACAATACTACAACAATACAAGCGATGTGGTGTGAGTGGTATGTCTTTGTAGTCATAATTGGTATCGGGAACACGCTCATAGACAAGCGTGTTTCACGATTGACAATCAGAGCTGGAATGTGAACCACCACAATACTCAACAATTACAATGATGTGTCTCACGATGTGGTGGTGATGGAATAAATCGATCGTGTTATGGTAGGAATAGGGATCTTGGTTATAAACGGACCCGTTTCTGATTCCACCATGCCATGGGGGCAATTACCACCATTATAAGGACCACCACACCATTGACAACCAAGAGGGTGAGGATAAGACATAGAAAGAATCAAAGGTTATCGGAGGGTAGAAATGAAGAATCAAAAGGTGAGAGGGTAAAGAGGAATATTTTGGTGTTTTGAAAAACATGACCATAAAACAAAGAATGAAAATATTTTTGGCGTTTTAACACTTCGGAAAAGTGTTAATGAACTTTTGGATTTTTGAAAACTTTACAAAAACTTTTACAAAAGATGGGATATGTGCAAGAATGGGTGCGAAAATGGCTAAACACAGCTTAAAGCCTCCCGTGATGAGCCAAAATTTTGATCGTGACGCAGTCAAGTCTAAACAGGACTTAAAAGCGCTCGAGACACAAATGCAATGAAGATCGAGAGAATCTGAGAGTTCCGGTCGTTATGTCCCACGGAGACTCAATGGTGTGTACAACACCGATTCAGACGATAGAATGATCACTAATGATAGCGATCGAAAGGATTAGATTGAATATTACACTCGAAAAGTTTATAAATAAAAGCGACTTAAATGCAAATTAAGAAAATTAAAAGATAAAGATATTAAATAAACGCTATCACTATTTTTAAAGTGATGAGCGTTTAAAACCTAAAACTTAAAACTTACGTTTAAATAAAAATAACGTAAGCGTATAAATAAAAGCGTGAAACTTATACAATATAGATCCTAAAAATATGAAAATACATTTTACAAACCTAATGATAAAAGAAAATTTATAGAAAAATAAAATTATTTTTAACACTATTTATTTAATTATTATTAATTAAAACTATTTATTAAGTATTTAAAATGCACTAAAATAGAGGAAAATACAAAATTAACCTAGAAAATGAAATTATAACTTGGAAAAATCTAAAATATGATAAAACTAATTTTAAAACAGAAAATATATTTTTAGACTTTTATATATTTATTATTAATTAAAACTATTTAAAACTAATTTAAATTATTAAAATACCAAATAAAAGGAGAAAAATAGGAAAATTACTTTTTAAGCTTTTTACATTTATCTAAACTTAAGAAAAATGAAAAATTATTTTTTTGAGACTTTTCTTAATTATTTGTATTTAAAGCTAATTAAAAAGGATTAAAAACTAATTTAAAATAAGAAAAATACCAAACAAGCTTGGAAAAATCTGAAAATTTCAGGAAAACTTTAAAATAATACTAGGAAGCTAGGGAAAATGGAAAATCATGGGGTTATGTGGCAGAATATGAAACTGATAAGGAAGTGCTTATTGAAATAAGCACTTCATAAGCAAATGGAACCCAAAGGTTTGCTAAGCGATGATGAAGCTCTAATAAGCTAAAATGACCAAAATGAAATGAGAAGAACAAGCTAAACCTCTGATTAATGATCTAGAACAAATTGATGTTATGAGATTAAGCTAAAAAGCGATTGGTGAGTACTACTTTGGGCACAATTACAAGCTACAAATTAAGCTCAAGCGGAAAACTAGCAAATGGAACTTGGAAAAGATCTGGGTGAGACCAATTGTACCAAATTTTAGGCCATGAGAAACTCTAATAAGCTCATGCACCTTGCACAAAAGCGAAATCTCGACATTCACCGAGTTCGATGGCGAGGAATTAAGGCTTAATTTGAGCTTATGCACAAGCTCAACCAGAGGGTTTAAGCTAAAAGTGGGTATGAGGTCTTAAAGACAATCAAGTAAACTACTTGTAGACCAAAATCGAGCCTCAAAAGCTTTAATGAATCATGTGGATCATTGCAAGGTTTGCAAAATCGACTTTTACACCATTTGACTTTTAAATAGATGCAGTTTGACTATGGTGAACTTTAGATCCAATTTTAAGCATTGAGATGAATGTTATAAGGTGGAATAAGCATGATTCAAGCTTTGTTTGAGACTTTAAACACAAAACACAAGTTTGGTTTCCAAATATCAACAGATTAAGCTGTTGGAGGCAGTTAAAATGAGTTTTGACTTTTGCATGTTTCAAGTACAGAAATAAGACAGATATGAACTAGAATAAATCAACCAAGCATGATACAACAAATTCTAAGCAAAGAAATGACCTATAATACAGTTTAACTACTGAACCAAACACCCCTTGATTAACTGTTTAAACAAGTAAAATTGATTAAAACACTAATCCACTTGATATTAATGATCAAACCAAGTGTAACTATCCTAAGTACAGCTATCTAAACATGTTTTACCCATTGGTGACATTAATTACTTAAACAAGCATGAAAGGCAAAAATGGCATGAAAAGTGAAAATTGAGAAATCACTAACCACTTGTCCAACTGTTATGAAAGCTAAAACCAGAACAAAGGACCACTATACTAAACCATTTTTAACCCAACTCCAAGCCTGCATCAACCCATTACCATTTCCATAGCTATTTGAGCCACCAGTTGACTTTTATTGACCAACATCCAAACTTGATTGAAACTTGAATATTAGCTTGTAAAAACTTTGATAAACTTATAAAAGCTTGATTGAGATTAAAAATGAGCAGTTAAAAGCTTTAACAAAGGAGCTTGAAAATGAAAAGTTCAACAGTGAATATAAAACTTGGAATTTATATCAAAGACTTGAATTGAAACTCAAAAACACATACAATGATGTTATAACTTGAATTTGATACAGAAAAACTGGAATTACAACATTTAAACTAAAACTAAGACATTTTAAATAAAAAACGATATTAAAAAAAAATGAAAACTAGCTACCCTGTTCAATCATCTCTCTACCTTCTCTTTTATACTCCCGATTAACCTCTCTCTGTTACGAGACAATCCCACCACCATTGGATGAGTAAAATTCATCCTGGCCTTCCATTGGATTTTTGGCGCCAAAGTCTTTTTGAGCAGGTTTGATCATTTAATGAATTGATTTCAATCAATAAATGAGTTTTGGGTGTTAGTGAAGGGGGAGGGGACATGGTATGGAGAGGGTGTTGAAAATGGGAGAATACCATGGCTGGTATTGAAGATACAGGGGAGCTTGAGGGAGGTGAACAGTGAAAGGGGTTTTGGGCGCCAAGTGGGTTTGACTGGATTGGTTTGACCAGGCAGTAATAAAAAGGGGGGTTCAAAAAGCTTATATGGCAGGGGGTCATAGGTGTGAAAGGGTCCAAATTGGTATTAAAAGGTTTTAATTACTTAGGGACCTTTGTTGTAAATTCTTAATTTCAAGGGACTACTCCTGCCAATTAAGCAAAGATGTTTCAGGGGCTGAATTTAACAAGTTCCAAAAGTGCAAGGACCAAAGCTGTCATTTTGCCATTTTCCAGGGGCCTTTTCTGCCAAATTTGAAACTTGAAGGACTAATTTTGTAATTTTCTCAAAACTTTTTATATTTTTCACCAAAGGACTAAATTTGACAACTTTTGATTTTAAAAGGACCTTTGGTGACTTTTCTTTTGAAATTTTGACTCGGGGACTATTTTGACAATTTTAGAAACTTGGGGTATTAAGCGCAATTTTGCAAATTTGATATGTTTTCATCGATTTTGATATTTTGCATTTAAAACACATAAAACACTGATTTGTGATATTTTATCATTTTGATGCGTTTTGAGTGTTTTCGGATGATTTTGGTTTATATTGTACAAAATGATGAGTATTTAGAGACTCATCATGGGTCAATACCATTGCTAGTTTTACCCATTTAGTATATACTTGTTTTTACCCAACTACATTCAATGTATTTGGTCAATGGGTCAAATACTTAAGTTTCTACCCATTTATATTACCCAATATACTACATACTAGTTATGTGTATATTTACCCAAATATGTAAACACTAGTTGTTGTACATATGTAATACTAAATCATAAAATCACTTATACTTGTTTTAGTGTTTTATGTGAAAATGTGAATATGTTAGAAACTATTAGTTCAAACCATTTACGTATTTTATTTGTTTCGTTAATATGATTTTACATTTGTTATCGACAAAACATTAGAAGATCGTAAAATATAAATAAGCGTTTTTACGGCTTATTTGTATTAACAATCTCCCACTTTTGTTGATGACAAAACATAAAATTTTAAGGAAAAGCTAAAATTCATTAAAGTTTGAATTTGTAGTTTTACTTTCTTCTCCCCTTTTGTCGAAACAAAAGAGCTTGAAAGAAACTAACACATTGTTTTTAGGAAAAACATGTGAAAGGAAACAAATATAGAGCAAGTAGCAGGAGCGGATCTCGTCTTTACTCCCCTTGACGAGTCCATCCCTAGCTAAGGCGTCAAGAAAGTAATTCTAATCTAGTTCATTTGCAACTAAGTTTGCAAAGAATTTCGTCTAAGAGGCAGTGTGCTCCCCAAGATGATTGCAACTTTGCAATGGGAAGTCGTGAAAAATAAATCTAGTATTGCAAGTAATTTGCAATGTATTGCTGACATGAAGCTCCCCTAGTTTTGGGATGTCAAATGCTTCAAGTGTATATTGAATAACTACAAAACAAAGGTTAGAAAACAAGTATAATGCACAATTTCACATATGTGATCCAAGTTAGTAGAAAAATAGTTTTCATCTCACGGATCCACGGTTCCCTCCTAGAAGGGATCCGTCTAGGCAATTTGAGGGATCCGTATAGCTAATGATTAAATTCAGCAATGGTGATGTAACAAGTAATGTTAACATCAAAATGAGATATGTATTCAACCAACAAACATATACTCAATGTAATATGGCAAGTAAACTATCATTCAATAAAACATAAGAGATGATCAACAAATCTCTAAAAACTAAGAGAATGATTTAGCCATATTCTACTAATACTAATCAGTGACCAAAGCTTAAGAAGCAATAATGTGCTTGAGTCTAGGGATGAGTAGACTTGTTGATTTGGTCCAATCTTTCAAGAAGATGATTAAACATGAAATGCAACTCATTTCGTACTTCTTGAACAAGTCCTTGGGTGATTAGACAATTAGATCAATTATTGTCTTGATTAGGAACAAGATGTTTTGAGGAGGTTCTACAAATGATGGTGGAGGTACATTGAGTAATTTAGGATTAGGTTCTACTAGGAATGAGAGTGGTGGTAATGGAAATTCCTACATATGATCAAGTCCTTGGTGGTTCCTTGTTTCCAACGATGGACTAGTTGGTGATGTAGGTGGTTCCTATTTTAACAAGAAGGTTGGTGAATGGGACGTTCTTGGTGGTGAATGCTCTAATTAATAGAGAGAGGCTTGGTGAAGTCCATGCTCTAGGAATGAAGGTTTAGACGTTTTGCTAGAACTAGGTATGTTTGGTTTAGAGCTCGATGATCCCTTTTCTAACCTAAAGGTTTAATGCTAACTATTGCGGTTCTATTGGCAATTGTTGATTGGGTTTGTTGAGGTGAGATTCTAGCACTATTATCTCTTACGGATGATGATTCGGTGGATGGGAAATCCTACCATTTGTGGGTTTAACGGAGATGATTTGGTTGAGGAAATTGGTTGTCAACACGAGCAAGTTTCTTGGGTGGTTCTTGGTTGGATGAGTTAGTACTAGGAGCTTTCCTCATGATGAAATGACTAAGGAAAAGGTTTCTAAATGCTAAGAATTATGTTGTGTTTGATGACTAAGGGATTCTAGCAAGATGACTTATAAAGGGAAGGATTTGGCAAGTGCATTCAAGACTTAAGTCTCTAATATCCTTTGGAATGTGATGATTAGCATGCACAAGAGTCAACTTGAGTTTCTTGATCTAGGGATTTAATTAGGATGAGGTGGAGTGTTCAAGTTAGCAAGATGAGCTTGAAATGATTGTTCGAGCAAGAGTTGACATAAATCATCACCGGATCCTACGGTTCCCACCAATGGGGATCCGTCTAGGCTAATCCTAGGGATCCGACTCTCGGCGACTAGGAAAGGATAGTAGTGATGTTTTGAAAGGTCTAAAGCCTATACCTTTTGAGTGTTTGAGTTCTCCTAAGTGTCTTTAAATGGAAGGGTACTTAAATGTTCAAGGGCAATGAGTGATGTAGCTAATGATTGCCTTATATGGAAGAAATTGGAACTTTCGTGAGTGCGATGAATGAACAAAGATGACACTAAAATCTTGAGAGTGTCAAATGGAGCTAAATGATCCTAGTGATCGATAGTGACTTAGGATAATGTCTTGGAGAAAATCCTAAAGGTTTTAAGGTGAACTAGAATTTGATCCATTTCGACCAATTTTGAGGTAAGGATGATTATGATCAATTTTGCCATAATCGAAAGATTTCTAAGTCTAGATGTGAGGGGTCATGTGAGAAATAATGAGTGATCTAGAGAGCGGAAGAGTAATGAGTTTAGGTGAAACGATAGATCGAAAAGCACTTTGAGTGTGATCCTATATGAGCTATGAGTGAGTGTGAAGCTTACTAAGCTTGAGAAGGACTTAAGAGATCCTAAGGTATTAAGTTCAGCTAGTGTGAAGTAGTCTAGGAACATGGTTTGAGGTGTAAAGGATTAAAACTCCACTTATTTGCACGGATCCCACGGATCCTTCACTTGAGGATCCGGCTGGTTACAAACTAAGGATCCAAGCATCCGGGAGAGTTTTACTTAACGATGGCGTTTGTTCTAAGTATCAAAATTAGAAACTAATGATCTCTCAAGAAGCATACATGTATACAAGTAAAACATACTAAGTAGCATGTAGAAATAGCACATAAGCAATTAAATGAGATCTAGTTCACAAGTAACACAGAGGTTTATCAAACTTAACAAGCACTATTCAAGAAGCTCAAAACAGATTTACGATCTAGATTAGTAAATCGTTTGTATTAACAATGGCGTGCAGAGTAGATGATGGTGTTCAAGACAATAGGGTTGTTTTGGCCAACGGAAGCAATGAACTTATGTATAGTCATTACAGATGGTGATTAGCATACAATGAACTTCGTCCATGAAGTCATGTAGCTCTTCTTGATCAAAGCAAGATAATCGATTGATGAGGCAAGTGGTTGTGATTAACTAAAAGAAAAATTAATTTTACAACTTGTTTGATTAGTAATCCTAAGACAATGCAAAGTATTTCCATTGTAAACTTACTTTAGGAAAACATAGGAGTATAAATTTCCCAAGTGAGAGAATGAATATGAGACTATTACTAGCGGTGCTCAATTACGGCTAAAAACGACATTTTTACGGGCGATTCCACATACCCAACTTCTATCAAGGAAGCAATTCAACCGTTAGGTCAAATTGAGTTTCTAGTGCAATAAGTTCTCCAATATTCATTCTCAAGTTAGGAAAATTTATATTCCTACAATAACCTATCGAAGAGTAACAATGATGATACTTTGCTTCGTTTAATATAATACTTGAGACAAATAAGGTGACGAAGGTGTCATGTTAAAAATAAGTTTAAAAGTTGTCCATATGGTAAACAACAAAAAATGGTTGGATGAGCTAGTTCAACATATGTTGTTGGAAAGCTTTGAGTTTGGACTTTCGGATATGAACAATGTTGATAAGGTTTTAAAGGTACCTTTTGAGGGGTCATTTAAGCCCTTATTCGATCACTTTTGTATCCGTTATTGCTTAATATCGTTCCTTTTCACTTTTAGGTCTCTTGAAGGCAAAATCTTGGAATGATGCTTATTTGGACGAAAAGCGCGAATATCTGAAGAAAATGGCCAAAGTCGAATCGAGACACTCAAAGTCTTTGAAACATAAGGCGACGGCGTCACTTTGCATATCTGCGACGCCGTCGGTAAGGCATTTTACTTGACGGCTCGAGGCGAAATGCATGTTTTCAAGGGCGGCGTCGGGTTCTAAAGGAATAGGCCGTCGCTACTCGAGGCGGCCTAGATGCGACCAAGACGGCGTCGGAGGCGAAGGGACGGCGTCACGGTCATAAGGTGGCGCCGTCGAAAGGTTTACGTGGCCAAGGCGAAACCCTAATAGCGGCGACACGGCGGCGTCACGAAACATAAGGTGGCGCCGTCGCGGATGTAATCTTATATATAGAATCCGAATTTTCGGTTTTGTGGGTAGTCTTTTGGGTAAAACCTAAAACCGAACCAAGGCTTTCTTGTGCGATATTTTAGGGTTCTAAACCCTATTATACATCAAGATAAGTATTTACTTCATTAATTTAATTATGTCTTTGATTATTTGTGTGTATGCTTGCATGTTCTCCATGTCCGGCTAATTTATTTGTGTGTTTGCTTAGGGAATATGAAACTTAATTATTGAATATTGATTGGTTGATACTTATCTTAGTTGACTAATGATCTAGAGTGCGCTAGATTATTCGTTGTGTATAATGCTTGACATTTCTTTGTGAACTTTAGAATATAATTATCTAGGTAATTGTAGGATAAAGTATTCAAGGACAACCGTAGAGTAGGCGTCTATAAATCACTAGAGGATTTGTAAACAAGACCCTTTGGTAATTTCAAAGAGTTAGGAAATAAGCACGCCTATAGCCTTAGAATCATAACGAACTAGGAATAAGGACGTGACAAATCAACCATCAATAGGAGATAATTAAGGAGTAGTAAAACCTAAGTAAACACATCTTTAAACTATCATACAGTACACATCAATTAGACATAGACTATCACAACCTTAGCTTAGATAATTAGATAATAGTAGAGTAATCGGTAGCAATACCAACCCCCAAATCCAATACCGAGATTCGTACCTTTCCAATTTCTAAAAAACATAAAAGATAAAAATAATCTTCCTCAACCTCAACCTTAGCGTAGTAACTTCTCACTAGCATTCCTATTCCCTAGAGAACGATATCAATACCCGTGGCTTACCCTAATTACTACACTACAACGATTAGGTTCACTTGCCTAGGGTGTTATAAAACTTGCTCGAAGAAAAGGAAGTTTCCTTGACCCCGACGACGCGTGTGGCGTTATCAAGTTTTGGCGCGCTGCGGGAATAGAATAGCTAGTTAGTAGTCCACCTCGTTTAGGTTTCCTTACTTGATTCCTATCAAGTAACTTTTTCTCATTTTAACTTCCTCGTAGTCTATCCCCTTCTTTGTGCCTTTGTTCGTAAAACTTTTCCATTGACTCTTCCGTTCACCATCATGGAGAACGCGAATCCACCAAAACTTTCACCCAATCAACAAAATCCACTACATAATCTACCTTTTCCACTCCAAATGAGATCACGAGGTTCCGGCAACATCATGATGAATCCTTTCACGAGGCTTGGACTCGCATTAAATATTTATTGCAAAAGTCCTTTATCATGGTATTGACTTCTTGTTTCCACTACAATTCTTTTACACTCGTATACGCCCACGAAACCCAAAGGAGACTTGACTATGTAACGGATGGGGATATTTGGGGACGTGGTGCTCGATTTGCATGGGAAACCTTTGAGATTCACGCCCAATTTAGAAGTGGAACATGGGACCCAAAAAGCAATTTTAGACCTATTTTCAATTTGGAAACTTGATTGGAAGGTTGTTTAGGAAGGAGATGATTAGAGTTGAGGTACCAAGGTGCATGTCATGGTTAGGCGCTACCACAATACAAAATGAATACATAGGTGATCTTGATAAGATGGAGGATAGAGTAGAAAATCCAACCCCATCGGATAACCCACAAGTCTTACCATCACTGAGGAACACATCGCCTATAACTTACCGGAAGAAGTAGAAGAGACTATAGGAACCCCAATTAGAGAACCTTTGGACCAAACGCCATTAGAGAATGTAGGTTTAGATGCTTGTTGTCATGACCTCTCTCTTAGTCCTAGGGAAGTTCCATATTTTGATGAACCGGAGCCTCACTTAAAAACCTTACCCAATTTTCCGTCTTTAGATGTGAATCTTGGAATTGAATTAGGCCCAATCCACCCATCAAAATAGATAGTCCGGTAGTTGCTTGATAAAGGTGGTAGATTCTAGGCCATGTAGAGTAGAAGCCGATATAGGGTAACCCATGACCTTACACACTTATATCACCCATTCATGGTTGATAACAAGAAACACTATGGGTTTAAACCGGGTTTATTAGGTCAAGATGGATCCTTAACCATGAATCTTTTGAAGTTGGTGAAAATGATCCATTCTTAGGAGAGATTTGATTCTCTCGCTACACCAATAGACTTAGGTAAGGTTGTAATGAATAGAGCACACTTCTTTGAGCATATAAATCACCCATCATCCTCTCCTCACGTAGCAAATTTCCACCCTAAGGGTGTGTATTGCTACTATCACCCGCACTTGAACTTAAGTGTAGGGAAAACTTCCTCTTTATATGTTAAATAAGGGTAGAGTCAGGCTCGTGACTCGAACAAAAACAAGCGCTTCTTGGGAGGCAACCCATGTGTATTTGTTTTCATTTTCATTTGTGTGTCGTATATCTTTTATTAATTGTTTGTCCTCATGTTTAAATTTGTAAAATGCTTTATTTTGTTTTAACCTCGTCTTAATTACATATAAAGGTATTTTACATAAAGGATAAGTGTAGGGAGGATTACACACGTTTTCATAAGAAACGTGAACATGAGAATAACAATTAATTAAAAGATATATATGTTTGTTTGTTCGAGTCAAATGCTTGTATCGAGTCATAATGGATGTTTTGCGAAATTTTTCCGATTCTAAAGATGTAAATTTTCCGAATTTTTTCGGAAAATCGCAGACCGGTTTTGTCGGGATAACTGACGGCGTCGAGATTGAAACTGACGTCGTCGAAGGAATAAAACATCACTTACTTTTCTCGTTTTACGAGCTACTTGTAAAATTTTGGAATTTTCCGGATCTTAACTTTCAAAACAAATTACGTAAACATCCATTCCACAAGCATTATATCCTAGTTTAAATCGAGTCTTATGTATATTATTACCGCCGATTTTACGAAGGTTTCGTTTGTTTTCTTCTAGTGTGCGGTTTAGTTTGTCAAGAAGAAGTTACACAAGTTTGGAAGGAGCCTTTCACGCAAAAACTCTTCTTGGAAAAGATTTAACCACCACTTTTACGGATCTACCGAGCTAATCGGGGAGTATTAGTTTCTTTCGTTTTGAATTACCTTCTATTATCATAACTTTGATACTTTCGGGAACATTGGGGACAATGTTCGGTTTAAATGTAGGGAGGAAAATAAAGCGGGAACTTTGAAACTATGCTTATCCTTGACTATTTGCTTTGTCCAAGTGTATTTGTGTAATAAACCATGAGAAAATGTAGGTTAGGGTAATTTTAGCCAAATTTAAAATTTTTCATGACATATAAGAGTGGGCCATTAGTCTTAACAAAAGCGTCTCATGGATAGGAAGTTGCATGACTAGCACAAAAACCCTTACCACCTAAATTCCACCCAAAATGTGAGGATCGCCTTTAGATTAGTAGGAATTAAAGCATTCATCTTTAATGCTTAGAGTGTGAACCGGTAGTATATTAGATTCTAGAACTTGTTTTGTGATGCATTCCGAGATCGCTAGTGAGACTACACTTGTGTAGTTAGGAATAACTAAATGATAAGAGGCATTAGGATAAACCCTTGTTTGATACACGTAATATAATTACTTCTTCCATATCGGTTGAGTAATTCCCCACACCCTTGCGTTGTACTCATCTTTAGTACACGATACCCTAGTTAACCCTCGAGCCTATCCTTTTCGCGGTTCTCGTGATGTTTCGGTTTTTCCGAATATCAATGAAGACATTGTTTACACCCCACCCCAAATATACACCCAAATCGCCTTAGCCTACCTTTATTGCACTCACTTTTAGTGCAAATTTATGTTATCACCCAAAACCCTTAGTTCAATTATCCGTTGCTTGCATGAGTTGCTAAGTCGAGTCATATCCTTTGTATACAGTTTTGGGATGATTGGGATTCATGGGAAAAGTTAAAGTTTATGAAATATAGGGAAGAGAACGTTAAACTCAAATTCCCTTTGTTTGCATAATAATGTACTCCAAGTGTTTTGATCTTTTCAATTCGGGTCAAATTAGTGTTAGAGTAATAAAACTCAAGTGTAGGGATGTGTCTATAAATCCTATCATTTTGATGTACCGTAGAGGATGGTAGAGTAAAAGTGTATGCAAAAAAAAAAAAAAAAAAAAAAAAAAAAAAAAAAAAAAAAAAAAAAAAAAAGAAAAAAAAAAAAAAAAAGAGTGAAAAAAAAAAAAAAAAAAAAAAAAAAAAACATACGGGCTACCATCCTACATCTATCTTTTAAATTATGTTTGTTTATTTTCGTTGCCTAGAGTTTTAGAGTGTCGAGTCTTGGCTTAGCAACGCCATTCTTCGTATACTTGCAACATAGAGATTTTGACTATCCACCACTATATAGCCTATCCCACCAAACCCTTCATTTCCTTACCGTAAGCCTAACATTACAACCCTTTAAAAGACCTCTTTGATAGTCTTTCCTAGGTGCTACGCCAAGCGGCGGAGGTTTGATCTATTCTCAAGCCTATGGTAATCTATGTACTAGGACCGGTTAATGAGTGTTTATCTTCCATTTCGATTTGTTATATTTCATATATACACCGAGAGAGATGTGAGTATCCAAACACCCCATGTGAGGTGCTAGTATGTAATTCGTGCTTGTTATGACTTTCTTGGGCTTATATGTGTTGTGGACCGTTTTGAATGGATGCTTCATGACCCCAACTTATAAATTAATTGGCTAAAAGCACATTTGCTTGAGGACAAGCAAATACCAAGTGTAGGGATATTTGATAAGGTTTTAAAGGTACCTTTTGAGGGTCATTTAAGCCCTTATTCGATCACTTTTGTATCCGTTATTGCTTAATATCGTTCCTTTTCACTTTTAGGTCTCTTGAAGGCAAAATCTTTGGAATGATGCTTATTTGAACGAAAAGCGCGAATATCTGAAGAAAATGGCCAAAGTCGAATCGAGACACTCAAAGTCTGCTGAAACATAAAGCGACGGCGTCCTTGCATATCTGCGACGCCGTCGGTAAGGCATTTTGACGGCTCGAGGCGAAATGCATGTTTTCAAGGGGCGACGTCGGGTTCTAAAGGAATAGGCCGTCGCTACTCGGGCGGCCTAGATGCGCCAAGACGGCGTCGAGTGAAGGGACGGCGTCACGGTCATAAGGTGGCCGTCGAAAGGTTTACGTGGCCAAGACGAAACCCTAATGGCGACACGGCGGCGTCGAAACATAAGGTGACGCCGTCGCAGATGTAATCTTATATATAGAATCCGAATTTTTCGGTTTTGTGGGTAGTCTTTTGGAGTAAAACCTAAAACCGAACCAAGGCTTTCTTGTGCAGTATTTTAGGGTTCTAAACCCTATTATACATCAAGATAAGTATTTACTTCATTAATTTAATTATGTCTTTGATTATTTGTGTGTATGCTTGCATGTTCTCCATGTCCGCTAATTTATTTGTGTGTTTGCTAGGGAATATGAAACTTAATTATTGAATATTGATTGGTTGATACTTATCTTAGTTGACTAATGATCTAGAGTGCGCTAGATTATTCGTTGTGTACTAATGCTTGACATTTCTTTGTGAACTTTAGAATATAATTATCTAGGTAATTGTAGGATAAAGTATTCAAGGACAACCGTAGAGTAGCGTCTATAAATCACTAGAGGATTTGTAAACAAGACCCTTTGGTAATTTCAAAGAGTTAGGAAATAAGCACGCCTATAGCCTTAGAATCACAACGCAACTAGGAATAAGGACGTGACAAATCAACCATCAATAGGAGATAATTAAGGAGTAGTAAAACCTAAGTAAACACATCTTTAAACTATCATACAGTACACATCAATTAGACATAGACTATCACAACCTTAGCTTAGATAATTAGATAATAGTAGAGTAATCGGTAGCAATACCAACCCCCAAATCCAATACCGAGATTCGTACCTTTCCAATTTCTAAAAACATAAAAGATAAAAATAATCTTCCTCAACCTCAACCTTAGCGTAGTAACTTCTCACTAGCATTCCTATTCCCCAGAGAACGATATCAATACCGTGGCTTACCCTAATTACTACACTACAACGATTAGGTTCACTTTGCCTGGGTGTTATAAAACTTGCTCGAAGAAAAGGAAGTTTCCTTGACCCCGAACGACGCGTGTGGCGTTATCATATGTTTTAAAATATGCTATTCAATCAAACAAGCACAAAAGCTATTTGAGATAAGCAAATAATCAAGTAATGCAAAGAAGACAATTTATCATCTAGCATAGCATACGAAAGTTCTTTTCATCGCTTTGTGTTAAATATAAACATGTATACCAAGCTTGATTAGTTTATTTTATATTTATAAATATGATCAAAACCTTAATTTCAATAGAGGACACATTGTTATTCAAAAGCGAAAACATCTGTCTCCAATTAGATCAAAAGTTTGTGCAAAAGTTATGACCGAAAAATGACTTTCTATTATTAATCAATGATTACAGAATTATTGTTTTGAATCAGTTTATGAAATCATTTTAAATGAAAGTAGACTCAAATACCTTTAAAACGATAGGTGGCGTGACTTCTAACAACTTACGGTTAAAAAGTTATGAATTTTGAAATTGAATAAAACTGCCTCTTCACACCTCGTATCCCACGGATCCCTTGCTTGAGGGATCCGTCCAGTAACTCGAGGGATCCGCGGATCGACACGTAATTACAAAATGTAATGTTTTGACCCGATTTAAAAGGTTTAGTCTTTGTAGACTTTTTAGTGAAGTTATATTACCCATTTTACCTTTATTCAAGCTTGATTAACAAGATATCTAACAACAAAACTTAAAAAAAATTTACTAAAACACTTTTCATATTATGCTTATTATAAGATAGAAGCATATATCACCATTTTGTCCACAAGCAATTTAGTACGTTTAAAAAGAAATGTAACTAAAAAAACATACCTTTGCTATATCCCCTTTTTATGGTTTTAGAAACCATAGACGCGAGATACTTCATGATCTTTAAAGATACCCCAATCCTTTGCTAAATATTCTTTTTAAGGAAAGAAATATTTAGAGACATTCTTCATGATCTTCTTGGTAATCCTTAATCCAAGTATGGAGAATACTTAACAAGAAAAATCTTAGAACATTCTATCATTGTCCAACAATAAACATTATAATGATTTTTAAAACATGACATTTAAAAAATCATTCTTTGTAGTTTTCAAACATACACGGATCGTATCAAGTTTTTAAAGTACAACATACTCTAAAAACTTGGTAACAAAGCTCGATGCCAATTGTGGAAAACTAGAAGGGGGTTGAATAGTTTTACCAATTTAAAACTTCCTTTTAAATATTTAGATCGACTTATGTCAATCTATTTGGTTGTTTATGTTGGACGTTGATAGATAGATATATAAACGTGTAATGAAAGATAAAGAGTAAGAAGCACATCACCACGACACAAGTATTTATAGTGGTTCGCCACAAGGACACCTTCCTTGCCCTACTCCACTCTCCGAGTCACCTACTCGAGTTCGTAATCACTACACCAACTCCTTATGGCGGAGAAGCCTTTACAACATCGCTTAACCTTTTCCTGTACAAAGCTAAATACCGAGTTCTTTCACACCAAGGCGAACCACACCTAACACTACGCGCCTACCCTTTATACGGTGCTAGGCTAACAACCGAGTTCTTTCACACCTTAGGAGAACTAATCCTATCACAACGTCGCCTACCCTTTATTAGGTACTAGGCTAAGCACCTAGTTCCATTACTATGGAGGAACTACTACCTTCACAACACAACACCTAATATCAAGGAGATCCACCTTGTTACAACATCATCAAGGATATCACCATCCTTGAAATAAACAAGTACTTATATGTATAACGATGCACCTCATCGATTATACGACCCACGATTCTTCCCAAATGCGACTTGATTAGATTCTTCGCATCCTTCACTAATGCTTTTGACATAACGCTTGCACCCTTCACTAATGCCTTTGTCTTGACATCTTTAGCATTCTTCACTAATGCTTTGACACGGATGATGAGCACCTTTCACTAATGCTTTCATCTTGACACTTTCGGCATCCTTCACTAATGCCTTCAACCCAACATCTATGGAGAAAGGTAGATCTATCAACAAGAGAACCTTCGTTGTCTTGATGATGACGAAGCATGGCAACTCATGGACTTGAGCTTGCACATCTTCAAGAAGTGGTGATCTTTCCTTTATGAGGAACCTAGAAGATTACACAAAAACAAAAGAGAAAAACTACATAGATCTCTTGGATCTGAGGTTAGAGGGTTAGAATACTTGGGGGAAGTATGTGTGTAAAAGGATGAGTAGAAAGGAAGAAATGGCTCTCTATTTATAGAGAAAATTTCTCTGCTCCCCGCATCCCACGGATCCCTTCCACTGGGATCCGCTAGCACAAAGCTAGGATCCGTGGAACTCCTCTTTGCCATGGGTATTTTTGGTTATGGGTCATGGGTTATGGGTTGATCCATGGTTTTCTTTCTAGATACAATGTATCTTAAGGATACAATGAACTTGGTCAAGTGGTATATATAAAACCATGGGTTATGGGTCAATACCATTTGCTAGTATACAATGAACTTGGTCAAGTGGTATATATAAAACCATGGGTTATGGGTCAATACCATTTGCTAGTTTTACCCATTTAGTATATACTTGTTTTACCCAACTACATTCAATGTATTTGGTCAATGGGTCAAATACTTAAGTTTCTACCCATTTATATTACCCAATATACTACATACTAGTTATGTGTATATTTACCCAAATATGTAAACACTAGTTGTTGTACATATGTAATACTAAATCATAAAATCACTTATACTTGTTTTAGTGTTTTATTTGAAAATGTGAATATGTTAGAAACTATTAGTTCAAACCATTTACGTATTTTATTTGTTTCGTTAATATGATTTTACATTTGTTATCGACAAAACATTAGAAGATCGTAAAATATAAATAAACATTTTTACGGCTTATTTGTATTAACAATCTCCCCTTTTTTGTTGATGACAAAACATAAAATTATTTTAAGGAAAAGCTAAAATTCGTTAAAGTTTGAATTTGTAGTTTTTACTTTCTTCTCCCCCTTTTTGTCGAAACAAAAAGAGCTTCGAAAGGAAACTAACACATTGTTTTTAGGAAAAACATGTGAAAGGAAACAAAATATAGAGCAAGTAACGGGAACGGATCTCGTCTTTTACTCCCCCTTGACGAGTCCATCCCTAGCTAAGGGCGTCAAGAAAGTAATTATAATCTAGTTCATTTGCAACTAAGTTTGCAAAGAATTTCGTCTAAGAGACGAGTGTGCTCCCCCTAGATGATTGCAACTTTGCAATGGGAAGTCATGAAAAATAAATCTAGTATTGCATGTAATTTGCAATGTATTGCTTTGACATGAAGCTCCCCCTAGTTTTGGGATGTCAAATGCTTCAAGTGTAGATTGAATAACTACAAAACAAAGGTTAGAAAACAAGTATAATGCACAATTTCCTGCATATGTGATCCAAGTTAGTAGAAAAATAGTTTCCTGTCTCACGGATCCCGGGTCCCTCCTAGAAGGGATCCGTCTAGGCAATTTTGAGGGATCCGTATAGCTAATGATTAAATTCAGCAATGGTGATGTAACAAGTAATGTTAACATCAAAATGAGATATGTATTCAACCAACAAACATATACTCAATGTAATATGGCAAGTAAACTATCATTCAATAAAACATAAGAGATGATCAACAAATCTCTAAAAACTAAGAGAATGATTTAGCCATATTCTACTAATACTAATCAGTGACCAAAGCTTAAGAAGCAATAATGTGCTTGAGTCTAGGGATGAGTAGACTTGTTGATTTGGTCCAATCTTTCAAGAAGATGATTAAACATGAAATGAAACTCATTTCGTACTTCTTGAACAAGTCCTTGGGTGATTAGACAATTAGAGAAATTATTGTCTTGATTAGACATTAATTCTTCAACATCGATGTTTTGAGGAGGTTCTACAAATGATGGTGGAGGCCTACATTGAGTAATTTAGGATGAGGTTCTACTAGGAATGAGAGTGGTGGTAATGGAAATTCCTACATATGATCAAGTCCTTGGTGGTTCCTTGTTTCCAACGATGGACTAGTTGGTGATGTTGGTGGTTCCTATTTTAACGAGAAGGTTGGTGAATGGGACAAGTTCTTGGTGGTGAATGCTCTAATTAATAGAGAGGCTTGTGAAGTCCATGCTCTAGGAATGAAGGTACACGGTACCCACGGTTCCCGCTGATCAAGACAAGCATCGCTCGTGATCGATAGGATTCCTAAGAATCTCCTTGATGGGTTTCGCAATTGTTCTAGTCGTTCTCAAACCGAACGTCTCAAAGAAGACAACACGGAGTGAGTGAACCAATAATTGAGATTCACTGATTGATGAAAAATTGATTTGAAAACAATCGCGTATTGCTTGAAGAAAGAGTTTTACAATACGACGAAGGTTTTATGAGAAAGATCAATTTTCAATCAAAAATACTTTTTGTATTTGAAAAGAGTACACATTCAATGTGTTAGTGAAAAGAAGAAATTTGCACATCGAACGGTTTTTCCAAAAGCATTTTTTCAATCAGAGATACTTTTTGAGTTTGAAATATGAATACACATTCAATGCTAGAGAAAATAAGATTTGCACATCGAATGGTTTTTCCAAAAGTATTCGTCAATTCATTTCCTGGACCAAGGTTGATTCACGAGTGAATCGCCCCATCGTTTCTATCCAGTTGTCACAAGTTTGATCTTTAGAAAAGATCTCACATGTCACCCACCAAGAGCTTGTTTGATGTTGGCTCTAGAAGGCTTTCCATCTTCATCGTGAATATATTTAATATATCACTCGGATGTTCTGGCAATACCACAAGGATAATGCGTATGACTCTTAATATATACTCTCTTTCCACATTGTGTGAAACAACAAGTCTTCATTATTTTTGTGTCCTAATGAGATATTGTGGATGATCTCTTGGCTCTAGACTCAATAGTGCACATTTGGTTTCCTATGCCGGAGACTAGGGAGAGGGTCTCCTTCTTCAATATCAACAATCTCTAAGAGAAAGTCGATAGATTATGCCGGTTCCCCGTGAGAATGAAACAAGCCCTTTTAAGAGAAACTTGAGTAGTTTGGGAAGTTAGGTGCAGTGCGTCACTTGGTCCATGACGTCTTGTCTTCAATACCAGTGTTACCTTAGTAACCACCAATAGCATATGTATTGAACCTGGTTTCTGCCCTAAGGTTGAATTATTGGAGGGCTATTTCTTTTCACCCTTTTTACATTCAATTATTTTTCTTTCTTCAACCCCTTTAGTGCTTACCGAGACTTCATTACTAGAACCTTGTTAGGTTTATTCCAGTTCTAGTACTATCTCAGTCCGCACTCTTCCCATTTCTCACTTTTCTCCTTTTTTCAATATACCTAAGGACTCTCCACTATCTAGTGGATTGTCCCTGGGTAGATCCCTCCGGTTCTGGCGGATCGCGGGAACTAATACCTAACCTTACCATCCTTATAACTCCATGCATAAAGTAAAATGGTCGGTCTTTCGGTACAGCTCATTCTTCCATTGGAACCAATTGAAAACCTTTTGAAAATCAATCCATGTATCTATGATACATGATCAAAACATTTTGTACCTGAATTGTTTTTGATATTTTTAGAAAAAGGCTCCCCCTCAACATGTGCATCTGATTTGTAAATTGTTTAGCACATGGAGGCACGAGGACTTGAAACTTTCAGATTTGAGAATGAAAGATTTGATTCATTGATCGACAATTTCTAAAAGATATCAACATCACTTTCCTGATCAAAGTTAGTATTTTTCATACTTTGTTAAAGATATTTTATGGGAAAGGATGTGGTTTTCAAAAAAAATGCTCCCCCTCAACTTGTGCATGTGATTTTTGAAATTGGTTTGCACGAAGAGGAAAGAGTTCTTAGAAGCACATCCACGATCACAAAAGCCATTAAGAAACAATTTAGAAAATCAATCAAGGTACTTTATGTTGAAACATGGAAATCTTGATACCTTGAAATTTAAATTTCTTTTTGAATGCTCCGCCTCAATATGTGCTTCGAGATTCGAAAGCATTTAGCACATATGGGAGAGCAGTCTGCACTTTTGAATCAAATCGATCATCATTTATCAAATTTTATTATTAAATCACAAATTCTCCCCGATAAAAATATCAAACCCTTTGAGATTTTGGATCCCAAGTGATTCAATAAGGTTTAGAAAACATGGAAGAATATGTGGCCTTGTTTAAATACTCTTACTTTTTTTTTGGTTAAATGCTCCTCCACAATCATGTGCGGTATGTATTTCAAAATCGTTTGGCACATGAAGGAAGGGTTGCTTTTAAAAACAATCACCCTTTTAAAACCGATTTGAGATTTAAATCACAATCTCTCCCCCGATCAAAAATTTCAAACCAATTGAGATTTTGGATCCCGATTGATTTAAATTATTTAGAAAATTTTGGGGAAAGACGTGGCAAGATTTAATTTTGAAAAATGATTGATATAGACCAATTAAAGACATTAAAGATTGTTAGTGTCAGGTATGATAGTTTTTAAGAGATCTTTGAGTAAAATAAAACAATTTCACAATCAAACAAAAAAAGAAATTTTTTTCTTTTGTAAGATCTATGAGTTTTAAAGAAAATCATACCATGACATAACATTAAATCTTTAGATCACCATTTATTATTGTACAAACGGACCTTTTATGAAGAAATATTGTTTGAAAATAATTTATTTTAAATCACTCTCCCCCTCAATCGATGACCGTAGTCGATGATTGAGTGACTTAAGTTTTGATAAAATGAAGTCCGGTGATTTTTAAAATTAAGTCCAATTTATTTTCAAAACCAATATTTTTCCATTTTTCCAAAACACTATTGTTTAAAAATTGTTTTAAAAATGGTGTCATCACAATTATTCCTGCACAAAGATACGTTAGGTGGTTGAGCTGCTTTTGTTGTTGTTGCTGAGGGTTGGAAGAAAACCATCTGCTGATGCAGTGAGACCTCTTACGTTGCATTTTTTCATGCCAACTCTTCATAAAAGTCAAATTAAGCTCCGTTTCTCCATTTTACGACCCAAGATATAGTTGCCCTTCCTTTCGGAATCCAATCATCAATTGTGGGATCCGGATCGGGAACATTCTTTTATACCATCTTATCTGCATATGTTAGTCAACATACATACAAATATATGGTGGTCGACATCACCCAAACAGCAATCGACTAATTAAAGCCAATCCAACATATCAATCATATCATACATGGGCATGGGAATTATATGTTCATCAATCTATTATCATCTAAACCTAACAATCACATCCTAGAAACCTAGTCCTTCAACATAGGCAATTATATTTTTCGAGATAAGTACGTGGGGCGATTAAGAAAGCCCGTTAGATGATGTAAATTTGAAAACATTCTCCCGTCAATCTTTACGAAAACTCAATCGATTGATTTACAAGCAACTCATTTACCACCATTTTGAAAACAACAAATATTTTTCTCAAGAATTTTAGATGGAAAATGTTTGAGTAGGAACAAAGATCCTTCGACATACTTTCCTTGTATTTGTTTTAGGATAAGTGCACGAAATATTTGAAAATTGGTTTAGCGTAGCACTTTCCTTTCTTTTGAAGAGCGGGTTGCTATCTCAAATAATAGCACACGATGGTTTAAGCACGGGTTACATCAAGTAATCAGAAGCCATTTTTGAAGCGTTCTGTTAAGCCAATCAGTAAGCCATTTTTAAGCCCGGTTACAAATCAAATAACTGTAAGCCATTTGATTTGTGACATGTTTAGAAAAGAAATATTTACACCTTCTGCTCGAACTTCATCTATGGTCCCGTGCCATTGTTGAATAACATTTCTAAGACCGCATATGTTATCGATACCTGAAGACATGTCTTGAGAAAACATATTTTTGGTATTTTTAAATTTTCTGATTTTTATGGGTTTTTGTTGGTTTTATAATTTTCTATTTTGATTTTGTTGGTTTTATATTTTTATATTTTGCTTTTTGAAAAATATATACCAGATAGATTAGATGATATAGTTTAAGAAGATGATGATACGAGTATCGAGATAAGAATATCGAGTAGCCCCGGTCATCATTCCTAAAACTTTCACCACCAAAGCTTCCGAGGCTCTTGAATTAAAGAAAGAAATTGAACCATCTGAAAGTGAGACTTTGGCAGCTTCCCCCCAAACCAAAAATCCTTTAGCTGAGCAGATTCAAATCTTTCTTTCAAGCTTCCCTTAGCCAGGTGCACAAAGAAGAACACCATTATCATCGATCTTGCTGCTCCTTTTAAGAATGATCATTGATTCTTCGTTCGGGGTTATATCATCAACAAGAAGAACAACAACGTATCATCCCACATTTAAATAATCTTCTCAAATTCCTTTTCCAATGAAGTCTGAAGCGATCCATTCCAAAAGGTGTCAAGAGAACAATTCCCCCAAGAAGTTGAATTGATGCAGCCGGTCTCTTTGTATAATGCTCAAGAACTCTCCCGAATACCCATCATGAGGGGAATGAAAACACCTCCTCAATGTTCACATTTTTCTTCCCTGATGATCGAGTATGAAGCTAAAGAACCCGAAGTACACCAATACCCTAGAACTCTCCCGAATACACATCATGAGGGAATGAAAACACCTCCCAATGTTCACATTTTTCTTCCCGATGATCTTGTATGAAGCTCCGTAATCCAAGTACACACATTCCCATCGAAAGAATAACGATAACACCTCCCTCATGTTATACATTTATCTCCCCTGAGAATGTCATACTTGTGTACCTCTTTTATCTTCAGAAACTTTCTCTTACATCACTTCCCCCACGTAGTTGGAATAATAACACTAAAAGCCACGAGTCAAACCTTGAGTTTCTCTGCGGTAATGACATCTGTCTTCTCGGGATTTCTTCAATCACTTAGAAGAGTTAAGTTCATCAAGTTTACTCACTTTGCATTTAGATGCGTGTCTCCTTCCCCCTTGTCGGTTTTGACACTTCAGAATCAGCAATACATTGTAAGCTCATGTACTAGAAATCTTTTGAGAAGATCACTTGAAGTCTTTGTGAGAATCAACTTGCTGAAGTATATGAGCAAGTCTAATTGGGGATTAAATTTGGCTTTTCAATCTCCCCCAATTAGTGCTCTCCCCTAAACTGATGAAGATTTTCAAGTGTTCTTCTCAGCCCGGATTAAGAAGAATTCTTTAGATCATCAAATGCAATTGCCTTTAGCCTTCTAACATGTAGCGTAAAATGTAGAATGCATCAGACTCGACCTTCTTCAAGATTGTCCGAACGGGAAATAGACAGTTAACATCTTCTTCACACCAAAGGCATTCCGTTAACTTGTAAATAGCAAATCCCTTAATTAAAATCCTCCCAATCAAACAAGAATGTAAAGATGTTCATCAAAGAAATCACCAAAGAACTAGAAGCACTTTGTCATTTAATCATATCACCGTGTGAAGATGTCAACCAATGGCTCTTGGAAGAAACTAGATGTGAAGATGATCCTATAAGAAGAAGCTCGGTTCTTACATGAGTTAGAGCCGTTTGACCATATATTCTCAAATATCAATCAACCATGCAAAAATTCACACTTTTCTCCCTCAAGAATTGCATACGGAGATGCCATTCTTGATTAAACAAGTGATTATCATCCAAAAGTATTCTATTCACACTTCTCCCCAAAAATTAGCACATGATGTCGCCATCTTCATTATATTGAGCAAGTGGAATAAGAGTAATTATCGATGAGTCCGGTTCACTTGATAACCGAAAGCGCTTGGAAAAGTATGAAGCATGTTGATGAGAATGGTCATAATTGAGAAGATTTCTCTTCTTGAAGATAATGCACACCAAACATACACATTTCTTTTCTTTAGAGTACGAGGCATGAACCGTTGTGTTCATATGTCATAATCTCTCTTTTCATCTACTCTTGGCAAACTTGTAATCAACCCCATTATCATTCAAGAGGCTCTTTGTTGTGACAAATGATGGAGAAAACCCAATATGATGAATTTGACCTCAAGTAAACTAACCCGAACTCGTGACTTAAACTTGCACATATGTAACAAAAGCGGTGCGAGACTTCATCCTCCATTGAATCTCTAAGTACTCTATACTCTTCAACCAACCAACCATCAAGTATAAGACGTACATCACCTCTTGAAAATCCACAATTGAATGTGACACTGAGCACTACAACGTAACTCCTTAAAGTTATAGTTATTTTGTGGTGGTAAGAGCCCAATTCTCCTAAGTGGTAAAAGAAAAGGTAAAAGTCTGTAGGATCGATATATTTATTGTGTTGATGATTCGGGTGGTCTTGGATGATCAAAATACATGATAGCCATTTTAGAGAGAGAGAGGGAGTTTCTAGCTAGAGACTTGGTTCACAAATATGGAAGTTTAGATTATCAGAAGCTCCACCCCTTCCATGGATGGAAGGGGTATTTATAGTTACAGACAACACGACCTCCTATCGGCCTGTGGATCAGGCATACAGTGGGTAAAGACCCGTCCTTCCTCCACGGTGTTACACTACACTAAACTAAACTAATAACTAACTAATAAACGATAAATAACGTAAACAACGACAAATCTACGAGCTAACATATGCTAGACCATTATTGGGGTGACCGACTCTTTAACATGGAATTTCCAATTCCTAACAATCTCCCTAAGGAGGTTACCCCATGAAATACATTTTGCTTCCTAGCATTCTATCTTTGACTTCGTTCTTGAGCTCGTAGACTTGAATTCTTCATTTCGCAATCTTTGTGCTTTAGTAGCTAATCTTCAAAGTCCGCATAGTTTTGTACTTTCGGTGGAGGCCTTTAATCGATCCACATCTTTGATGATCTTTGAGCTTTCATTGAGATCATCACCATAGAAAATCTCGGATCACCTTTCATTGTGTTGCCATCATGTGATGTTGCGACTTTCGGACCGACATGCTCACACTTTCGGATCATGACATCTTTTCATCGTAGTAGCGAAGCTTTATCGGTTCAAGATATTTGCAAAGCCAGCAGCAGAACATAGTATAAGAAATATCCGAGCTGTGTTACGTAGATATGCACAAGTCATGATTTCTTCAATTAAGTGGGATGTTTGTGAGCATGCGGCTTGGATTGACTCCTCAATACTAAAAGTCGCAACCGTCCAAATGTACCGCAAACAACAATTAGCAATAAAACACACAAAAGTGTCTTTGACCACTTTCGTTGAATTGAGGTACACGCCCATAGTTCCCGCTGATCAAGACAAGTACGCCTGTGAACAGTAGGATTCCTAAGAATCTCCTTGACAGGGTTTCGCGAATGTTCTAGTTGTTCTCAAACCGAACGCCTCAAAGAAGACAACACGGAGTGAGTGAACCAAAGAAATTGAGATTCACCGATTGATGAAAATGATTTGAAAACAATCGCGTATTGCTTGAAGAAAGAGTTTTCAATACGACGAAGGTTTTGTGAGAAAGATCAATTTTCAATCAAAATACTTTTGTATTAGAGAATGAGTACACATTCGATGTGCTAGTGAAAAGAAGAGATTCGCACATCGAGCGGTTTTTCTAAAAGTATTTTCAATCGTAGATACTTTTGTGTTTGAAAATGAATACACATTCGACGTGCTAGAGAAAAGAAGGTTTTCACATCGAATGGTTTTCCAAAAGCATTCGTCAATTCCATTCTCGACCAAGGTTGATTCAAGAATGAATCTCCCATCGCTTTCTATCCAGCTTGTCACAAGCTTGATCTTTGCAAGATTTCACATGTCACCCACCAAGAGCTTGTTTGATGTTGGCTCTAGAAGGATTTCCATCTTCATCATGAATACTTTTACATACCACTCAGATGTTCTGGCAAAACCACAAGGATAATGCGTAGGACTCTCAATATATACTTACTTTCCACATTGTGTGAAACAACAAGTCTTCATGAATTTAGTGTCCTAACGAGATATTGTGGATGATCTCTTGGCTCTAGACTCAATAGTGCACATTTGGTTCCTGTGTCGGAGACTAGGGAGAGGGTCTCCTTCTTCAATATCAACAATCTCTAAGAGAAAGTTGATAGATTATGTCGGTTCCCCGTGAGAATGAAACAAGCCCTTTTAAGAGGAACTTGAGTAGGTTGGGAAGTTAGGTGCAAGGTCGTCATTTGGGTCCATGACGCCTTGTCTTCAATACCATGTTACCTTAGTAAACACCAAGAGCATATGTATTGAACCCTGCCATCGCCTCTAAGGTTGAATTATTGAGGGCTATTTCTTTTCACCCTTTTCATATTCATTTCTTTTCATTCTTCAACCCCTTCAAGGCTTATCGAGACTTCATTACTAGAACCTTGTTGGGTTTATTCCAAGACTAGCTCGCCTCATCCGCACTCTTCCCATTTCTCATTTTCTCCTTTTTCATCATACCTAAGGACTCTACACTATCTAGTGGATTGTCCATGGGTAGATCCCTCCTTCTCAAGGATCGTGGGAACGAATACCTAACCTAACCATCCTTGTAACACCATTCATAAAGTAAATTGGTCGGTCATTTGGTATTGTTCATTCCTTCTTTGAAACCAATTGAAAAATCATTTGGAAAAACAATCAAGGTACTTGTGATACGAGATCAAAGCATTTTGTACCTTAATAGTTTTGATCATTTACAAAACCTCCCCCTCAACATGTGCATATGATTTAGAAATTGTTTAGCACATGGAGGCAAGAGGACTTTGAAATATTTTCTTTGATCATAATTTTCATAGAAAAAGCCATTTGATTTTCTTGGTAAATTCTCCCCCTCAATATGTGCTTTGGATATTTGAAATCATTTTATCACATAGAGGCAGGAGTTCTTTAAAGTACTTCCACGATCATGAATGCCATAGAGAAAACCTTTAAAACTCAATTAAGGTACTTATGATAAAACATTAAAACCTTTGTACCTTGATAGTTTAATTTCTTTAGAAATGCTCCCCCTCAATATGTTCTTCAATTAATGAAAACGTTTAGCACATATGGGAGAGTCAGCTCACTTTGAGTCAAAACGATCACTTGTTATCGATTATATTTAAATCACATTTTCTCCCCGATCAAAATATCAAATCCTTTGAGATTTTGGATCCCAAGTGATTTAAATAGTTTTAGAAAACATGGGAGAAAACGTGTTCGATTAATTTAATTACGATAGTGGAACAAATTTAGACATTAAAGATTGTTAGTGTCGTATGATAATTTTTAAGAGATCTTTAGGTAAAATAAAACATTTTCACAATCAAACAAGAACAGAAAAAAATTTCATTTTGCAAGACCTTTAGCCTTTGAAGAAAATCATACCATGACATAACATTAAATCTTTTAGATCACCACTTATTATAACGTACAAACGGACTTTTTGATGAAATATTGTTTGAAAATAATTTATTTTAAATCACTCTCCCCCTCAATCGATGACTATAGTCGTTGATTGAGTGACTTAGATTTTGATAAAAATGAAGTCCGGTGATTTTCAAGATTTAGTCCAATTAATTTTCAAAACAATATTTTCCATTTTCAAAACAATTTAATCAGATTTTTAGAAAATGGTGTCCTGCACAAAGATACGTTAGGTGGTTGAGAAGCTTCTGTTGTTGTTGTAGGGCTTGGAAGAAAACCGTCACGATGCAGTGAGACTTCTTCACGTTGCATTTTGAATGCCAACCGAGGTCAAATTAAGCACCGCTTCTTCAATCACTTAGAAGAAAACCATCTTGTCGATGCAAGGAGACCTCTTACGTTGCATATATGCCAACTCTCCATAGAAGTTCGCTTAAGCTCGTTTCTTCATATGTCAACCCAAGATATAGTTACCCTTTCCTTTCGCATCCAATCATCATCAATAGTGGGATCCGGATCGGGAACATTCTTATACCAATATACCTGCGTACGTTAGTGAACATACATACAGATATATGGTGGTCGACATCACCCAAACAACAATCGACTAATGTAAGTCAATTCAACATATCAATCAGTTCATATAAGGTATGGGAATAATTTGTTTATCAAACTCTAATCATCTAAACCTAACAATCACATCCTAGAAACCTAGTCCTTCAACATAGGCGATTGTATTTTACAGATAAGCATGTAGGATGATTAAGATAATCTCGTTAGATGATACAGATTTGAAAACATTCTCCCCCTCAATCAATGACTCATTTTTTTGAAAAATTTTAAAAGCGCAGAAGTCATTGATTGAGTTTGCAAATTAATACGAAAAATCTGATTCTGATTGATTTTTCAAGCAACTCATTTACCATCATTTTTGGAAAACAACAAATATTTTTCTGAAGAATTTATAGACGGAAAAACATTTGTGTAGGAACAGCAGTCCTTCGACATACTTTCCTCAAATAGTTTTAGGATAAGTGCACGATAATTTTGAAAATTTGTTTTTGGCGCAACACTTTCCTTTCTTGAAGAACGGGTTGCTATCTGAAATAATAGCAAGCCATAGTTTAAGCACGGGTTACAGTCTGAAGTAACTGTAAGCCATTTTTTGTGACATGTTTTGGAAAAAGAATATTTACACCTCCTGCTCGAACTTCATCTATGGTACTGTGCCATTATTTAATGACATTTCTAAGACCGCATATGTTATCGATACTAGAAGACATGTCTTTGAAAAATAATATTTTTGGTCTTTTTCAAATTTTCTGATTTTTATGGCTTTTTGAAGATTTTATATTTTTCTATTTTCTTTTGTTGGTTTTATATTTTTGTATTTTGTTTTCTGAAAAATATATACAAAGATAGAGTAGATGATATAGTTAAAGAAGATGATGATATGAGTACCGAGATAAGGATATCGAGCAGCCCCGTTGTAGAAGATAGAAGTCATCATCTCTTAAACATTCACCACCAAAGCTTCCGAGGCTCCACAATAGAAGATAGAACATGAGCCTTTGAGAAAGAGAGACTTTGGCAGCTTCCCCCCAAACCAAAAATCCTTTAGCTGAGCAGATTCAAAGCTTTCTTTCAAGCTTCCATTAGCCATGTGCACAAAGACGCACGCCATTATCATCGACCTTGCTGCTCTTTTTAAGAATAATCACCGTGATTCTTCGTTCGAGGTTATATCATCCAATAGAAGAACAGCACCGTATCATCCCACACATAAAACAATCTTCTCAAATTTCTTTTCTACTAACGTCTGAAGCAATCCATTCCAAAAGGTGTCAAGAGACCACTTCCCCCGAGTAGTTGAATTGATGTAGTCAGTCTCTTAGACTAGAGCTCACGAACCCGAATACACATACCCGAAGACAAAGAAACTTATACCATCAAAGTAGCAGATTAAGTCCAATAGCCAAAGAATAACCCCGATGTATACTTTTCTCACCCCCTGAAGAAAGTGTGTGAAGCTCAAGAACCCGAAGTACCCGAATGCCCAAAGAGAGAATAACCGATAACATTGAAGAAACATGCCGAATCACTGATTATCTCATGAGGACTATCTCTCATGGATTTCAACTCCGAATAAGTGAGTATATCTCCGAATCACCGATTAAGCACTCAAATGAAACAATTGAGCGTCCCCAATGTACACAATCTCTCTCCCCGATGATTGTGATAACATCAAAATCATCACACACTTGTGTACCTATTTCATCTTCGAAACGAACTCTTCCATCACTTCCCCACATAGTTGGAATAAGAACACTAAATGCCTTGATGAGTAAAACCTTGAGTTTCTCTCATGGTCATGACATTTGTTTTCCGGGATATCTTCAATCACTTAGAAGAATTAAGTTCATCAAGTTTACTCGCCATGAGTCAAACCTTGAGTTTCTCTCATGTAATAACATTTGTCTTCCGGGATATCTTCAATTACTTAGAAGTATTAAGTTCATCAAGTTTACTCGCTTAGATACGTGTCTCCTTCCCCTGTCGGTTTTGATACTTGTAATCAAGAACATATTTTAAGCCCATGTACTAGAAATCATTTGAGAAGAACATCATTAGCTCGGATGTATCTCGTGAGAATCAACTTGTCAAGAATGTGAGCAAGTCTAATTGGGGATTAAATCGACTTTTCACTCTCCCCAATTAGTGCTCTCCCTAAACCGACAATATGTTTGATAATGCCCAGTTAAGAAGAAGTCTTTAGATCGTTAATTGCAACTCGCCTTTAGTCTTCTAACATGTAGCAGAAATGTAGAATGATCGCAGACTGACCTTCTTCAAGATTGTCCAGGTTGGGAATAGAAAGTTAACATCTTCATCTCACCAAAAGCATCCCAATTAACTTACCTCTTACAAATCCCTTAACTAAAATCCCTCCCAATCAAACAAGAACGAAAGATGTTCATCAAGGAAATCAAGAACCACCGCACCGAACACACTAAATGGTAACACCAAACTACCAATCACATCAAACAAGAACAGAGATTGTTCGGAATCATCATGTTGATGTGTCGTGAAGCATTAACCGGAAACACTTTTCAATAAACTCACCAATCCGTATGAAGATGTCAACCAACGACTCTAAGAAGAAACTCCATGTAAAGATGATCCGATAAGAAGAAGCTCGGTTCTTACATGAGTTTGGAGCCGTTTGACCATTTATTCTCGAAATCAATCAACCATGCGAATTATCATACTTCTTCTCCCTCAAGAATTGCATACGGAGATGCCATTCTTGATTAAACAAGTGATTATCTTTAAAATGTAGTCTATTCACACTTCTCCCCAAAGAAATTAGCACATGATGTCGCCATCGTCATTATAGTTGAGCAAGTTGAATAAGAAAACAATCAATGGTAGCCCGTTCACTTGATAATTGAAAGCGTATGGAAAAGCATGAAGCATGTTGATGAGAATGGTCATAATAAGAAGATTTCTCTTCTTCGAAGATAAAGCGCATCAAGCGCACACTTTTCTTTTCTTTAGAGTACGAGGCATGAACTGTAGTGTTCATACGTCATTATGTTGAAGCACGAGGCCCGAATCGATGTAAGCGGACGCCATAATCTCTCTTTTCGCTCTCTTGGCAAAACATGTAATCAACCCCATTATCATTCAAGAGGCTCTTTGTCGTGACAAATGATGGAGAAAACCCAATATGATGAATTTGACCTCAAGTAAACTAACCCAACTCGTGACTTACACTTGCACATATTTAACAAAGAGCGTGTCGAGACTTCATCCTCCATTGAATCTCTAAGTACTCTATACTCTTCATCCAACCAACCATCAAGTATAAGACGACATCACCTCTTGCTAATCCACAATTGAATGTGACATCGAGCACTACAACGTAACTCCTTAAAGTGATAGTTATTTTGTGGTGATAAGAGCCCAATTCCCCAAGTGGTAAAAGAAAAGGAAAAAGTCACCCAACAATAACTAGATTTCCAAGTCTTCATTTTTTATAAGAAGCTCGAACAAGGATCATGAAGAATCTTCATCCAACCATCCCCGATACCTTCAGATACTAAGTACACTCGCCCGTGATATTTCACTTCAACTTCAAATAAATAATAGTGAATTAACTCCGTTGTCACATCTTCTTGGTTAAAAGCTCAAGTCTAGCCTCCTTGGACGTTTTAAGTGAACTATGATAATGGTTTTCATCCCGACCATGGTTAAAAGCACATTACCCCGTAAAACCATGTAATAACCAAACTGCCATGACGAATATCCAAGCACACATCCAATTCATGAAGTACACCCTTTTATCCCTTCTTCAAACAAAACCGTAGCACCAAAGATCGGAAGATCCCAAATACACTTTCCTTTCTCCAGATGGTTCCATCATTACGGATTTTACAACTCTATGGTTTAAACCGAGAAATAGTATCTTTCATGGATTTTACAAAACCAAGAATAAACCGTAAGATAAATCCGAAATGCACTTTACTATTACCGTGATGTTTCCATTGTCACGGATTTTACAAGTCTATGATTTAAACCGAGAAATAGATTCTTTCGCGGGATTTTACAAAATAAAGACAAAACCGTAAACAATGTCAGCTTGAATGTGTTATGACAAATTAGGTTTTGGTGAATATCTGTTTTAGGGGAACATGCAGCGGTTCTTCAACGATTCTTTACCCAAATGTAGACAACTTCACAAACCATACTAAGTCAAGTAGTATAAACTACTTCCCCCTGGAGGTTGACCGTAACACATCAAAGTACACGTTTCTCCCCCATTATGGTTTCGAACTTTAGGAAGCATCATAACGTGTACGATCATTTGCACGAGAAGTTCTTGTCATAAGCAAACATCTTAAAAAAATCATGATTGACGCTGGCGATTCTTAAAAAGATTTTGCTTAGACTATGAAATATTATTGACATTTTGTGGCGTAGAATATCCCAAGAGAATTGCTGAAATTGAACCTCCGTTGATTCAACGGCTAAAAGTAATGACCACATATGGAGATAACGTCACTTCAATTTCGCATCAATAATACCGTACGAAAACCCCGTAGTCATTTTTCACTTTTTTGCTCAAGCCGTGAGTTTTGTATCCTTCCGTGAAATTTTATACCATACCAAAAATACCTCATTTAATTGACAAATATCAAAGATGTGTATCCAATGTTTTTATATCCAAAGGAGAGAAAAAAAAACATTCGTCACAATCCATCATCCCTTAACGCATAATAGATGCATGCTATTACTTATACCGAGGCCCAATACTGAACACCCAATCCACCAGTCCACTTCATCATAAAAGCAACTAACCTGGGTATACTAATAACACCTTTTAACAAGGCCCAATGTCATCAAATATTCACTCGGCCCAGCTTAAAATACGATCCACTCCTAGCTATAAGAATAACTTTGCACTTACCCTAATCCCTCGTAACCTAAAATAACCCTGAGAAATAAACCACCTACTAACACCTAAACGTTTTATATTCTCTCTCAAATACAGATCTTAAATCAAATGCCTCTCAACCTTACTTATCAATCTCAGATCCTCTTGATTCCATCATCACTTAAATCAGTCATCACAACATCATTTCAACACACGAACAAACATACCACAACACGCGTTCTTTCTTTTTTATAGCATGAATGAAGAACAAAAGTAATTGACTCTTCAAGATCTTTGATAAAAGGTCACGGGTAGGTGTTTTAATGTGATATAGTTTACGTTTTCTTTTTCAATTCAAGAACGAAATAAAGAAATGAGATAACATAGTTGTTATACTCTTTCTTTGCCTTCGAATAATATCACAATAAGATCGATGATGAAATTGATTCAGTTGAGATAATCTTTAAAAGATTACAATTAAAACTTGAGTCGAATCTGAGATTAGATGTGTTTTCTGTTTACGAGAGGTCTGAGTCGAGTCTTGGTAGATTAATGGAGGGTTGGAGTAGGATAGTTTGGGATTTGTTTTAGAGGGTGGTTGTTGAGTCGGATCAGTTTGTTATTAGTTCTTGGCAACCAGTTTTTCTTTCTTTCATTATAAGATGATGGACTGATGATGTGATAAACTGAGGTCAGTGATGTTGGTATATGGTATTGGTCTTGTGGTCAAGTCTTTTCTTCTTCTACCTTTCTGTCAAGTCAAGTCGCTAGGTCTTGTTCTTTTTCAAAGCAAATCGCTAGCAGAGTTTTTGAGTCAAGTCGCTAGCATAAGTCGCTAGGCCAAGTCGCTACCTGTATGTGACAAGTCGCTAGGTCATGTGTCAAGTCGCTAATGACCTGAGTTGACTCAAAAGTCAACTCGCTAAACATTATTCAATGAATCTTGACAACTTGTAAATACAAGTCGCCACCAGAACATGAAACAAGTCGCTAGGAAGAAAAACGTTGACAAAAAAGTCGCTAGGATATTCCGGCGAGTTTTCCGACTATCTTCATACTTACCCAGAAAATAAGACTAGAAACTGCTTCAATATTACCCGTTTTGACCACGATAACAACCAGTTGACCAAAAAAAATTCACGGATATAGAATGGTACTAAAAGTCAGATGATAAAAGCAATCATTTTGGACAAAGCAAGTTGACACATGACAGGTTTGTTCACAAGTTATGACCAGGACTTTTAATATTTGACCAAAACAGATACAAAACAAACACTTGTTGAAAAACTGTTTATCCAAAGTAAAATGGAAAAAATATTTCCGACCAACCAAAAGTACAAAAAATAGTTTTTTACAAGAATCAAAACCACGAAGAATCAACACAACACAATAACCTTGGCTCTGGTACCCCAATTGTAGGATCGATATATTTATTGTGTTGATGATTCGGGTGGTCTTGGATGATCAAAATACATGATAGCCATTTTAGAGAGAGAGAGGGAGTTTCTAGCTAGAGACTTGGTTCACAAATATGGAAGTTTAGATTATCAGAAGCTCCACCCCTTCCATGGATGGAAGGGGTATTTATAGTTACAGACAACACGACCTCCTATCGGCCTGTGGATCAGGCATACAGTGGGTAAAGACCCGTCCTTCCTCCACGGTGTTACACTACACTAAACTAAACTAATAACTAACTAATAAACTGATAAATAACGTAAACAACGACAAATCTACGAGCTAACATATGCTAGACCATTATTGGGGTGACCGACTCTTTAACATGGAATTTCCAATTCCTAACAAAGTCACCCAACAATAACTAGATTTCCAAGTCTTCATTTTTGATAATAAGCTCGAACAAGGATCTTGAAGAATCTTCATCCAACCATCCCCGATACCTTCAGATACTAAGTACACTTACTCGTGATATTTCACTTCAACCTCATATAAATAATAGAGAATTAACCCCGTTGTCACATCTTCTTGTTAAAAGCTTAATTCTAGCCTTCTTTGACATTTAAATGAACTTTGATAATGGTTTCATCCCGACCATGGTTAAAAGCATGTAACCCCGTAAAACCATGTAATAGCTAAACTGCCATGAGGACAATCCAAACAAACACCTAATTCTTGAAGTACACCCTTTTATCCCTTCTTCGAAGCAGAAACCGTAGCACCATCATCAGATAAGATCCCGAAATATGCTTTCCTTTCTCCAAGATGGTTCCATCATTACGGGATTTTACCACTCTATGGTTTAAACAGAGAAATAGTTTCTTTTGCGGGATTTTACAAAACCAAGAATAAACCGTAAGATAGATCCGGAAACGCACTTTACAATTACCAGGATGTTTCCATTGTCACGGGATTTTACGAGTCTATGATTTAAACCGAGAAATATATTCTTTCGCGGGATTTTACAAAATCAAGACAAAACCGTAAACAATGTCAGCTTGAATATGTTATGACAACTTTGGTTTCGGTGAATATCTGTTTTAGGGGAACATGCAGCGGTTCATCAACGGTTCATTATCTATCAACAACAATATTCTCAACCATCCAATAAACACTTTGGTAAACACATCATTCAAGCATTTTGTCGGCTATTGCATTGAAAACATGGTGAAGTAAACTCGATATGTCAAACTTGATCATGAAGTAGAATTCCACAGACTTGTTACTTAAACTTGTACTAATCCTCGTGAACAAGAAACGGTGTACCCAAAGTACAAAACCTCTTGACATATCCTCAACTGCGTGAGACACCAAAGTGAGAGCTACGTTGTGGGTTAAGCGAGAAAGAATCACAACCGTAACTAAATAGCCAAGTCTTTATCACCCTCTTTAAATGCCCAAACAAGTCATCTTCGCGGAAGGATAGAAAGAAAGAAGATGAAATAAGTGAACTCGCCCGGAAAACCTCACATCAAATCCAAATAAGAAATATTGAACACAAACAACCTCGTAGTCAACCTAGTTCCAACAACTATTCAAGCCGTGACAAAATAACCATCGAGAAAATGCATAAACCAGAGTATCAAATCACGTAACACAACGAGTCTCTTTATCACACCAAATCTCATCATCAACTCTCTTCAATCAAACCTCATAACCCAACAAGTCTCATAATCAACTCTCATCGACAAATCTTATCAACAAAAACTCATATAATCCAACTCTCACATATATGATCCAATATTGAGAAGCCCATCAGTCCATTGTCCAATTCCAAATCATCACATGCACTATCATACCTTGTTTACATTCAAGCCCATGTTCTATATAAGCCACACATAAACAATCCTAATCCTCATAAAGCACTTCAGGCCCATGTTGCGCCCACTTGATGTCTTGGTCCAATAGATATAATAACACCCAACATACCAAATGAAAGTTACGCTCGAGGTCTATTGCAACATTAGCAATACAAATAAAAATAATCTCAAAGGTGAATAGCTCGACCAACATGAGTAATCACAATATTAGCAATACACGGTGCCTAATATGAGTTCACAAGCCAAATATATTCCAACTCATTACACACCTCAAGTTCGGCCCACTTCACATTCACCTATAGCCCACGAGATTATTGTACATTGTCCAAACACTCTCTCAAAATCACATTAATTCATAAAGACCAATGTAGTCATTCGGATACAATATCCACAATTCCAACATAACCCAAAATCGTATAACACTTCGCATAATTTTAAAAGACATGTATAGCACTCCACGGACCATGTGTCTACTTCTGGCCCACGAGTGAAAGAAAGCCAATGTGCGGCCCAGTTGAGATAAAATATAACACGACCCATTCAATTAAATTACAATCAGGAACCCTAATATTAAGGAGTATAAAATGCACCTTATCACTCCAACTCATCCCTAATATATCTCACTCTTTCAACCCTAACATCTCTCATCAAAACACACCGCCTCACTCTTTTACCAGTTAAACACCAACCCTAATTTTTATTAAAAAAAATCCACCCCCTATCTCAAACAAATTATCCCACCATATTCAGTCCGCCCCCATTCTCCTTCATGTATCTTCTAAGAACATATAATCATGTCTAGCCACAGGGATGGCATGAGACACTGATTTGGCTTCGAGCATGTGGTCTTGGAACATGTGATATGCAGATACTGAATAACCACAGGGATAGTTTGATGACTTACTGGAGGCCACGATAACAAACATCAGCAACACGGTAGGTTTTAAATTATGTTTCCTTTGTTGTAATGTAACGAACCAAAGAGGATTCTAACACCCTTGTTATGAATCCATCTTTATTATGTTCGGATATAAAAGGGGTAACGCCTCGCATGGATCGATGATAGATTTTCGGGGGTTGCACCATTAATTAGATCATGATTAAGCATCGACAAACCCGAAACAAATCTGAGATCGTTGTACTATTTTTGCTAATTACCTTATATCCGAATAAGAGGAAAGATTGAACCAATCCATGGTTTAAATCTTTTCTTTTGTATTAGTTCGAAAAGAAAAAAATCTTGGATCAATGATGTAGTTGTTTACTCGAGTGGCTTGACTTGTTGTCATGATGAATCGTTGATGAATCATTGATAAACATAAGAACAACTTTGAGATCCTTAGATGTTTAGTTATCTTGGGTTTATGTTAAGGTCTTTTAAGAGTTTGGGATATGTGAAGGTGATATTTCGTATGTTTAGACCCATGATGGTCATGATGATACACAAAGCTTACTGAGATCTTTGAATTCTAGGTAGTTAGGATGAGGTTGGATCGATGATGAGTTAATGTTTGTGAACTATGATCTTTAAGGTCTTGATAATACTTTGATAAACACAAACTTTGACTGAGATCTTGATTTTGGTATGTTTATTTGTTTGTTGATGATTCTTAATGTGTGTCTCAATGTTTTCTGGTTCTTGAATGATTTATGTCGAGTCTTGTTTAGGTTCAGGTTGTGTTTGAATGATGATGTATGTCGATCTTTAACAGAAACAAGTCGCTTCATTCTTTTCATCACAACTCGCTTACCCTATTTCATTCCTACAAGTCGCTTTAGATTCTTTAAACAACTCGCTTTTGATTCATCTTATCTGTTTCACAACTCGCATCTTTTCAGTTTCACACAAGTAGCTTGTGATTTTTTACTTAACTCGCTTATGATTTTTGACTCAACTCACATCTTATCTGAAAAAGAAACACAACTCGCAACAGCAGCAACTCGCTCAAAAGCAAGTGCAATAGTAGCAACTCGCTCAAAAGCAAGTGCAACAGCAGCAACTCGCTCAAAAGCAAGTGCAACAGCAGCAACTCGCTCAAAAGCAATTGCAACTCGCATAAACCAGATACAATGAATAAGGACAGAGTCACAACTCGCATCTTACCTGCCAGTACTCAACTCGCATACCAGTTAGTATAGTGTATCTGGACAAATGAGACAACCCGCCTAATACATGATCAACTCACATCCAAGAACAGATCTCAACTCGCATTGTAGAATAGGCATACAAACTGCTTATAACCAGATTTAGTAACCGAATTAAAACTTGTATGAAACAGCTTAGAAACTGCATAAGACAAGCTTAATAAGACTGGTATAGAACATGTTAAATGATATATGACCATGACATTCATTAAACCAGTAAGCCAACATAAAACACAAATATGACAACCAACAACAGCAGCAACACACATCATCAACTCATCATGCCAACTGAATCAAACACCCATCAAAATGCTTAGACAAAAACCATGAATCAAACCGCATACAATACAACCCAAACCGCAAATACGAACCACATAAAGCACCATACAAATCATCAAAACAACATAACCTTGGCTCTGGTACCAATTGTAGGATCGTGAATATTATGTTGTTTGATGATTCGGTGGTCTAGGATTATGATGATATAAGAAAGCCATTTGAGAGATGAAGAGAGTAGAGAGGTTATTTCTTGAAAGAGAGTTATTTAACAAATAAAAGGTTAGATTCAAAGAAGCAACACCCCTTCCAAGGATGGACGGGGTATTTATAGTTACAAATACTACGTCCTCCTATCGGACTGTGGATCAGGCATACAGTGGGTAAAGACCCGTCCTTCCTCTACGGTGTTGCACTTAACTATTCTACGCTAATAACTAACTAATAAACTAACAAATAACGTAACAAATGACATGTCTACGAGCTAACTTATGCTAGATAATATTTGGGGTGACCGACTCTTTACTATGGAAATTTCTAATTCCTAACAAAAAGACAAAGGGACAAATTTCAAAAATGCAAATGTGCTGAAATAAGTGTTAAGCCAAACTTTGAATCTGGGAGATATCTAAATAAAGCCTTTGTCTCTGTACTCGTAGATGAGTTGTTTCGGTCGCCATAAAAAGGATATCTTCCTAAATCGCGTTAAATTAGGACCTTGGTGTGGACCTCATTCTTGTGTGCAATGGTTTTCGAGGGAAGATAGATAACTAATTAGCGACTTAGCTTCATATCTTTATCAGAATAAAAATTATTGAAACGAGGAATTTGAAGAAATTCATTTCTCACAAAAATAAAATAAATAGAGAAAAATAGGAAAATGGTAGCAAAAGGTAATTACACAAGTAACATACATGGGTAGTGTTAGCATCTAGAGTCGTATTTAACAATGATTTCGATTTTACGCTTAGTTTTGGGACTTGTGAAAAATCAGGGACGATGTATTCTATCCGTATGGTCACTCCTCGCTGAGTTGTGTTTCCTATTCCGTGATCCTAAAATTTCATTTGAAAAATGTTGGAGTTATTGATCGACACGAAAGTTCAACAAACCGTCACTCATAATAAGTGCTTAATCGTAATATCTATATGTAAATTAAAAGGTAAACGGGGCATTTTTAGAATTAAGGGCTTCTTAATCTCTTTTGAGGAATCTTTGCTTCTTTCCATAGGTTTAGTAGAAAGAGATTGAAATCTTTAGTTTTAGAAGCGTGAGTTGATTGCATTGCGTGGGGACACGACAATCGTCTAGTCTGGGGTATTTTGATATGTGCTCAAACACATATCTTTTCTTTACCAAAATAGACCCAAAATAACCAGAAAAGAGTCGTTTATTTCTAATATTTGTTGGTTTCTTGAGTTTATGCATGTGCAGGTACGGATTTGATAAAACACACAAAAGAAAGCCAAATCAGATAAAAACCCGAGCACGAGAGAGAAAGAGTGCTAAAGCTGAGCCGGAAGGTCAGAAGTGAGCATTTGTGAAGATTTTTATGCTGAGAGGATGATTTATGAAAGATTTGATAAACTTTAAAGAAATGGCAGAATCAGTCCCTTAAGTTTCAGCAATTGACAGAAATTACCCTTGAAATTTAGATTTGGCAAAAAGGTCCTTGGTTTATTTGAGATTGACAAGAATGATCCTTGGAAGAACTCATCAGAAATTACACACTTCGTCCCTTGAAAATTAGAATGTAGTCTAGCCCTTATAATAGTATTCGGATTCATTTATAGTCCTAGTCCAAAACTATAATACACCTTGGCCCATTTCTAATTCAAGCCCAAAAGAGCCCAAGTCAAACCAGTGATAATAACCGATCAATGGCTAAGATGTTTTGAACCCCCAATTTAACCTTGGTCAACTGAAGTCAAAGTAAAAATAATAATAAAAGTTTACCCGCCCAATATGGTTCTTCCCCCTTTTCATTTTTCCCAGCAAACATAAACCCTAAAAAGCCCCCAACTCCAATTACCCACAATTACTTAAATCAAGGAGAAAGATATACTTTTATCTGACACGCCTGACACACGGAATGCCATGCTGGCAATCCGTGTGTCATTCCACACCATCCCTCTTCTCTGATTGGTTGAGCATACGTGGTAATATTGATCCAAGGGTCTAGATTATGTGATTGAAGATGGGATTAATCCAAGGGATGATAAACGCCAAGAGAAAGCACACTTGATCAGCTTCTGGATCCTTCTATTAGCTCAAGCTCATCTATAAATAGGACCTCTTTCATTTCAGTATAATCATGTAATAGTTTCTGAGTAGTTCTAGTTTAATTGAGATTTCATTTGTATTAGCTTTTAATTCTAAATTTAAATTTATGTTTTGTACTCAGTTTTATTAATAAAAAGTATTTTAGTTCAATTTCTCATTTAAATTTCAATTTCGTCTTGTTATTGTTATTAGCTTATTATTATCACTGATAATCATTTTAGCTTGTTTCCAAATCAATTTCAGAACAAAAAATAACTAAAAATAGAAAAATATCCAAAAAAAAAAAAATATAACTAATCTATTCTCAGAAGAATTCAGCTGTAGTTATTGTCTCATAAACTTTTCTAAGCTCAATCATAGCTTATTAAAAGCTTATCTCAGATCATACTAAGAATCTACACTCATTTACACTTCAGTCAAACAAAGTCAAACTTTAGAATTAAAGCTTGAATTACTCTGGTTTACTAATATGGCATTGGAATTGGGTTGATTGTAATATGATTGGGGTTGATATCAGTTTAGAATAGTGGTTAATTGATCTTCTGTTAGCATGTCATAGTGGCAGGACCTTTGTAAGTCCAATTTCTTTCTCTAAATTGTAGCAGTAGTGTAATTGTTTCTCAGTTTGATTAATTGTGTTTAAATTAGTTTAATATAGCTATTATTAGTAGTTTAGAGTGGTAGTCCATCTCTGCAATTCAGTTGTCTTGAATTCTGTTATATTGATCATCATCTGCATAAGTAGTTTAAGTTGGATTCTGATAGGATTGTTAGCATAGATCATACCATTTAGTTCTAATAAGTCATATTAGATTCAAGCTCAGTTGGTTATTAGATTAATTCAGTAGGTTAATGTTTTAATTTTACAATTCATAATAGTAACTAGTGTTTGGATCAGTCCTTTAATCTGTGTTAGAGGTAAGGTTATTGTAAGTTTACCACTGCATTAGTCCATATTAGCTTAATAGAGGTCATTTAATTCATAGATTTGCATCCTAGATCACTGAAAGTCAAAATTACTTTTAATCCTGTCTGATTTCCATATTAGTTTAAATCTGATCTTAACATTTAGCATATAAGTTTAATAGTGGTTGATCTAGCTTAAGTTAGATTCATCGATACATAAAACATCATTTGCATCCAAGTTTATTTGATCCAAAGTTCAAAAAAGTTAAAATCATTTCTGTTTCAAAAAGTTAAAATGATCATTGAGATTTTTGAGTCATAAACTTTGTAGATTTTTAAAATCCTAACATGTGTTTCAAATTCAGTACAATTCTGGAAGTAACAAGTTTGGTTGGTGGACTATTTCAGTGTATTTTTAGTTAAATTTTGTGAAAATTTTAAATCACCTAAATCAGTGCTTGAAGTTGGTCTAAACTTCCTTAGGTGCCCTGTGCACAAGTGTGTGTGCGGCCATACAGGCTTCTTGCAGAGTCTGTAGCAAGCTCAATATAGCTTGTTTTTGGCTCAAATTTGGTCTAAATGATCCTTGGTAGGTTTTCTAGAAGGTCTGATATCTGTTTCTAAGTTCTAAGTAGTTTAGCTTGCTTATTTTTAAGCTAGAAATTACCACCTCAGGCCTGATTTGCTCTTGGTTGATTTTTGCATTGATATGCTTGTAGCTTGTTATCCAGTAGTGTAGACTAGTTGTTTTAGGAAGATTTCACTTAGATTTAGCTTTATTTAGGTCCTGGTAGTTTCGGGTGCACTCAAGTAGCTTATAGCTTATTTTAGGAAACTTATTTCAAAAGCAGTTTCACTATAGCTTGCATCTCCATTGTTCTAGAGTAGATTTACTCATTTTTCCTAGATTCATAATTAAATTTTAGGATTTTTCTGAATTTTTCATAATTTTTTGAAGTTGTTTACTATTTTTCTGGTTTTAAACTAGTTTTTAATACATTTTAATTAACATTTAATACAATTAAATCAGAAAAATCTCAAATAAATATGTTTTCAATTTTCCTAGATTAAGAAAAATATAAAAAACCAAAAAAATATTTTTCCATAATTTTCCTAGTTCAAATAGTAATTTTTAGACATTTAATTAGTTTAAATTAGTTTTTAAATCATAGAAATTAGAAAATAATTTGGAAAAATACAAATACAATTTTGAAAAGTCTTTTTAGTTATTTTAGATTTTTAAAAAATAGTTTCATAATTTTCCTACTTTTTTCATAATTTTTAGTTATTTTGTTCTATTTTTAAATTAGATATCAGTTTTTAAATTCAAGAAAAAGCATAAAAATTAGTTTTAAATATTAGTTAACTTTCAAATTTCATTTTTAGTTGAAAAGTAATTTTAGATTACTTTTAGAAATTAGTTTATAGTAGATTGCATTTAATTCACGTTTAATTTAAACGTTATTTGAGTTATTAGTTGTAATTCTTTGTTTCCCCGTAGAATATTTCCCTTTAATGCATCCCATTTCCCGTAGTTTAGACAAAATCAAATTCAAATCTAAAACATCGAGCATTTAAATAACGAACCTTAAACGACGTTGTCCATTCACACCTCGTTGGGACTTCATTGACTAACCTTTTTCCTAAGAGGTTTTCAATTCAATCCTTGTGTTTATTTTTGATATTGATATTGTATATTTTCTCCATACACACCACCCTAAACCTACAATTCACATCACTTCTCATGTTGAAGTAAGTAAGCATACAACTGTTCATAGTTGGTGTTCCTCAATCCTTTTTTCAATTTGATTGCAGTAAAAAATCTGTGCCATTTAGGATTCATGTTGTTTACGAACTTGGAATTGAGTTGGATATTTGGCATTGTCATGTTGATGTTCCTCATATCATTCACAAGTTTGTGAACCTCACATGATACTTTGTGATACTTTCCCCTGGGATCATCTTGAAATTCTCAAAGTCATCATAAAGCTGTGACTCTCTATCTTCCTTAGTTAGTTCTGAACCCGAGAGAAGCATCTTGACATTATCCCAGACTGCCTTGGCCTAATTATTGTGATTGATCAACTTGTAAATGTCCTTTGGTAGACCTTGAAGTACGATGTTTGAAGCTCTAATGTCAGCATCGTATCTCTTCTTCTCCTTCTCATTAAGGTTATCATATGTTTTTATTCTATCCATACCCAAAGTAATAGTTCCATCAGCTCCAGTTTCAAGTTGATCCCTGGTTGTTCCCATTTGGAATGGTCTTTTATCAATTGATTGAATGATGTTGAGACCATTCTCTTTGTCCATGTAGTAAAATCGATTCTCTGTGCCCAAGATTCATAATCAGTTCTATCCAACATAGGAGGACGAGTATCGAGCCCTGCAGCTTGAACCTCATCAGCAACGGAAGATATGATTGTAGACATGATTCCTAAGTACACGGTATTTTACTACTCTTTGATTAAACTGGGAAATAGATTCTTTCGCAAGATTTTACTAAATCAAGAGGAAATCGTAGAACTCAAATCACAAGTGTCAAATCACAATTGACAAATTGCAACAGCCTAGTCAAATCATAGAGAGCTTAAAAAGCAGTAACACAAGTCGCACAGACTTCAAATCACACCCTGACAAAACGTAGTCTAACAAAACGCAGAGAGTCAAAATGCAGTCTATCAAAACACAGAGAGTCAAAACGCAATCTATCAAAATGTAGTATTTGACAAATCGCAGGAACAGAATGCACCCTTTAATCAAATCGCAACCTGTCAAAATGCATAAGATCAAAACACTGAGGGACAAGTCACTATCAATAGTACACCCACTACTTGTCCTTTTGTCCTTTCCACCTCAAAACGCGGTCAAAACAATCATATCGCAGCACATTTCAGACAAATCGCATAAAAGACTATCAAACCACAACAAGTAAGTAATCAAAACGCAGCCACGTCTGATCAAACCCCACACAAAAACAACCAAATCACAGGCAAGAACTCAACTCCGAGACACAAATTGCAGTGAAGAACAAGACCAAAAACCTTCCTTTTTTAATCAAAAGCACCACAACCAAGATGAATCAAGCCTTCCAAACCGAAAACTAAACTAATATGATGATCCTAAACACAAAAGTACAGTCAAAATCTAAACTTTAACACTAAATAAGATCAAAAGAGTGAAAATGTCTCTAAACTCATTCAAACCAAAACTTATGAATAACCAACTAAGAATCCAAGAACACACAAAGTAGATGATCAAATTGTAGCTCTTAATACCATTTCTAACATATTGGTTATCACAAACACACAAACACAAATAGTTATTTGATACATGTTTTGGTTGAGTTGATGCGCTTATTAAAACTAGTTGTTTTTGAACACTTATACCTACCCTATGCCATTGTCACAGACTATGCCTTCACTAGCTTTTGATGTGTATGAAGATGTCCTTACTGCTGCTAGTTCCCCAGCATTGACTCTCATGACTGTTGCGCAGGGTGATCCCTATGTGATTACCCGTCACTCTAGTTCATCATCATCGTCAGATCGCCCTAGCTCATCTAGGTAGCTCACTTTACGTCAGGTCTTAGCACGAGCCCAGACTTCTAGACTTGCTCGTAGTATTGCCCGCATGTCCGTGCGACCACCATCATCACCTATTCACCTAGCAACTCACTCTCTTCTGTCATCACCACTAGCATCACCATGTCTTAAAAGACCTAGATCCCTTACTGTACCACCTCAAGATTCACCCGCACAGAGACTCCGACTCATGGACTCTCCCTCTGAGGATGATGGCGAGGAGGAGCATGAGGTCGAGGAGGAGCATGAGATTGAGGAGCAGTATGTAGATGAGGATGAGGATCCTTAGGAGGAGGATGATGAGGATATCCCAGATATGGGTACTCCTCCATTGCAGATTCCTGCACCTTCTCCAGGACTAGGCTCTCCTTTACCTTTGCCTGAGCCTGATTCTCCTGGGCAGCCTTTTGATTTTGATTCACATCCACATTCACCTGAGATAGGTAGCCCATTGGGATCTGAGATACCATCGGAGATTGCTTCAGAGCCCGAGGAGCATGGAGGTACGGGTCTGATTTGGGAGAGGATTATATCCCAGAATATTAGCCTTAGTAGGTTGTCAGATCGATTAGACGGAGTGACGAGGACTAGCGTAGAGGATTTGAGGATAGATTTGACTAAGTTGGAGAAGAAGTCGATGGCCTTGAGAGAGGGTCTGTCGGGACTTTATGAGCAGGTAGGAGACCGGCATGCAAAGTGTTCGATAGCCCATGAGGCAGACCAAGCGCTTCGGCGCAAGGTCGACGAGTTGGAAGAGGAGGTCGTGAATCTTAGGAAAGATTGCGACTCTCAGCATTTGGGGATTTTGTCACTATAGAGAGTGATGGAAGATGTTTGGAGATCATTTAGGAGTGCCCGTAGTCGTGGATAGATAGTGTTAGATTCATGGCTTTGTACCATCTTGAAACTAAGTAGTACTTGGTTCTAGATGTAGATCTATCCTAGTTATCTTGATAGTATCGTTGTTAGGATCATTTTGATTTCTCCGTATCCTTTCATGTATTCCACTTTGAAACCTATGAGTTATGGTTATTGGAACGTGCATCCTTTGGTTATGATTCGCTCACTGGTTGTTTTGTTATGGTATAACGTTATCCTTGTTGACCTTGATTATGTATTCGAGCGTTATTTGGTGATCCTTGGAACCCAACTCGGTCTTTTAGAGCGTGAATTGTGAACTTATGAAACTGTTATTCTTGCCTTTAGAGTGATGGCACCAAGACGAAACCAACCTAGGAACAACCGAGCAGCTCCTGCTGTTGAGGTTGCCCACATCTGCCGAGGTCGTCGTCGACCCCACCACTCCACCCGTTGAGAACCCGAACACCGATAACTCACCAGAAGAACCCAAATGTGAACAACCGTGCTGAGAATGGTCTTGTTCCACAAAATCCTCCACCTGTGAACCCAGCCCACATTGACCAGCTTGTGACGCAGTGTGTCGCTGAACTGCTAGCTGAGTCAAATCTTTCTAACACCTCTGGTGGAACCCCAATGCTGAATCGAACTCGGGGTTGTACCTACAAAGAGTTCCGATTCTGTGGTCCTATCGAGTTTGGAGGAACTGAGGGAGTAGTTTACCTAACTAGGTGGTTAGAGAAAACTGAATCTGTGTTTACCGTTAGTAATTGTGAGGAGGATTGTAAGGTTAAGTATGCAACATTTACCTTGAAGGACGAAGCATTGACCTGGTGGAACAACTATCACAGATCCGTAGGAAGTGAAGTAGCTTATAGCATGACTTGGACCCAGTTTAAGGCTCTCTTGATCAAGACTTACTGTCCTAGGAATGAAGTTAAGAAGCTAGAGATTGAGTTCTCGAACCATAAAGTTAAGGGTACCGACATGACGACTTACAATCATTGTTTCCAAGAGTTGTCGTTGCTTTTCCCTGATATGGTTTGCACTGAAGCCCTTAAGATTGAGAGGTATACTGATGGATTGCCTTTAGCTACTCGAAATGATGTCATCATTGCGAAGCGGATAATTTGCATGAGGCACCATCATGGCTCGCGCTTGATGGACTCTTATGTATTAGAAGTAGGAGATAAGGGTAAGAGTGATAGGAGTGATAAGAGGAAGAGGAATGAAGTTGTTAAAGGGAATGGCAACAAACGGCAAGAGACATCCAGGGTGTTCGCCATAGGAAATGGAGAGAAGAAGGGTTATGAAGGTAGCAAACCCGTGTGTGGTCATTGCAATCGACACCACCATGGACCGTGCCCGAATGTGTATTGGAAGTGCTCTAAGATAGGACACTTGGCCAAAGACTGTAGGTCCCGACCACTTGCTGCAGCTCAAACTGCATAAGGAGCGGACTGGAAGGCCACTATCACCTGTTTTGGATGTGGAAAGAAAGGGCACTAAAAGAATGAGTGCCGAGAGCCGTGGATGAGAGAAAATCCCGGTAATGTAGGAGGATTTGTTAACCAAGGTGTGGGAAGTAATGGCTTAAACCCTGTGAAGCGTGAGGTTGTGGAGAATCAGGGAAATCGGAGTGTTAGGAATCAGCAGAGAGACATGGGAACAGCGCGTGTGTATGCTATTGGGAAGGAAGCTGGCGAGGACCCTAACGTAGTTACAGGTACGTTCCTTCTCAATAATCTCTATGCTTCCATACTGTTTGATACTAGTGCGGATATGAGTTTTGTATCCACCGACTTTATGCCATTACTAGGAATCTCCCAAACACCTCTAGGGTTTAGTTACGATGTGGAATTAGCTAATGAAAATAGGGAGAAGATAGACACCGTAGTCCAAGGTTGTACCTTAAATTTCCTAGACCACCCGTTTAGCATAGACCTATTGCCAGTTACCTTGGGAAGTTTTGACATCATTATCGGAATGGATTGGTTGTCGAAGAACGATGAACACATCATCTGCGACGAGAAGATCGTGCGTGTACCATATGGCGGAAAAGTTCTGAGCATACAAGGAGATCGAAGCGACTATGGAAGTACATCGATAGGTCCAGAAGTACATCGATAGAGGAGGTTGTCTTTTCTTGGCTCGAATATCTGAAAAGAAAAGCTAGGAAAAGAGTGAAAGACACCTTAATGATGTACCCGTCATTAGAGAATTTTCGGATGTGTTTCCCGACGATCTGCTAGGGATTCCACCTGTCCGACAAGTGGAATTCCAAATAGAGTTGATACCCGGTGCTGCACCCGTAGCCCGGGCACCCTATCGACTTGCTCCAAGAGAATTGGAGGAACTGTCCAAACAGTTGGCAGCGTTGTCAAAGAAGGGATTCATTCGACCAAGTTCGTCACCTTGGGGAGCACTGGTGTTGTTTGTGAAGAAGAAGGATGGATCGTTTCGGATGTGTATTGATTATAGGGAATTGAATAAGTTGACGGTGAAGAACCGATATCCGCTACCTAGAATAGATGACCTGTTTGACGAACTCCAAGGAGCTAGTGTCTTTTCCAAGATTAACTTACGATCTGGTTATCACCAGCTTAGAGTTCGAGAGTAGGATATCCCTAAGACGGCGTTTAGGACTCGTTATGGGCACTATGAATTCCAAGTGATGTCGTTTGGTTTGACCAACGCCCCGGCGGTTTTCATGGATCTCATGAACCGAGTATGTAAACGATATCTGGATAAGTTTGTGATAGTATTCATAGACGACATCTTGATATACTCCAAGAGTAGAGAGGAGCACGAAGAGCATTTGAGGCTCATTTTAGAATTGTTGAGAGAGGAGAAGTTGTATGCCAAATTCTCTAAGTGTGAATTTTGGATTCCGTCCGTGCAATTCTTAGCTCACGTGATAGATAGTCGAGGAGTTCATGTTGACCCAGCTAAGATTGAGGCCATTAAGGAATGGGCATCCCCTAAGAACCCCTCAGAAGTCCGCTAGTTCCTAGGTCTAGCAGGCTATTATAGGAGATTCATTGAGGGATTTTCCAAAAAAGCTAAGTCGTTGACCAAACTGACACAGAAGGACGTTAAGTATGAATGGGGAGAAAAGGAAGAAGAAGCATTCCAACTTTGAAAGAGAAGTTGTGTAGTGCGCCCATCCTAGCTTTGCCTGAAGGAAGCGAAGACTTTGTTGTGTACTGTGATGCTTCGCATAAAGGCTTAGGTGCTATTTTGATGCAACGGGAGAAGGTGATTGCTTATGCATCCCGACCACTTAAGAAGCATGAGAAAAACTACACCACCCATGATCTTGAGTTAGGTGCTGTAGTGTTTGCTCTTAGAATCTGGAGACATTATCTGTATGGAACCAAGTGCGTAGTGTTTACCCGACCATAAGAGCTTGAAGCATATCTTAGATCAGAAGGAACTGAATATGAGACAACGTCGTTGGTTAGAGTTTCTCAGTGATTATGACTGTGAGATTCGTTATCATCCTGGTAAGGCTAATGTTGTAGCTGATGCACTTAGTCGTAAGGAGAACATTCCACCAATACTCATTCGATCCCTAGGAATGACCATTATTTCGCCTCTACCATCTCAAATCTTAGCCGCCCAAGCTGCGGCATTGACGGAAGAGAACCGTCCTATGAGAATCTGCATGGAATGGTAGAAAGTGAAAACGCTTCTTGAAGCGCCCGACGGAACCTTATGCTTCGAGATGAAGTCGGATACCATTTCATGGTGGAATCCTTGAGTTGATTATGCATGAATCGCATAAATCAAAATACTCTATTCATCTCGGAGCCGATAAGATGTATCAGGACCTTAAGAAACTCTATTGGTGGCCTAACATGAAAGCCGACATAGCTCAGTATGTCAGTTGGTGCTTGACTTGTTCTAAGGTAAAGGTCGAACACCAGAAACCCTTAGGACTCTTAGTTCAACCCGAACTCCCAGAATGGAAATGGGAGCGAATCACCATGGACTTTATCACCAAATTACCAACAACAGGTAGCGGCAATGACGCTATATGGGTAATCGTAGATCGTTTGACTAAGTCTGCTCACTTCTTAGCCATTAGCGAGGTCGATAGTCTCGACAAGCTCGCTCGAATGTACCTTAAGGAGATAGTATCGTGTCATGGAGTACCGATATCTATCATTTCCGACCGAGATAGCCGTTTTACATCCCACTTTGGGAGATCCTTACAGTCAGCGTTAGGAATAAACCGATGGTCAAAGCGATAGAACCATTCAGACCTTAGAGGATATACTTAGAGCCTGTGTTATGGATTTCGACAAAGGCTGGGAGAGACATCTCCCTTTGGCCGAATTCTCCTACAACAATAGTTATCATGCTAGCATTATGGCCGCTCCATTTGAAGCACAGTATGGCCGAAAATGTCGTTCTCCTGTTTGTTGGGCTGAATTTGGGGAGAGTCAACTTACCGGTCCCGAACTTGTCCTAGAAACCACTGAGAAGCTAGTTCAGATTCGTAACCGTTTGCAAACCGCTCGAGATAGACAAAAGAGTTATGCCGATAGGAGGTGCAAACCTTTAGAATTTTAGGTTGGAGATTGATATGTGCTAAAACACATACCATTTCTTTACTGAAATAGACCCAAAATAACCAGAAAAGAGCCGTTTATTGCTAATATCTGTTGGCTTCTTGAGTTTATGCATGTGCAGGTACGGATATGACAAAATAGACGAAAGAAAGCCAAAACCGAAGAAAACCGAGCACAAGAGAAAGAAGAGTGCAAAAGCCGATGTCGGGATGCTATTTATGGGATTTGGATGATCAAAAGTGCAAAATACTGGAGTTCCGGGTAAAGATTGGGAGATTTCATTGTAAACTCGTCATTGTGTCACATTTACACAATTCACCATCACTTTTCCAAATTTACACAACAACCCCTCAACTTTCCCATATTGTCACTTTACACCCTTTAACTTTCACAAAATTACACATGTCGCCCCTCATAAATCCCACTTACCATTTGTACCTAAACCTTTTCACAAATACACCCTTGTTCCTTGGTTTTAACAAAATATACATAAAAGGTCCTTATGATACTATCTCTAATAAACCAAGTCCAAATATAATCCTAAACTATATTACATCTACCCCATTTAACCAAAAGCCCAAGCCTACAACAAAAACCCAAAAGCCCAATCTATCTTACATTCCATTACCTTTTCCTATTAACCAAACCAATAACATCACCCCGTATACCCTTTTCCTCATTTTTACCCAAGACCGGTCAACCCTTATTTTTACCCACCCGGTCAAACAAACACACCCAAAAGTCAAAGAAAAGTAAAAAAAACCCACCAGAACCACTAACGCGCCAAAACATGGTGCAAAACCCATCTTTACTGTTTAACTGTCTTCCCCAATTTACCCAGTTACACATCCTCATTTACCCACGTTTAATAGCTTCTAGAAGCCCTCTAATAATGTGTCAGAGGGTCTGACAAGCAGAATGACATGCTGGCTTATTGGAGCTCTCCTATTGGTCCTTACACCTCACATACTTGATCCAAGGGCTGTTAGAAGATTAGATGATTCACATGATTGATCAAGGGGTGAAATCAAAGATCCAGAATCTTCCCAAGGCTCCCTCATCAGCTTATAAATAGCCTCATTCAGTCACAAGATGATTTTGTCCATTTTTCATGCTTTTAGAAAAGTGTTACCATGTTTTTAATTCTTGTCATTTCAGTGTTTTCAGTAGTTAATTAAGTCATTTTATTGTAATTTGTAATTTGTAATCAAATTTTCAGTTAATGCAATTGTCCTTTTAAAGTTTAAAATTCAAATTGTTCTTCCAATTGTCATTAGTTAATTCTGTTTTTAAGAGTGTTTTATTTCTGTATTTGAAAGCTCACATAAGCTTTCACGAGCTTATGTGAGTTTGTGGTTAAAGTACTGGTTCTAAAAAATAGTTTTCAAGCAAAGTCAATTTCAGTCAATCAAAGTCAAAGTTGAAAGTCAAAATAGTCCTTGATAGAATTCTGGTTTTCAAGTGTTAATAAGTTCAGTTTAATGTTAATTTTTAAGTTTTAATTAAGTTTCAGTCAGATGAATTCATAGTTTAGAAGTTATTTTGCAAATTGAAGTCCTAAAGGGGTGTTTGGTTAATGCCTATTTTCTGTAATTTTACCATTCTGTCAATCTGAATTTAAGTGCATTGGTTTCAGTTGTTGTGCTTAGAGACTTAGCAATCAAACTTTCAAGTTCCAAAGCCACTTTTGAGTCCTAACATGTTTTATCAATTTTGTCTTGAATGCATCTTTGTTGTCTCAATTCATGATGTTCAGTAGCTTACTACATGGTCTATATCAGCTTATTAGTTTGTTAAAATTAGTTTTTCTTGCTATTGAATCATCCTAGTTTAGGTGAGTTTAGCTTATTTGAACTTTAGGTGTTTGTAGACTGCTTATCTTTCATCCCATAAGTCCCTATTTAGCTCATTTTCTCATGTTATGCCCTGCATCAAGTGAATTCAGTCCCTCATCATCAGTTTCAATTTGATTATATGCTAGATCATTTGATATCAGGACTTGGCATTTGTTTCTCTGGTAGCTTAGAATTATAGCTTATTCTGATTTTGCCTTTAGTTGCCCTTTAGAAGCTTATTAGGAACTTAATTCGGCCTGCAAGTCTTTATTTATGTCCTAAAAAGTCTGTTGCACCAGTCTTACTTTTGTCCCAATAGGTTTAAGGTTTAGATTTTTAATTTAATCATCTTAAGTCCATTTGAGCTGTAATTTTGGATTTAAGCACTCTAGTTGGTTGCCTTGCCTTTAACATGCTATTTTTAGTTTATTTTTAGGATTTTTCTAGATAGCTTAAATTAGTGCTTGAAGTTGCTGCATATGGATTGTTTGCCATAAGCCTTTGGATACCTCATTTCATACTAAGTTGCTTCTAGTTTGTGCTTAATGGATCAATATCAGTTGCATTAGATCATTATAGTCTAGTTTTAGCTTAATATTCCTTAATATTGTTGTATGTAGCTTTTAGATAGCTTTTAGCTTATTCTATCTTGCTTATCACATCAGTTAGTTGCCCAAATCATAGATCCTTTACTCATAAGTTGTTTCAGGGATTTTTCCTAGCTTCTCAGTATTATTTTAAAATTTTCTGGAATTTCTCATATTTTTCCCTGCTCAATTGCTATTTTTCTGCATTTAATTTCATTTTCTAGCCTTTTTAATTAGCTTTTAACCCAAATAAATCATAAAAGGTCAGAAAAATACAATTTTAATTTTCTTAGTTTTAGAAAAATAAAAATGTCATAAAATGTATTTTTCCAGAATTTTCATAGCTTAAATAGTATTTTCTAGGAATTTAATTAGATTTAAATAGTTTTAAATTCATAATAATTAGAGAAAAAAATCAGAAAAATATAATTCCAGTTTTGAAAATTCTTTTTAGATAATTAAGATTTTTTAAAAATAGTTTTGTAATTTTCTTGCATGTTTTTATAATTTTTAGCATTTTACATCTATTTTAAATGTCCAAAATTAGTTTTTCAAAATAAATCAAGAAAACCAAAAAATAGTTTTAAATTTCAAATAAATTCTAAATAACATTTTTAGCTGTAGAAAATTATTATTTCACTTTCAGGAGTTAGAATAGTGTAGTTTGCAATTTAATTCGTGATTTTTTTTTAATTATGTTATTTGCGTTTTTAGATATAATTTGCATCCTTAGTCGTAGTTACTTGTTTTCATCATAGATTCTGTAGTTTTAATTGCTTTTTATTACTTTCCCTTGCACCGTAGTTTAGAAATCACTCAAATTCCTTTTTACCCATTCGAATCCCGAATCACGCGACGTGAGTTGTTAAACTCCATTCATCCCTCACTGGGAAAACGACCCGGGAAATACATACATTTGTATTTCTTCAGAAAATATCTTGTGTACGAAAACGAATTATCAAGATCATGTTATGTTAAAGGTTTCTCCTTGGAAAGGAGTGATTCATTTTGGAAAGCATGGAAAACTCAATCCCCGATATATTGGTCCTTTTCCAATCCTAGAAAGAATCGGACCAGTAGCTTACCGCCTTGAGCTACCATCGAAATTGAGCAGCGTACACAATGTCTTTCATGTTAGTAATCTTAAGATATGTCTTTCGGAGGAAAACATAGTTGTGCCTTTAAGAGATATTCTTATCGATGAGAAATTGAATTTCGTTGAGGAACCGATTGAGATCATGGATTGTGAGAATAAATGGCTGAAGCATAGCCGTATTCCGATTATCAAAGTTCGTTGGAACTCCCGACATGGACCGGAGTTCACTTCGGAACATGAGGACGTATTCCGTAGGAAGTATCCTAAACTTTTCATGACACCAAGCAACTCGGAGTGAAACCCGGGACGGGTTTCTTCTGAGGCTGGGAGGCTGTGACAACTGGCAATTTAGGGAGTCTATTTTAGGTAACCGCATTACGTTAAACTAAATCGAGCTTTGCCTTTATCACTATTTTCATCGACTATGACTTGATTTTATATCGTCTATTGGTTTCTATGATTTATTTTATTATTGGATGAGTTATCGTGTGAGTTTTAACTCTTTTCGTTAGGCACTATTCGATTCGGCACTATAAAAGCCTAAAACGAGAAATAACGTAACTTTTAGACCGTAACTCAAAAATTGGCAAATAAATAGTCAAAACAAATGGAAAACATAAATAACGATAATAGAAAGTCGAATGAACATCATGGGACACTCGTGGGACAATATATGAGCTCAGGAATGGGTAAACGGGATAGTTTACGAAAAATGACGACCCCGGCCCCTCCTTTTTCCCTCTAGCCGGCGTCCCCTCCTCCCCATAATAATTTTTATTTGGTCCCTAGCTCCTAAGTATAAAAGCCCACTCACCCTCATTTTTACTTCCACTTTCTCTCACTAAAAACACACATAAACACACCTTTCTCTCTCTAGTCTCTCTTTCTTCCACCAAATAAACCCTAACCCTAATTTACCACCACCACCGCCGCCCACTTCCTGCCAAATTCCAACCACATTCCGGCGAGTGACACTACACCTCCACCACCATCTTGTAGATCTCTCTTTCCTCTTTCCATCCATATATAAAACTCTCACAAAATCCTACATTAACACCTTCAAATCTTGAAAATAATATTCGTGATTCTAGGGTTTTCATTAAATCTTGTAGATCGGGCTTATAAAAGGTAAATGGAACATGGGTCAAGCTTGTTTAAGCTTTGGTTAGCCACGTATGCCATTATTATGGCTCGACCATAATGAAAAATTTAGGGGTTTTGGTTCAAACATGGGATTAAAACTAATTAACATTTAAATAAACATGTAGCTAGTGATTTGATATCATGTGGTGTATCATATTGTTGGGTTTTTGCATTTTAGGTCAAGTTTTATGTTTTTGATTAGGAATAGTTGAGGGGTTTGATGTTTGGTTAATGATTGGAGGTTGATTGATTGTGTTTGGATGTTGTGGAAGTGATTTGGGAGATGTTTGGTTGTGGTGATGGGGCGTACGAGCCACAAGACCCACGTAGGGGTTGTGGTTGGTAGCGTACGTGACCCTCATGGACCAAGGGTCCGGGTCGAGTCGTTGTGGTAGCTTGTGGGTTGATGTTGTTGGTATTTGGATGAGACGCGTGGAGCCGAAAAGCTTCTAGAGCTTGTTTGGTTCACGTGGTCTTAACCGTGACCATGTCATGACCATTAGGGTCATAAATTGGTTTCGGGCATATTTGGTTGGTTGATTAGTTGGCGAGATTGATTTGAGTTGATTTGGGATTGAATTGCACTATTATGACTTTTATTTGGACTTAATATATATTGTCAACTTTGAGCAACGTCAGTGTTACTTTGACTTTTTAGTCAATAGTTGACCCCGACAACGCCGTAACATGGACTTTAGTATAGTTTAGACTATTAAATGATTAAAAGCCGAGAAGTCATGACTCGTGCTTGTGGACTCGAAACGAATAACGATATGAAACTAATATTGAAATTTGATGAAATGTATATATGAAAATGCTAATAAACTATGAAATATTAATAATAAAAAGGCTTTTATACCAAAAATATCGATAACAAGACTTGCCTTGTTATTTATTGTTTTAAAATGGAAACTAACGACTAAAATGGAAAGGTTTTCTAATAAGTAAGTAATTAATGTTTCGAGTGCACGTTTATCGAAATATGCCAATTATGGGCATTTAATACTAGTTTCAAGTATTTATTTACTTACGTTGTGTGCATGGGTTACGGATAACCTAACATTAATAGTGTTGATCCACGTGGGTAGCGGACTTATTAGGTTGACGAATCTAATAAGAGCCCGCTAGGTACGTTGGATACCATTATTAATGGGTGACTTATCCTTATGACTCTTTAGGATGCGACCGATTTATGGGATAATAAGCGACACGAATAAATAATTGAGTTTATCAAGTTGACGAATTCGATAAGGTCTACTATTTATTCTGAAACTTATTGGACTATGGAGCTTATCGCTTAGGTGTCTCATCGTGTTGCATTGAGTCACATATTGGTTGTTTGAGTGGCATCATATTGAGTCGATACACCCACATGAGGATACCAAACACTAGGACTAAACGGTGAAACAAGACATTTTTGAAGATAAAGAAACGGAATACATTGGGGTAGATAACGTTGATTTTGGGAAATATATATTAAAATTAGTTTACATTAATAGGTTGTGCCGAGTCGATAGTTGTTGTGCCGTGATTAGCTGTTATCTTCTGCTAGTGTTTATTTGTGCGTTGCTTACTTGAAGTGAGTTTCATAGTCCCACTTTTATCTATGATTTTAACTAAATTGGGGTAAGAATCATGCTACTGTTTCTGGACCTTTAAAACTATTTGGATTTGCTTATGTGCTTGACTGTTTAGATAGATGTGTGGTAGTTATTGCCTTAGTCTAGGGTAGCAATCCTAATTGCTATAACACGTTGCCTAGCTAAGAGTAGACTTCTACCTCGACCTAGTTCGGGGTTAGCAATCGTTCTAGACTTTGCTACGACAGTGCTGGACTAGAGTCGCTGGGACCCGTTGTGATATTGGATATGATATGGTTTGTGATCGATTGTGTATCTATCTTAAGTCTCGCATAGCAAATCAACTCCTACAGGTCCACTATGTTTTTATTGAACTTAAACCTATGAACTCACCAAATAGTGGTGACCTTTTAGCATGTTTTCTCGTATTTAAGTGATGTTTGGAGTACGTGTTCGGTGGAAGCTTGGCAAGGAGACATGGTTCAAGGATCATATTTGACTCTGATAATTTATGGGGACCTATTTTATTAAATCATATTTGGGCCTAATATTTACATTTTGGGATTAATGTTTTGAATATTTAAATTTGGGATTGGTTTTGAATGTTAAATGACTATCTTGTTTGCTATACTTGTGTGAGATACCAATCCAGTCGTAACGCCCCGAAAACTTGATTAAGTCTTCCGCTGTACCGAGATTTGGGGGTGTTACATAATACATCATGAGCAGTTTGAATGGTGTTGCCTTGTACGTAAAACTTGTTTTCAAGTTTGTTCTTCAAAGTTTTAAGGTTGGAAAAGTCATTTAAAAGTTTTGATTCCTTTTCTTTGAATTCTGTTTAAGCACTTTTAAATTTTCTTAAAGTTCTTCCTTTTGCTTAACAGTTTTATTAAGTTTTTCTTGTAAGGAATTTAACTATTGTTTTAATGTTTCTTCCCTTAAATTACTTTTAGTGATCAATGTACGCATTTGGCTATCCATTTCCTGCTCACGAGTGGTCAACCCAAATATAGCACGATGTTCATAGATGGCAACTTGATCCTTATAAATATTTAGCTTAGTGGTCATGGAATCATCAGGTGCATATTCAGTGTACTCGTCAAACACATATTCAAAATTTATGGCAGACGATGCACCATTAGGTACAACAAGACTTTCATCGTGCTTTACATATTGATCATATGGGACAACATTGCTATTACCCAAATTTTCAATATCTGATTCAACGACTTCTGTTGATTGTACTTCGTTGTGAATATTTTGCTCATCAACCATATCATATAATTTTAGTACCTCTGATATGATAGAATCCTTGGAGGGACTGGCTTGTTGAGGTGATGAGACCATTGGAGAAATATTCGCCATAAAGATGGTCTGTGCCGTTGGTTCATAATCAACATCAGAGTCAAAAGCGTCACAATCTGCAACCTGAAAGACGTTGAGATTGTTCTATGCAAAATCATATACCGGTTGTTCATCCACATCTGCATCATATGTTTTGACATTCCCATCAGCAAGAAATAGCAACTCCTCCTCATCCAAAGACACCCACTATCTTGAGCTTGCATCGCAAAGATCTTATCCTCAAGTACTCAAAGATTCTATGGATGTTTTGGTTGAGTGTAGTTCTTAGCAATATGTCCTTCTCCACCACAATTGTAACACTTAATAGGCTTCTTTGACCTGAACCATGATCCTTCCTCGGTTGAACACCCCATAACCAACTCCAGCTCCAACATTCCCCATGCATTATATCGTGGATTCATATTCGCCTTCCTTGCACATTCTCGAACCACAACCCTTCCATCTTCCACAAAGGCTTAATTCAGATATTAGATGAGGTTCGAGTTGGTTGTTGGTTCGAGGAAGTGAGTTTCGCTTTGTTGAACCAAGAGAGCCAGTTGGTTTGCAAGGTTTTCAATCAACATGCTAGATGGGGTAAATCCCGAGTCCGTATGGTAACTGCTTCTAATTCGAGAGGATGGTATGACTTGTGATGCTTGAGTACTTATCCTCACATTGGAAAGAAATGCAGTTGAGTCATTTGAAGAGTTTGCAGCACCAGTATTAGAGTGGAATTTCTCCATGATCAAACGCTCAAATGTATCATGCTTCTCATGCTGAAGTAAGTGAGCATACAACTGTTCATAGTTGTTGTTCCTCAACCCTTTTTTCAATTTGATTGCAGTAACAAATCTGTGCCATTCAAGATTAATGTTGTTTACGAACTTGAAATTGAGTTGGATATTTGGCATTGTCATGCTGATGTTCCTCGTATCATTCACAAGTTTATGAACCTCACATGATACTCTGTGATAGTTTCCCCTGGGTTCATCTTGAAATTCTCAAAGTCATCATAAAGCTGTGACTCTCTATCTTCCTTAGTTAGTTCGAACAAGAGAAGCATCCCGAATTATCCTGCATCGCCTTGGCCTCGGATTGTGATTGATAAACTTGTAAATGTCCTTTGGTAGACCTTGAAGTACGATGTTTGAAGCTCTAATGTCAGCATCGTATCTCTTCTTCTCCTTCTCATTAAGGTTATCATACTTTTTTGTTCTATCCATACCCAAAGTAATAGTTCCATCAGCTCCAGTTTCAAGTTGATCCCTGGTTGTTCCCATTTGGAATGGTCCTTCATCAATTGACTGAATGATGTTGAGACCATTCTCTTTGCCCAAGTAGTAAAATCTGATTCTTTGTACCCAAGAGTCATAATCAGTTCTATCCAGCATAAGAGGATGAGTATCGAACCCTTCAGCTTGAACGTCATCAGCAACGGAAGATATGATTGTAGACATGATTCCTAAGTACATGGGATTTTACTACTCTTTGATTAAACCGGGAAATAGATTCTTTCGCAAGATTTTACTAAATCAAGAGGAAATCGTAGAACTCAAATCACAAGTGTCAAATCACAATTGACAAATCGCAACAGCCTAGTCAAATCGTAGAGAGCTTAAAAAGCAGTAACACAAGTCGCACAGACTTCAGTTCACACCCTGACAAAACGTAGTCTAACAAAACACAGAGAGTCAAAACGCAGTCTATCAAAACGCATCAAAACGCAGTCTTTGACAAATCGCAGGAACAAAACGCAACTTTATTCAAATCGCAACCTGTCAAAACGCATAAGATCAAAACACAGAGGGACAAGTCACTATCAATAGTACACCCACTACTTGTCCTTTTGTCCTTTCCACCTCAAAACGCGGTCAAAACAATCATATCGCAGCACATTTCAGTCAAATTGCATACAAAGACTATCAAACCGCAACAAGAAAGTAATCAAAACGCAGTCACGTCTAATTAAACCGCACACAAAAATAGCCAAATCGCAGTCAAGAACTCAACTCCGAGACACAAATCGCAGTGAAGAACAAGACCAAAAACCTTCCTTTTTTAATCAAAAATACCATAACCAAGATCAATCAAGCCTTCCAAACCAAAAACTAAACTAATATGATGATCCTAAACACAAAAGTACAGTCAAAATCTAAACCTTAACACTAAATAAGATCAAAAGAGTGAAAATGTCTCTAAACTCATTCAAACCAAAACTTATGAATAACCAACTAAGAATCCAAGAACACACAAAGTAGATGATCAAACCGTAGCTCTTAATACCATTTGTAACATATTAGTTATCACAAACACACAAACACAAATAGTTATGGTTCAAATTTGGGAGAGTATATAGAGAGAAAGATGGAGAGAATGGGAACTTCTAGTGAGAGAAAGTGAAAGTTTATTATGAAGCTCCACCATTTGTCTTGGGAGGCAAAGGGTATTTATAGTGTCTTACAAAATACGCCACCTACGGGCTATGGATCAGGTATACAGTGGGTAAAGACCCGTCCGTCCTCCACGGTGTTACTAAATTAACTACTAACAATAACTAAATGACTACGACTACGAGCTTTCTAATGCTTATACATACTTGAGGTGACCGAGTCTTTAACTTACGGATTTTCTAAATCCTAACATATTTTTTTTTTTTTGTATAACTTCCATCGATTCTACTTTATAGCATGACTTGTGATAATAGTAATGACATATATCTACCTCATTTAGAGTATGTCTTTTCAACAAACTATCCTTAACACGAATTATCTTAGGTAGATGATTATGTCATTCAAAAAGTTTGTTAGATCTCGCCTTCCCAACGAAAACTTGGAAGAAGTCATTTATGTGTGTCAGTCAACGAACGAATCTCGTTCTTGTTAGTGTGATTGATTAAAACAATTACACCTTAAGTTGTCGGTCGGGTTGTGACACTCAAGTGTCTTTGAATTGCAATACACATTCATTTTTTTTGGTTGATCAACTTCTTGGGCTTGCTTCACTGTATTTATCCTTTTGGCACACTTTCATCATGTATCTAACCTCTTGTATACTTTGATATGCTCACATACCTCATTAAATTCATTTTGATATGCTCACATAAGCTCGCCTTTTTGGGAAGAAAGGAAAGTAGTGTAATAAGGGGGAGTAGGAAGTGATTTCAAGGGAACTACCTTTTGCTTCGACAAAAGGGGGAGAAGGGAGTGTAAACAAGTAACTTTTATATTTTACTGTGTGTTACGGTTTACATATTTGTCATCATCAAAAAGGGAGAGATTGTTAGTGCAAATATTACGATATTTAAACTAAACAGTTTCTTCGGTTTTAATAATGACAAACATGTAACTTGTAATACATAACGTAAAATGTGCAAATTACTTGTAAACACAAATCACCAATGGTTACTTACATAAACATCTCTCGACGTCTCAAGTATGCTTCAAAAAATTTGTAGATTTCCATCCCGACGTAAATCACTCAAGGTGTGAACAAACAAATCTACAACTTGACTAATGATCAAAGGATTATATTTTTCTCTAAACTTCATATTTTTAATGTGACAAAACATTTTTTCAAAAATACATTTTACAAATTATTTTTTAATTAAAAAGAAATATTTTAATTGGAAAAATAAGTTTAAAAATCCCAACAACTATTTTACCCCCCAAAACAGCTCCAAACATCCCCAAATAAACCTTCCCCACTAAAAACAAAAAAGGAGCATTTTTGGTACCGACAGTACCACTAAATTTAACAGTACCATCTGACAATTAGTGGTACCGTATGTCTGTAACGGCTAATTTTTCCTTTGCTTATAAATAGTGGACCATTTTACGCTTCCAACTTGATTTTTCCAGCTAGTTTTCTCTATCTAATCCTCTTTCATTTAGATCACTTTCTTTGATCATTTAGTTAGTCTTAGTTTGATTAAGAGTGTTCCAATCATCTGTTCTAGAGATCACCTTCATTCCTCTACTAGTCCAAGAGAAGAACACATCGTATCAAGAAGATACAAAGTGTTGTAGTGTTAGTGTAGTGTGTCTGTAACACTTGTTACGCACTTGTTGTATCTAGATATACATCAAGTTTTCCATCATCTTGTTTAGTTAGATTGGGTAGATCATTGTGATCTTGTTGATATCAAGAAGGTCTCGTAAAGCTTGTGTTGTTCGTGTGTAGATCGGGTAGATCATGTTGATCGTGTAGATCGGTAGATCCGGTTGATCATGTAGATCGGCTAGATCGGGTAGAGATTGTGGGAATCTTGTAACTTGTGTGATTTTCAAGGATCGGGTAGATCATGTGTGAGATTGGTACTAGCTAGATTAGTACTCGACATTTAGCTTAGTGTCGGAAAATAATGTAAGTGACATTGTATGGTTTCTCAGCCGATAAGGGAGCTTGTTGATTAGTGAAGTAACTCTCGAGTTTCTTCTTAAATACAAATAAGGTACCGAGATCTTCTAATGTTTTAGATAACAAACATAAAATCATTTTAACGAGTAAGGCCTAAGAGGATCTTCATGACCGAACCACTATAAATCATCGTGTCCGGTATTGACCCATTTATGCTTTCATCCCATTAATACAAATAAGTCAGAAAACGTTTATTTATATTTTACGATCTTCTAATGTTTTATCGATAACAAACGAAAATCATTTTAATGAAACAAATAGAGTAAGGCGTAAATAAGTTTGAGTTAATAGTTTCCTAACACACTTATGATGCCAAAGAATCAAATCAAGTAGCATTTGGGAAGAATGCCTAGGTTGTAACTACATCGTTATACATATAAGCTACCTCACACAAGCCTCCATAGTAATGGAACTACTTGTGAATGACTCCTTGACCGTTAGCCTAGAAGGGTAGGCTTAAACCGCCGGAAAAGGTTAAGCACAAATACAATGAAGTCCGGGGAGTGGAGTAGGGCAAGAGAATAGATTGAATTCCACGTTTATATATCTATCTATCAACGGGATCGTTATGTCCCACTTACTTATCTCTTTACTTGTATTATTGCAGACTCAATGGTGTGTTAAAACACTAATTCAGATGGTAGAGTGATCACTAAGGATAGTGATCACCCCCCCTCTACATTTCCCACAACTTCCATAAAAAGTAATCGGTTTTGATTAGAAATATTACACCATCTTTCGCCTCATCCAAGCAAAGTTATGCTAGACACGACGATATCTACCATACAACCATCCGAATGGCTTGGAATGGAATGGAATACATAATAGGAAGCACAACAATCAATAAAAGAAACGTAAACGTAAGTTTAAAAACTACGAAAAACATTTACGCACAAAATAAAAAGTGAAAACTAAGAAATAAAGGACCTAAAAATATGAAAATAACATTTTGGAATCCTAAAAATAAAAGAAAATATTTAGAAAAAACTTCGAAAATTAGTTGACATTGTGCTTGAACTCTAGAGTGGGGAACTCGGGGGTGGAGTAGGGCAAGGAAGGTGTCCTTGTAGCCGAACCATTATAAATCACTTGTTTCGCTACTTTCTATCATTTACTTTACTTGCTTGATTATTTACTTTACTTATTGCATTATACTATTTATCCATCCATACGAATTCACATAAGATCGAATCCAAATCTTTGAAACTTAAATTAAAATCGGTAAAACTATTCAACCCCCTTCTAGTTTTCCACAATTGGTATCAAGATCAAGGTTTACAAAAGTTTTAAAGTAAATTGTATTTTAAAACTTTTCGATCACAATGAGTTTTGGAAATTATTGCGAAGGAAATCAAGGCAACGACCTCCACTACTTGAAACTAATGGTTTTATTTATTGGAAAATAGATTTGAAACTTATGTGAAATCGAAGATATTGATCTTTGGTACATTATTGTTGAAGGTGATTTTCAAGCTACTACAAAAGATGATAAAACCGCAGCGATGTAAACATCCTCATGATCGTCTCTCCGACGACCAAAGAAAAATCTTTCAAAGTTAGTGAGGCAAAAATGGTTTTATATAATGCCTTACCTAAAAGGAATTTGAAAGAATTTATACGCTTCAAACCTCTAAAGAAATTTAGAATTCTTTAGTTGTAACACACCAAGGAAATCAACAAGTTAAAAACAAGAAAATTGATTTATTTGTTCAATAATATGAACAATTTTCAATATCGGATGAGGATAGTATAGATAATTCTTTTGCTAACTTTACTATTATTACTTCTTTACAAGCACTTGATGAGTCTTTTTCTAGTCGTAATCATGTCGGAGATTTCTAAGGCGTTTCCATCAAAGTGGAGACCAAAGATGACGACCATTGAAGAATCCAAAGACTTGTCAATCCTCACTCGATGAACTCATAGGCAACCTAAAGTCTATGAGCTTGTCATCGCTAAAGACTCAAGCTTCAAAAGAAAAGAAAGAGAATCACAAATCTCTTGCCTTAAAAGCCAAGAAAGTCTCAGCGATGAAGAAACCTCATCTTCGAAAAGTGATGACGAAACGTATTGAATGGCGATACGGGACTTCAAGAAGTTCTTTTGGTGAAAAGGAAGATATGTCAAGCAACCGTATGATGAAAAGAAGGGGTTACGGAAAGTCAAAGACGACAAGAAAGTAAAGGAAAAAGCACATGTTTTAAATGCGGGATCCTAATCACTTCATTAGTGAGTGTCCCAAACATGACGAACAAAAGGCGTTCTTAAGTGGCTCGTGGGGAATGAGTGAGGAGGAGAATGAAGAAATTTGTCTCATGGCAAAAGACTCAAACGAGGCATGTTCAGTCTCTATATTATAGTAGTTCATCATTAGATGATGATAGAATCGATGCTCAAAGTTGTTTAGACCTCATCTAGGATCACAATAACAATTAACAATAACACGCTTCAAGTTGCAAATCTTCAAGTAGACTCTTCTTCCACTTTTCCCATAATCCACTAGGAGAAGCTAAGTAGAAGCAACTTTGATTTTCAAAACCACGAACCAATATCATACGACTAATCCATCTTTCCAATGCCTCAAGATACCCGCCATGAATTTTTCCGCACTAAAAATGAAATTAAGGCAAAAGAAATCCGAACCAAGAATAAAATACCAACAAGTAGTAGCAAAAACCTTCACCTCGATGTAGCATATAAATGGTTAAACATTTAAACATTAAGCTTCCCACAAACCCATATATTAACCATTCAAAGAATGTAGGCTCTATGTAATGATTCTTGATAAAGAAAACCAAGTATAACCAACTTGATCTTTGAGTAGAACAATCCAAACTGTGTTATATCTTGCACTAAGGATTACATCAAGCGTATACCCAATCTTGGTGTATAGGTAGACCCAATCCCTTGACCAAAACTTCATCTACTATTCGTCAATTTGTTGTCACACATGAGCATACGAACAAGTTATCTAAAAAGTGTAACACCCACTTTAAGATATGATAAAACACAAACTCAAATAATTCCACTTCAACTCCAAATAGGTGATAAACACTTTCCTTCATAAACAATTAAACAATAAGAACGAGCCAAACTCTGTGCCCAATAACCAAATCTAAAAGAAAAACTTCAAACCGGTGTGTGTCACCGAGATCTAATCCTATGTATTGTCCAAGATCCAAAATCCGATTCGACCGATATCGTACAATACTAACGGTATTAACTCGCATCTTGGACACCGCTAACAGTATAAAAATCAACAAACAGTATTAAATTTAAAGCAACCAGTATTTACTTTGAAAGCTAAGATTATTAACTTCCAAAGCCAGGAGTACTAACTTTCAAAGCTAAAAGTATTAACTTTGAAACATGACAACTACCTTTACCAATTAATCCATGTGTGTCTGTTTTCTGACCATTCACTAACTCAGACCAAATAACCATTCTAGAATATATCAAACACTATCCACTTTATCAAGTACCATCCCACGAGTACGAGGTTTGAATGAAAACATGAAAGCATCTTGATATATTAAATACATTGTCCCATGATGAATTGAATATTAAAGAACCATGACCATGAACACACATCAGATGAGGTTATCCAAATGAAGCAATAAATATGCATGAAATAAATCTCCAAATAAAATTAAAATAACCTCACCAACCCATGTGTGTAATCATCCAATTCACCTACCTATTAAAGCTTTAATCGGAGGAATTTCGGTTATCATGCAAGAGACTTCCTTATGCCAACCAATATTAAGTCCACAACACGAGCGTTACTATGTAAACTTCATTAGCGTTACTAAGTTTCAATACATAACCAGCGTCTACTTGCAATAGCAAGATTCGTTCTGACAATACAAATATTCCAAGGTGGCGTTAGAAAGTCAATAGAGCAACCTTAATGAAAGCAATACCTTTTAGCACGAGATACCGAAATCTTACACATTAAGCGTAGCGGTTTGAACACATCAATCACGTGAAACAAGTAGCAACAATAACATATCGATCAAGATAAAACTTCAAGTATAGCGGTAGGAACATTAAGCGAACATTAATAACAAGTAAAATGATGGAGCAATAGCGGTATAAGCATTTATCCACTAGCAAGAAACTTTCGGGGCCAGCGATCGCGATTAGGGTTTTCAAACGAAAATGCAACTCAATACATTATTCAAGTCAATCATTCTAGGGTTTTTGAGTAACGATCAACGCAACAATTTACTTCCCAACGTCTTGATTCAACAACAAAGATTTCATCAAAGTAGTGACCAAAACATGAATATTGATTAGACACCAAAACCCAAATATCCAAGAAACCCTAAAAAGAATTGCACATCAAAGTTGCTTTCATTTATGAGTTATAGACACCAAACAACCAATAACCAACTTCCATAAATAATTATCACAAAGAAAACCAATTTCAGGAAGTTGTAAATTTAGAAAACCCTAATAAACGACTTACAAAACCGTGTCGGCGTTTTGAGCCCCATAACTTCATGTCAAGCTCATATCAATGATCCATCCAGTGAGATTAAAGTTAGGTTTACGGAGAACCTACGGTTCGAATTACATTCCGATCCAACGGTTAACGAATGAGTTATCGTCATTTGAAAACATCCCTGCAGAAAGTTGCGAAAATTGTGTAAACTCGATTTTCTTCTTCCTTTTTCGCCAAAAAATCTTGCAAAATCCCAGATTTCAAGAGCAACCAGCTCTGATACCACCTGATAGAATCGATTCTCAAGGTTGTTTAGACCTTATCTAGGATCACAATAACAATTAACAATAACTAATACATCAAAACATAATTGTTATTGAACAAGGTTTCTTCGTCATCATCTCTTACACTATTACAAACACCATAAGACCCAATACTAGATGATCAAGGTAGTACTTACCTAACTATAATAAGATCAAAGACATTGGGGCTAAAACAACTCTAACCACTATAGTCTAGGCGTTTATGCCTAGACTACACACATAGTTTTACATTATGACACACACTAAAACAAGAACACATATTCTCTTTATAAACTAGAGAATTAGGTTTTACAAGGAACTAATGACTAACTAAACTAAAACATATAGAAGATTTTCATGTAATCTTCTATAATTAGAAGATTTCTCCTTGGTCATATTTAGTCCTTCAAGCTTCATTCTTTGTCATTGTGTCACATAAGTTTTGTATTATCAACTCCAAATTAACGAACCCAATGATGGATCTTTACATCGTGAATATGATAAGCTTTGCAAAATTAGTCTAAAAGTAATTAACAAAAATAAGATTTTGAAAACAAAATGAGCGTTTAGAAAAGGAATATCTTGAGCTAAAAGATAAATTAAAAGCGATTAGAAAAGGGAAAGGAAGTAGATAGTGAATGTGAGCTTTATATTCAACTTCAAACGTTAGTTAACCATCTTGATTCTAAGATTTCTAGAATAAGTACTAATACTCTTGATAAAATACTTGATAGTGTTAAAATGGGTAATAATCAAAATGTATTAGGTATTGTGGAACACATTGCGTCCAATAGCGAGATTAAAGAACACAAGTCGTTAAAGCAATTGAAAAACAGGCTACTGTAGCCACGGATCCCTTAAAAAAGGAACCGTCTAGTGTAAATTTAGGGATCCATGGTGCATACCAAAACAAGCAGATGAAATAACGCAACCACATCATCTAGAACCGACTTTGTTATTGTTAACAAGAAGAAACCAACCCATATTCTTGTTAGAAATGTCAAACAACCACCTCCACTAAAACAAAATTAAAGTTTATGAAAACAAAGGCCCATCATTTTCTAAGCCAAACACAAATATAAGAAGACCAAATAATGTTTATCCTAGAAGTAACCACCATCAAATGGGATGGAATCCTAATGCACAAAACGGTTTTCCATTTCAAAACTTTACACCTTGGAATGCTTTCTCACCTTTTTCGTATATGCCTTATATGAATGAAATGTATATCACCAATGGACCCATAACAAACGGGGACCAAACTTTTGAGTTAATTGTTTTCTTAGGTGTGCCTAAAGGTTGACTTAGATATGGACGAATGGATCAAGGATAGCGGGTGCACGAGGCATATGACCGGTAATAAAGATTTATTTCCCACGTACGAATCCTTCAATGAAGGAAATGTGGTGTTTGGAAATAGCAAGAGCAAAATCATCGGTAATGGTACAATCTCTCACATATCCTTAACCATTAACGATGTATGTCACGTAGAAAATCTAATCTTCAGTTTACTAAGTATAGGACAAATATGTGATAAAGAGTGCAACATACTTTTTAGTAAAACCGGTAGTAAAATATTGAAAAATGGTATTACTATAGGAAGAGGCATTAGAAAACATGGAGTCTATGTCATTAAAATCGGTAATGAATCAAAAGACAAACTTTGTCTTACCTCTATGGATGATACTTCGACCTTATGGCATCGAAGATTGGGTCACGCCAATATGCGACTTCTTCAATCGCTGTCATCCAAAGAACTAGTAAGAAACCTACCCAAACAAAATTAAGAACATCATTTTTGTGATGCTTGTAACATAGGAAAACAAGTCCATGCTAGTCATAAAGCTAAAAATATGGTTTCTACAACTAAGTGTCTAGAATTACTACATATGGATTTATTTGGTCCATCCGTTATTCAAAGTTCTGGAGGTAACTTCTATACTTTGGTTATAGTGGATGATTACTCTAGGTATACATGGACTAAATTTTTAAAGAATAAAAGCTGAAACGTTTGATTACTTTGAAATATTAAGTAAGAAAATCCAAAGACAACTAGGAAGTCCTATTGTGTCAATTAGAGCGGATCACGATCGAATTTGATAATGAAGTGCAATTCGGAGCTTTTTGTGATGCTAATGATATTACTCACAACTTCTCGGCTCCTCGCACTCCATAATCAAATGGGATAGTTGAAAGAAAAATAGAACCCTACAAGAAATGAGTTGCACCATGATTAATGAGCAATCTATTCCTTAAAACTTTTGGTGCAATGCCGTCGACACATCAACCTATATACTAAAACGAGTCCTAATTAGACCATTCTTAGGGGAAAAAATCCATACGACTTACTACTAGGCAAAAAGCCTTCTTTAGAACACTTTCAAGTCTTTGGTAGTAAATGTTTCATACTTAATACTAAAGACTATTTAAATAAATTTGATCCTAAATCAACCGAAGGTATCTTCTTAGGATATTCTCCTAATAGTAAAGCATACGTAATACTAAATAAAGAAACCATGAAAGTTAAAGAATCTTTAAACATAAAATTTAATGAGAGTCCACCTAAAACTACCCTACCTCTCTCTCGATGGCGAGTTAATCGAAAGTGAAGTCCTAGAAATCAAAGAAAATATAAATAAAGAAGATGAACCATTAAACAATGAAATCATCAATATTAAAGAGTCTAAAGATCATCCCATAGAAAAGGTTATAGGAAAGTTAAATGAAAGAACCTTAAGATCTCAAGTCCAAAACCAAAGTAGTCTATTTTGTTTGTCTCTACCATTGAAACTAAAAACACTCAAGAAGCCATAAAAGATGAAAGTTGGGTAATGGCTATGCAAGAAGAGTTAAATCAATTTGTTTCTAACAATGTTTGGACACTTGTCCCTCCACCTAAAACCAAACCATAATCGAAACAAAATGGGTATATAAAACAAGTTAGATGCAAACGGCATCGTGTCTAGAAATAAAGATAGACTTGTTGCTCAAAGGTATAACCAACAAGAAAGCATAGACTTTGATGAGAACTATGCTCCGTAGCTAGATTAGAGTCTATAAGAATACTTCTTGCTTATGCTTGTGCTCATGATCTTAAGCTTTTTCAAATGGATGTTAAAAGTGCTTTTCTAAATGGCTTTATTAATGAAGAAGTTATGTAGCTCAACCTCCGGGCTTTATGGATTTCAAAAACCTAATCATGTGTACAAACTAAATAAAGCTCTCTACGGTCTTAAAAATCCCCAAAGGCTTGGTATGATAGACTCAAATCATTTTAATCAAAATGACTAAACCATGAGGTTAGTTGACAATACACTTTTCACAAAGAAAAGGACTCACATATAATTATTGTTCAAATATCGTGGATGATATTATATTCGGATCAACTTGTCAAGACATGTGTGATGATTTCTCAAAAATCATGCATGATGAGTTTAAAATAAGTATGATGGCAGAATTAAGCTTCTTTCTTGGTCTACAAATCAAACAACTAGAAGATGGTATCTTCTTTAATCAATCCAAATAAATGAAAGAAATGCTAAAGAAATTCGGATTAGAAGAATCAAAACCTGTAAGAACGCCAATGTCATCCGATATCAAACTCACCAAAGATGAAGACGGTGAATCCGATGATAACACCAAATACCGTGGCATGATTGGTAGTCTTCTCTACCTTACGTCTAGTCGGTCGGATATCATGTTTAGTGTATGTCTTTGTGGTAGGTTTCAAGAAGACCCTAAAACTTCACACCTAGAAGCTGTAAAAAGAATATTTAGATATATTAAGGGTACTACTCAATTGGGATTATGGTATCCAAAGGGGGCGGAGGTAGAAACTATTGTATATGCGGATTCTGACCATGCAGGTGATTATGTTGACCGAAAAAGTATAAGTGGTGTTTTACACTTTCATGGGGTGTTGTTTAACATCTTGGTTCTCAAAGAAACAAATGGCATTGGCGATATCAACAACCAAAGCCGAATATGTCTCCACGGGCAAAGCATGCCAACAAGCACTATGGATGAAACAAGCGTTAGTTGACTCGACATCTATCTAAGTGACATTGCCATTTTATGCGACAACAAAGGTGCTATTGATCTAAGCAAAAATCCGGTGTTGTATTCTCGCACCAAGCATATAGAGATCCGTCATCACTTCTTAAGAGACAATGTTCAAAAGGAGAACATTTCTATTGAGAAGGTGTCATCAAAAGACAACATAGCCGACGTCCTCACCAAACCGTTGAAGCGGGAACAATTTAACACCCTTCGTCTAGGTCTTGGTCTTATGGAACAATCGTCGTGAAATACTTTTGTTATACAAGGTACGTACGTTTGCCTTACCTTCTTTTCTGAGTCTAGGATCTCTATTTCACACACAACTCAGAAACAATATGGGGGTTTATTTTCAAGAGTCAAGATAATTTTTTTTCTATACGAGAAATTCTTCGAACTACTTTCTAAAAAGATATTTCTCCCCGTATCATTTTTTTCAAATCACTCTCATGTCTAGGACAAACATTTTCTTTCATTTTTAATACAAACTAAAAACCTTTTTAATTGCATCTCATGTCTTTTGAATGCTAAAGGAATACATAACTAATATGTGTTTTGGTACATTCATTGAACCCTAGACCTTGATAGATCTTTGAGTGCTCGTGAATCGTTAGCAATGTTTATGTAATCACAAACACACTAATAGACAGTCTCTATTACTTGCATTCTAAAGCGGAAATCAAACACAAGTAACAACGCAGATAACTAAGAATACTTTGATCCTCTATGGATCTTGCAATAATACTAAAACTTGTTTTTCAAACTCGTACCTCATACATACTAATGTGTTCCTTTTATAGATAAGGAACCTAAACCGCTTCCCAAGAAACGTATAATCATAAAACTAAAGAAGATATACATTATCACTCCTAATAAAGCTCATGCATATCCTAACTAACTATAAAATACGGAATATCTATATCCATGAGAAACAAACTCTGTGCAGTTTTACTACTTTGCATGAATCACTTTGATCGCCAAGAAACTGTCGAGTTCTCTCACATAGCGTAAGAAAACTCAAAACAGCTTAAGCACGAAATCAATGAAGATCGGAGGAGTATAGAGTCTCCCGGGTCGTTATGTCCCGGTAATGCAATGGATCAATCTACGTATAGTGATCGAGAAGTTTGAGCGATAAAGGATTATGATTGATTATTATGACTACGTAAATATCAAACAAATACAAAGGCTAACATGCAAATGAGAGGAAATTAAAAGATAAAACCTATTAAATAAACGCTATCACTAAAATTAAAATGATGTTTTTATTTTTATGTTTTCTGGCGAAATTAAAATCTACGTGACGTCAACTAAAACGTGAAACTAAGTCAATATTAACCCTAAAAATATGCAAATGATGTTTTACAATCCTAATGATAAAAGAAAATTTATGGAAAAGAAAATTATTTTTAAGACTAATTATCTAATTAAAACTATTTTTAACTAATAATTAATTACCTAAAATACAAGGAAATAGGAAATGAAGCTAGAAAATAAAATTAAGACTTGGAAAAGTCTAAAATATCAAACTAGACTTTTCAAAACTATTTTCGTATTTTTATGACTATTTTCTATTTTCTATGAATTTTAAACTATTAAAACTAATTAAATCACTAAATATTACCAAATGAACTATGAAAAATATGGAAAATTACTTTTTCACTTTTATATTTATCTAAACTTAAGAAAATGAAAACTATTTTTTGAACCTTTTCTTAATTAATTGTATTAATTGCTAATTAAAAATGCTTAAAAACTAGTTTAAATTAAGAAAAATAGCAAACAATGCTAGAAAAATATGAAAATTCAGGAAAACTCTAAAATAATGTTCGATTCTAGGAAAATTATAAAAACTAGGCTAATGTGCAAGAATTTGAACACAGAGTGAAGCGCTTATTAATAAGCTCACAATATAAGCTAAAGGTCGCCTTAGAGAACCCAAGATTACAGGACCTATCTTATGCCAAAAATACTAGAAAGCAACCTTATTTAACTACCCTAGACCTCTGGAAAGCAAGAAACAAGTATTGGATGGAATTTGCTTATTAGCTTAAAAGCAGTTTTAACCCCGACTTGCGACTTAAAAAAAGCTACGAATAAGCAAGAAAACTAAATCCGGTTATCACAAGCTCAAGAGGACCTATCAAGGAACTTGCAAACCAAAACTTAGCTCCAGACAAGCTTCCAAGGGCTTGTGGTGACCTCTGCAAAACCTGTGCACACTCAGTTGTTACTGAGTTGGTGCACAGGGTATTTATGACCCATTTTGAACACTGATTTTACTATCAAGGAAGATTGACAAGACTAATCCAATGATACACTGTTGCTAACCACCAACTGAACTTGTGAAATCCTAAATTTCACTTAATTTAGACCTTGTATGAGCACATTAGAGACCTATGAAGTTTGATGCAAAACTGCTTAACTGACTCTTTGACTTTTATAGACAGAACTAGAAGTTTGACTTTGGTGAGTTTAGAGCTTGATTTATCAACTGCAAATGATGTTTTAAGCTAAAAGGGAACTAGATTAAGCTAACCTATCTACTTCTAAGCCTACATACACAATCTTAACCACTGATTTGAACAGATATGAGAATTGAAACAGATTCAGTTTGATTTTGACTATGAGTGTTCTAAAATGCAAATTAATGCCTGAATTGGACTTAATAATGCTAAGCTAGACTATGCAACCTATCTTGGCCTTAATTTGAACCTATACCTCAAAGCATACCTAGCGCACCCAAACACCCTATAATAACTAGTAAGCAAATGAAAACTTAATGAAACTACGAGTTGCTTGTTTTCTTGATCACACTAAGTCCAAATATCTTAATCAACACTAAATAAGCAAGTAAGAGTTGAAATTAAACACGGTATAGATTATGTATTAACTATGAAAACCGACTTACAAGAGGTCCTATCCACAGTGGATTGCCATGAAACACAAGTACCACTACACTAATCTAATCCAAGAAACAACTCAATGTCAATCCAAATCCAAGCTCTGCATCATTTCCACAACCCCATGAAGCTCAAGTTGACTTTCGTTGACTATGAGGTAAATATGTTGGGAAATGATTTGAAAGCTTATCCAAAGTTAAAAGAAGCCTAAGTGAGCTTATATAAGTTTGTTGGAACTGAACCAAGGGATACTTGAAGCTTAAATGAATGACTTTGAAATTGAAATACTTAACAGTAAGCAATAGACATGAATTTTAACAAAACTATGAAATTGATCATTAAAAATGGATTACAAAGATGTTTAAACACAAATGTGTTAACAACAAGCTGAAATTACAATGTTTTAACCAAATCTAAGAACATTTTATTAAAAACGACATTGCAGAAAATAAAAATAAAACTAGCTAGCTTTTCTCCTCTCCTCTAGCCTCCTTTTTATACTCAACTGCTTCTCTTTCTCTCTCTAAGCTAATCCCAGATGTGTTTTTGGCCATTGGATCACTACAAGACATCTTGGCCATTCCTTCTGTTTTTGGCGGGAAAACTTGATATTTAACAGTTGAGTGTTGAGAGGGGATGATGGAGGGGACAATGGGTTGTAGGGGAGGGGCTGGTGTAGGTGGTGTGGGAGATGGAGGAACAACATTGTTGAGGTTGCAGGCTACTTTGTCGGGGAAGACAAGTAGGGGGCGGGGTGTGATTATTTAAATGTTTGGGTTGTTGGGTTGGTCGGGTCAAGGGACCGGGTAAAGTATTTGGGCCAGGGGTTTAAATATTGGGCTTGGGTTATTATTTAGGGTCCGAATGGTTTGTTGGGTTATTAATAAAAGGACCACAAGTGTAATATCTCAAAACCAAAGGACCAAACTTGTAATACTTCCAAACTGAGGGACCAAACATGTAATTTATGAAAAGTAGTCAAAAGGGCTAGTCTTGCCAAGTAAAATAATCCAAGGGTCAATTTTTGACATTTTTGAAAATCCCAAGGACTAGTTTTGACTAATTTTGGATTTTTAGGGACTAAATTGTAACTTTCTCAAAACTTTTAGATTTTCCACCAAAGGACTAAATATGACAATTTATGATTTTAAAAAGACCTTTGGTGACTTTTCTTTTGAAATTTTGGCTCAGGGACTATTTTTGACAATTTTATAAACTTGGGGACTAAAGCGCAATTTTGCAAATTTGATATGTTTTTCATCGATTTTGATATTTTTGCATTTGAAACACATAAAACACTGATTTGTGATATTTTGATCATTTTGATGTGTTTCGAGTATTTTCGATGATTGTGCGTTTATTTTGTATAAAATGATGAGTATTTACACTCATCAATCCCCACACCGAGATATTGCTAGTCCTTGCAATGATTTGAGAAAATATAATGGATTTTAATCTCTTTACCAAAAGCCATTACTTACGGAGTAGCCAAATGTTTCATTCAAGTAAGAACCATGGTACACCGATAACCATGTGATTTTGAGCAAACCACCGACTTTTAACGGTTTGATTTGTCTTTACCGAGCCGTACCCATACGGACTAGCCAACTCTTAGATAAATTATCAATATTATCTTTGGTGAGTGATTACCAATTATGGATTTTCCACGCCTTTACCACAAGCCATAATCTTGTGGGCTAGCCAACTCTTCACTTTTTAAGATATGGTGAGTTGAGAACCATACAATTTTGGGCAAATTGCAAGCCATATAAGCGGATTTGATATATCTTTACCAAGAGCCGTTTGCTCTGGATTAGCCAATCCTTTTGTCTTCTGAGACATGGCGGATGATAACCAATTTAGTAAGTGTAAAACACTTACTCCAAAAAAAAATTTTGGCCAAAAGCGGGGAATTGGGTAGATAATATATGAAATTGTGAGAATTCCCCACACTTAGAAATGAATATTGCCCTCAATATTCATAGTACCTAGCGTGTTATGCGAAACAAAAAACGTAAAGGGAAATACTATGGCCATTATTTAGAAAGTTTTTTTTTTTTTTTTTTTTTTTTAACATGTGGGCATCACCCCACACTTAGATGGTAGAAAGGGGTAAGAAGGCGAAATATGGGTGAAAACCCATATTGTGTGTCTCTTGTTTTGATTTCCAGTCGCTAGCTTGACTCGACCCAATTCATTGGTTCATGGGAAGCAAAGTGGAAAAACAATCTCCATCGGACTTTCAATCAAGATGTTTGAACAAACATTTGAAGCACGTGAAAGTTCCACACCGATGAGATATACATAGAACCGGCTCAAAAAATGATAAATGAAAATGCCGGGGTCAAAGATAGTGTCCTCACTCCCGAAGGAGTGAAGAAGAGAGGAAGTCACCAGGTAGGTGAAGAAAAGAAGGAAAATCATGATGACGATCATGATAAGATCTTCTTCCTCAGGATCAAGTGCAATTGCACTCTTTTGGATTTTATTGGTTGAGCTCTTTGGGTTGGAAGGCATCTCGGGAGGAGGTTGGAAAATTTGTCATAGAAATACAAACTCTCATGATTGAGAACTTTTCCCCGATCATGATTTTGCCATCCAAGCAATCATACTCGTGAGTCATGATATGAGTGAGTTCACCGGCGAACTCCTCATGAAGAGAATCAATCACATAATGTGAATTTGTGAACTCTTGTTCCATTGTGGGCTCATCACTATCCTCGATTCGAGTATCAAAAGTGGATTCTCGAAATTGAAGTGAATTCAAAGTCGAATTCAAATAGAGGATTGGTGAAAGTAGCTTTGAATGTTTCGGGAACAAAGTGATCAACATTCTCTATTGACCGTTGGGATAAGAAGTGAGTGAGCGATCATTATCGGTGAGACTTTCCGTCTCTCTTAGATCGGCTTGAAATCAAAGAGTGGATTGATGTGAGTGAGTTCACCGGAGAACTCCTCAAGAAGGGATCGACATCAGTTGGAAGTGATGCCTCAACGTACTCGATGTTTCCATAGGAAGCACAATCGTCGCTAAAATCGGAGAAAGTTTCAAATGATCATTGGAACACTCGAGAGGAAATAGAATCACATATCGATCGAAGTTCCTGTGACTCTCTCGGGATTGGAACAAGGTTCTCAACACTAGACTTTATGAATTCGTCCGATTCCTTTTCGAGAGCAGTGTCAAGATGCTCATCCCCATGTTCGAGGAGATGAGTGGGAGCTTGGTGTGATAGCGCTTGTTTGAGATGAAACCTCAATTCTTTGGGATATCATCGATGAACTTGATGAATATTTATAGAATTGAAGGATATCAAGTGTATCCTCATCATCATTTGTCATCGAGAATGAAGCGAAATCGAGAGCTGGATCTGGCCGCTTTTGTATTTTAATTAATTCCTAATAGAGTTTTCAAACGATCCGGGAATCTAATTTAGCGACTGTTCTTGACTAACAATTCTTCCATGGATTTTGATTTGGATTATCTTGGGAGTGTTTACATTCCTTCAAATCTTTCACTAAATCCAAAAGATCAAGGAGAAGATTTTGAGGAAGTGGATCAGGTGAGGTGGTGCACGATTCATTTAGTCTTGTAGAGGTTGGTCATGATACGAAGAGTCGTAATTGTTACAAGGAAATGGATTCTTTGTTTGACAATCGAGCTAAAGTGTGGACCTCCACAATATTCACAACATAAACGATGTGGTACGTGAGTCACATGTGTTGTAGTCATAATTGTTATCGGGAACCCGCTCATAGACAAGCGTGTTTCCGATTGACAATCGAGGCGGAGTGTGAACCACCACGACTCACAACAAGAAATCTTGAGTCTCGCGGTGTGGTAGGCGATGGAATAAATCGGTTGTGTTATGGTAGGAATAGGGATCCCGGTTATAGATGGACCCGTTTCTGACTCCACCATGCCACAACCGGGGCAATTGCCACCATTATAAGGACCACCACACCATTGACAACCAAGAGGGTGAGGATAAGACATAGAAAGAATCAAAGGTTTTCGGAGGGTAGGGATGAAGAATCAAAGATGTGAGAGGGTAAAGATGGATATTTTGGTATTTTTGAAAAACATTTTGTAAAACAAAGAATGAAAATCTTTTGGGTTTTGATTTTAAAAGAAAATATAAACACATACGGATGGTATAAACAAGGAGTGAATATCCAAATCACTAATCGCTAGGCGTAAGATTATCAAGACAGACTCCCGGCGTGGCGCCAAAATTTGATGCGCAAAAACCGTCGAGTTCTCTCACGCAAGCGTAATGAAAACTTAAAACAGCTCAAGCACGAAATCAATGAAGATCGGAGGAGTATAGAGTCTCCCGGGTCGTTATGTCCCAATGAGTGTGCAATGGATCAATCTACGATAGTGATCGAGAAGTTTGAGCGATAAAGGATTATGATTGATTATTATGACTACGAAATATCAAACAAATACAAAGGCTAACATGCAAATGAGAGGAAATTAAAAGATAAAACCTATTAAATAAACGCTATCACTAAAATTAAAATGATGTTTTTATTTTTATGTTTTACGTTTAAATTAAAATCTACGCGACGTAACTAAAAGCGTGAAACTAAGTCAATATTAACCCTAAAAATATGAAAATGATGTTTTACAATCCTAATGATAAAAGAAAATTTATGGAAAAGAAAATTATTTTTAAGACTAATTATCTAATTAAAAACTATTTTTAACTAATAATTAATTACCTAAAATACAAGGAAATAGGAAATGAAGCTAGAAAAATAAAATTAAGACTTGGAAAAGTCTAAAATATCAAACTAGACTTTTCAAAACTATTTTCGTATTTTTATGACTATTTTTCTATTTTCTATGAATTTTAAACTATTAAAAACTAATTAAATCACTAAATATTACCAAATGAACTATGAAAATATGGAAAATTACTTTTTCACTTTTATATTTATCTAAACTTAAGAAAAATGAAAAACTATTTTTTGAACCTTTTCTTAATTAATTGTATTAATTGCTAATTAAAATGCTTAAAAACTAGTTTAAATTAAGAAAAATAGCAAACGATTGCTAGAAAAATATGAAAATTCAGGAAAACTCTAAAATAATGTTCGATTCTAGGAAAATTATAAAAACTAGGCTAATGTGCAAGAATTTGAACCAGAGTGAAACCGCTTATTAATAAGCTCTACAATATAAGCTAAAGGTCGCCTTAGAGAACCCAAGGATTACAGGACCTATCTTATGCCAAAAATACTAGAAAGCAACCTTATTTAACTACCCTAGACCTCTGGAAAGCAAGAAACAAGTATTGGATGGAATTTGCTTATTAGCTTAAAAAAGTTTTAACCCCAACTTGCGACAAAAAGAAGCTACGAATAAGCAAGAAAACTAAATCCGCTTATCACAAGCTCAAGAGGACCTATCAAGGAACTTGCAAACCAAAACTTAGCTCGCACAAGCTTCCAAGGGCTTGTGGTGACCTCTGCAAAACACATGCGCACTCGGTTATTCTTGAGTTGGTGCATGAGTATTATGACCCATTTTGAACACCGATTTTACTATCAAGGAAGATTGACAAGACTAATCCAATGATACATTGTTGCTAACCACCAAGCGAACTTGTGAAATCCTAAATTTCACTTAATTTAGACCTTGTATGAGCACATTAGAGACCTATGAAGTTTGATGCTGGCTAACTTAACGACTCTTTGACTTTTATAGACGTAACTAGAAGTTTGACTTTGGTGAGTTTAAAGCTTGATTTATCAGCGCAAATGATGTTTTAAGCTAAAAGGGAACTAGATTAAGCTAACCTATCTACTTCTAAGCCTACATACACAATCTTAACCACCGATTTGAGCAGATATGAGAATTGAAACAGTTCGGTTTGATTTTGACTATGAGTGTTCTAAAATGCAAATTAATGCCTGAATTGGACTTAATAATGCTAAGCTAGACTATGCAACCTATCTTGGCCTTAATTTGAACCTATACCTCAGCATACCTAGCAGACCCAAACACCCCTATAATAACTAGTAAGCAAATGAAAACTTAATGAAACTCTGAGTTGCTTGTTTTCTTGATCACACTAAGTCCAAATATCTTAATCAACACTAAATAAGCAAGTAAGAGTTGAAATTAAACACAGGTATAGATTATGTATTAACTATGAAAACTGACTTACAAGAGGTCCTATCCACAGTGGATTGCCATGAAACACAAGTACCACTACACTAATCTAATCCAAGAAACAACTCAATGTCAATCCAAATCCAAGCTCTGCATCATTTCCACAACCCCATGAAGCTCAAGTTGACTTTCGTTGACTATGAGGTAAATATGTTGGGAAATGATTTGAAAGCTTATCCAAAGTTAAAAGAAGTCTAAGTGAGCTTATATAAGTTTGTTGGAACTGAACCAAGGGATACTTGAAGCTTAAATGAATGACTTTGAAATTGAAATACTTAACAGTAAGCAATAGACATGAATTTTAACAAAACTATGAAATTGATCATTAAAAATGGATTACAAAGATGTTTAAACACAAATGTGTTAACAATAAGCTGAAATTACAATGTTTTAACCAAATCTAAGAACATTTTATTAAAAACGACATTGCAGAAAATAAAAATAAAACTAGCTAGCTTTTCTCCTCTCCTCTAGCCTCCTTTTTATACTCAACTGCTTCTCTTTCTCTCTCTAAGCTAATCCCAGATGTGTTTTTGGCCATTGGATCACTACAAGACATCTTGGCCATTCCTTCTGTTTTTGGCGGGAAAACTTGATATTTAACAGTTAAGTGTTGAGAGGGGATGATGTAGGGGACAATGGGTTGTAGGGGAGGGGCTGGTGTAGGTGGTGTGGGAGATGGAGGAACAACATTGTTGAGGTTGCGAGCTACTTTGTCGGGAAGACAAGTAGGGGCGGGTGTGATTATTTAAATGTTTGGGTTGTTGGGTTGGTCGGGTCAAGGACCGGGTAAAGTATTTGGGCGGGGGTTTAAATATTGGGCTTGGGTTATTATTTAGGGTCCGAATGGTTTGTTGGGTTATTAATAAAAGGACCATGAGTGTAATATCTCAAAACCAAAGGACCAAACTTGTAATACTTCAAACCGAGGGACCAAACATGTAATTTATGAAAAGTAGTCAAAGGGCTAGTCTTGCCAAGTAAAATAATCCAAGGGTCAATTTTTGACATTTTGAAAATCCCAGGACTAGTTTTGACTAATTTTGGATTTTAGGGACTAAATTGTAACTTTCTCAAAACTTTTAGATTTTCCACCAAAGGACTAAATATGACAATTTATGATTTTAAAAGACCTTTGGTGACTTTTCTTTGAAATTTTGGCTCGGGGACTATTTTTGACAATTTTATAAACTTGGGGACTAAAGCGCAATTTTGCAAATTTGATATGTTTTCATCGATTTTGATATTTTGCATTTGAAACACATAAAACACGATTTGTGATATTTTGATCATTTTGATGTGTTTACGAGTATTTTCGGATGATTGTGCGATTTATTTTGTATAAAATGATGAGTATTTACACACTCATCACACTTCATCGCCAGAATCCGACACTTGACGAGAATCGTCGGTAGTATCTTGATGAGAATTCTTATCTTGTAGAATTCCCAACAATCCTCCCCTAATCTTGAATTTGACATGGTTAAGTTCAAGATTCTTGATAGATCTGTAACACTGTAGAACAAGAGGATTGTATTCGAACATCAGCAGCAAAGAAACAAAACAACCACAACTCTATGATGGCAAAACTTTAAAACTTCAGATCTTTGCAGCAACAAATGACAAAATGTACATCAAAATAGATTAGTTTCAGACTATTCTCTTCACATCCAGGTGTGTTAACTCCTGTGAGAGGTGAATCATTGAAAATAATGGATTTGATGTCTCTTACCAATAGCCATTACTAATGGAGTAGCCAAATGTTTAAGTTTGAAAACTATGGTACACTGATAACCATCGATTTTTACCAAATCAGCAGCTATCAACGGATTTGAAATGTCTTTACCTGTAGCCGTTTGCTCAGGACTAGTCAATTCTTAGGGGAAAGAATCACCTTTGGTGAATTGAGAACCCAATATGGTATTCCACTGCCTTTACCACAGGCCATAAACTTGTGGGCTAGCCAATTATTGGATTCCAAAAAGGAATAAGCCATGGTGAATTGATGACCATACAAGCCTCAGCAATTAAGCAGGAGTGAGTTGCATACCCTATGATTTTGAGCAAACCATTACATCTATCAATAGATTTGATGTGTCTTTACCAAAGCTGTACCCTCTAGACTAGCCAACTCTTTGATGAACACAAGGAACATCTGGTGAGTTAATAACCATCAACAGAGTGACATACAACAAACCTGAATGAAAGAATTTTTATTTTTTTTTTTTGTAACTAAGAATAATTAAACAAAGAAATAATTACAAATTAACAAAGAAAGAAAAATTACAAGATAATACAAGATACTATGAACAAAGAAAGAACGAAAACAAGATACCAGTATCAAGTAGAAGTTGTGTGTTGCAGAAGCTTGGACTTGATCAACCCAATCAATTGTTCAGCATGGGTCATATCATTCCCCACTGGATCAGGAGGAACTTCCAATTTCCTTCGAAGCATACGTTTCAGCAGTTTAATGGACAAAGGATAATGTTGATCAGAAAACATGTAGACAGAAAGTCCACACTTTGTCTCCACAACATGCACATTTGGGATAGGGTAAAATTTCCAAGTATCAACCTTCCACTTATGTGAATTCTTCCAAATTGAATACCCTTTACCATTTGGGCCGAGAATCAAAAGAACTTAAAGATCTCCCAATAAGTATAAACCGAACCACCGTGGTGTATGAGTGGCATATCTTTGTGTGACAAGGCCATGGAGAGTAATCAAATCTTGCCTATCCACCAAATGAAAGATGTCGTTCAAGAAAGTAAACTACGTAGAAGAGTTATCTATCCTATATATGGTGTTAAGCTGTCCATCAGTCAATGTCATTTTTGGCAACACACCATAAGAACCCTCAGGAAAATTTGCAGAAGAATCCACTTTGAAAAATGTTGTATCAGCAGCCTTAAGGTCCAAATGCTTAGAAGAACCACCCTTGTGAGATTTATGAACTCCGAAGCCTTCTTCCCGCCTAATCTCACGGATCTCCGTGATACGCTTACGCGGCGCGTTCGGGGTCAAAGGAACTTCCTTTTAAATCGAGCAAGTTTTCAACACCTAGGCGGTGAACCTAATCGTTGTAGTGTAGTATTAGGGTAAGCCACGGGTATTGATATCGTTCTCTGGGAATAGGAATGCTAGTGAGAAGTTACTACGCTAAGGTTAAGGTTGAGGAAGATTATTTTTATCTTTTTATGTTTTTAGGAAATTGAAAGGTACGAATCTCGGGTATTGGATTTGGGGGTTGGTATTTCTACCGATTACTCTACTATTATCTAATTATCTAAACTAAGGTGGTGGTAGTCTATGTCTAATTAATGTGTGCTCGTATGATAGTTTAAAGATGTGTTTACTTAGGTTTTACTACTCCTTAATTATCTCCTATTGATGGTTGAGTTGTCACGTCCTTATTCTTAGTTGCGTTGTGTGTCTAAAGTTGTAGGGTATCGTTTCTCCCAACTCTTTGAACTTACCAAAGGGTCTCGTCTACAAAACCCACTAGGGATAATAAACTCTTACTCTAAGGCACTCTTTGGATGGTTTAGCTTACAACTACTCGGTAATTATATTCTAAGGTTCACAAAGATGAATCAAGCATTAAGTACACAACGAATGACCTATCGCATTACTAGATCATTAATCAACTAAGATAAGAAACAACCAATCAATATTCAATAATTAAGTTTCATACTCCTAAGCAAACACACAAATAAATTAGCGGGACATGGAGAACATGCAAGCATACACACAAATAATCAAAGACATAATTGAATTGATGAAGTAAATACTTATCTTGATGTAAGATAGGGTTTGGAACCCTAAAATCTTGTACAAGACACCCTTGGTTCGGTTTTAGGTTTTACTCCAAAAGACTCTCTAAAAGCGAAAAATTCGGATTCTATATATAATATTACATATGCGGCGTCACCTTATGTTTTGTGGCGCCGTCGTGTCGCCGTCATTAGGGTTTCGTCTTGGCCACGTTAACCTTGCGGCGGCGTCACCTTATGTCTGTGACGCCGTCCTCTTGACTTCGGCGTCGTGCGGGTCGCATCTAGGCCGTGCGAGTTGCGACGGTCTACTCTTTTAAAGCCCGCGTCGTCCTTGAAAATAGGGTTTTCTCTTACGTATCGTCACAAAAATCCTCCGACGGCGTCGCGATTAACATGGCGCCGTCGCCTTACATTTCGGCGACTTTGAGTGTCTCGATTCGACTTTGGCCATTTTCTTCGTATATTCGCGCCTTTTCGTCCAAATAAGTGCCATTCCAGCATTTTGCCTTCAAGAGACCTAAAAGTGAAAAGGAGCGATATTAAGCAATAACGGATACAAAAGTGATCAAATAAGGGCTTAAACGACCCTCAAAATGGTACCTTTTAAAACCTTATCAAATATCCCTACACTTGTTATTTGCTTGTCCTCAAGCAAATGTGCTTTAACCAATTAATTTATAAGTTAGGGGTCATGAAGCATTGATTTAAAGCGGTCCACAACACATATAAGCCCATAAAAGTCATAACAAGCACGGAAATTACATACTAGCACCTCACATGGGGTGTTTGGATACTCGCATCTCTCTCGGTGTATATATGAAATATAACAAATAGGAAATGGAAGATAAACACTCATTAACGGTCCTAGTACATAGATTACCATAGGCTTGAGAATAGATCAAACCTCCATCGCTTTGGCGTAAGCACCTAGGAAAGACTATCAAAGAGGTCTTTTAAAGGGTTGTAATGTTAGGCTTACGGTAGGAAACAAGGGTTTGGTGGGATAGGCTATTTAGTGGTGGCAAGTCAAAAATCTCTATGTTAAATGCATACGAAGAATGGCGTTGCTAAGCCAAGACTCGACACTCTAAAACTCTAGGTAACGAAATAAACAAACATAAATTTAAAGGATAGATGTAGGATGGTAGCCCGTATGTTTTTTTTTTTTTTTTTTTTTTTTTTTTTTTTTTTTTTTCTATTTTTTTTTTTTTTTTTTTTTTTTTTTTTTTTTTTTTATACACTTTTACTCTACCATCCTCTACGGTAACATCAAAATGATAGGGATTTATAGGCACATCCCTACACTTGAGTTTTATTACTCTAACACTAATTTGACCCGAATTGAAAAGATCAAAACACTTGGGGTACATTATTACGCAAACAAAGGGAATTTGAATTTAACGTTCCCTTCCGTCATTTCATAAACTTTAACTTTTCCCATGAATCCCAATCGTCCCAAAGCGTATACAAAGGATATGACTCGACTTAGCAACTCATGCAAGCAACGGATAATTGAACTAAGGGTTTAGGGTGATAACAAACATTTGCACTAAAGTGAGTGCATAAGGGGTAGGCTAAGGCGATTTGGGTGTATATTTGGGGTGGGGTGTAAACAATGCTCTTCATTGATATTCGGAAAACCGAAACATCACGAGAACCGCGAAAAGGATAGGCTCGAGGGGTTAACTAGGGTATCGTGTACTAAAGATGAGTACAACGCAAAAAGGGTGTGGGGAATTACTCAACCGATGTGGAAGAAGTAATTATATTACGGGTATCAAACAAGGGTTATCCTAATGCCTCTTATCATTTAGTTATTCCTAACTACACAAGTGTAGTCTCACTTGCGATCTCGGAATGCATCACAAAACAAGTTCTAGAATCTAATATACTACGGTTCACACTCTAAGCATTGAAGATGAATGCTTTTAATTCCTACTAATCTAAGGCGATCCTCACATTTTGGGTGGAATTTGGGTGGTAAAGGGTTTTGTGCTAGTCATATAACTTCCTATCCGTGAGGCGCTTTTGTTAAGACTAATGGCCCACTCCTATATGTCATGAAAAATTTTAAATTTGGTGCCAAAATTACCCTAACCGACATTTTCTCATGGTTTATTACACAATCACAATTGGACAAAGCAAATAATCAAGGATAAGCATAGTTTCAAAGTTCCGTTTTATTTTCCTCCCTACACTTAAACTGAACATTGTCCCCAATGTTCCCGAAAATATCAAAGTTATGATAAAGAAGGTAATCAAAAGCGAAAAAACTAATACTCCCGATTAGCTCGGTAGGATCCGTGTAAAGTGGTGGTTAAATCCTTTCCAAGAAGAATTATTGCGTGAAAAGCTCCTTCCAATCTTGTGTAACTTCTTCTTGACAAACTAAACACGCACACTTGAACAAAACAAAGCGAAACCTTCGCGTAAAATCGGCGGTAATAATATATATAAGACTCGATTTAAACTAGGATATAATGCTTGTGGAATGGATGTTTACAAATTTCTAAGAAAATTAAGACACGGAAAATTCCAAAAATTTATAAGTAGCTCGAGAAAATGAGAAAAAGTGATCGATGTTTTACTCCTTCACGGCGCCGTCGGTTGCAATCTGTCGTCGGTCGTTATCTGACAAAAAGCGTTACTGCGATTTTACGAAAAAATTCGGAAAATTTACATCTTTAGAATCGGAAAAATTTACGCAAAACATCCATTATGACTCGATACAAGCATTTGACTCGAACAAACAAACATATATATCTTTTAGTTAATTGTTATTCTCATGTTTACGTTTCTTTTGAAAGCGTGTGTAATCCTCCTACACTTATCCCTTATGTAAAATACCTTTATATGCAATTAAGGCGAGGTTAAAAACAAAATAAAGCATTTTACAAATTTAAACATGAGGATAAACAATTAATAAAAGATATATGACACTAACAAGCAAACAATTAAGCATGGGTTGCCTCCCACGAAGCGCTTTTCTTTATTTAAGAGTCTTGTAGCTAGACTCGTAGTCGTACTCCTCGTTCTTTCATTACCGCCCTCTTCACCCTTTGTTTTCCCTTCATCGAAAGGGTGTAGAGCGTTGTATGCTCACCGTGGATTCCTTGCCAACGCTGTCAATTATGGTGACGGTTTTATCTTTTAAATTGGTCTCCTTAGCGTGAAAGGCCCAAACCATCTTGGTTTGTTTCTTCCTCGTAATGCCCTTATCCGAGATCTATACAAGAGCACTTTTTCTCCTTTAGAAATTCCTTAGGGTCCTTTTGTACCTTAGGTATTGAGGTGGGATTGCTTCCTAACTTTTATCGGGTTTCCACAGCGTCGCATACAATCCTTGAACCATAAAGTCTCTAAGCCCTTTTTCCAGTCATTCATCTTCTTCTTAACATTGTTGCCGGGGGCTTTTCGATTTCCACCGTAATCATTTCCATGATCTTAAGAGGGTATCTTGGGATGATGGGTATCCTAGCGTACCCTTCCCGCTTTTGAGTATCATGATGCCTTCTCCGCATTTGATGGTTGCCTTGGCGGTGGCGAGCGGTGTCCCAAGAATGAGGGTGCGTTTTATCTTCCTCAACATCAATGATCACGAAATCCACGGATAAGCGATGTTAGCCACCTCAATTAGAACATCTACAACGATTCCTACGGGGTGGACATAAGTATGATTAGCTAAGGAAAGTCTAAGGTCGGTCTTGGTGGTTTCTCCTTAGTTAACTTATTATAGATTGACAATGGCATTATGTTCACATCGGTCCCTTGATCGGCCAAGGCATTTATATTATCAATGTCACCGATGCTAAGCGGTATCACGAAATTCCCTATGGTGCATCGTTTTCTTGTTAACGGTTTTTTTATAACCAACTCATACAGAGGTTCCATAGGTAAGGCGTCATATTCTTCTTCCGTCATTTTTCCTTCAAGAGCTTCCCTAAGAACTTCATTGTACCTAAAGTTGTTTACTTGGTTTGCAATGGTTTTCTTGTTAATTTCGTGCTTAAGGTAGTACTCAATGGTCTCAGGTTCATCATTAGGCACAGACTCCTCCTTCTTGCTTTCCTTAGTTTTCCACATCTCAACCCTTGCATTCTCGGGCATAATGGAAACGGCGTTAACAAATGAAGTGGGAGGGCAATCGTTGCTTCTTCGAGCACCTTTTCGGGAACCTTTGTTTTGGTAAATTCAATTACCAAATTCATCATTCTGTCATTTTGCTTGCATTTCCTCTCTCCCTATAAACCTCCTCTTCAAATCGGCTAATCTCTCCGTATGAGCTGCCATGTACTCCTCATTTGATCCTTGAAGCTTGGTGAAAGTGGTATTGGGAAGTAGAGCAGGCACCTTCGGAACTTGGGTTTTGCTCACGACTTGGGGACTCAGAAGAAGGTGTGGGGCGGTTGGTGGAGTTAGCGGTTGTGACTTCTCGAGGAATTTGTGCAGGGGCTCTTTTACGCCTTTCCATAAGATAATCAATTCCTCTCTCAATGGCACTCAATTGCTCCTCGAGGGTATCGGAGGATTCGAAAGGAGTTGATATGGCATTAACCACGTTAATCGGAGTTTGGAGATTCATTCCAATCTTCGTAGCTTTGATCGGCAAGCTCCTCTATAATATCCCAAGATTTCTCTGCGTTAAAGTCGTTGAGCCTTCCACCGTGGCTCGATCAATGGATCGTCGGTGATGAAATCGGTATGATCATAGAAGATTTGGATTTGAAGCCAAAGATCAATGCCATGGTGGGGAGTCTACGGAGTAGTTCCTTGAATCGAGTCCACGCTTTGTAGAGACTCACCTTGGAGTTCTTTGAAGCGTCAAGATGTCTCGCCTAAGTTTGGTGGTTCTCCCGGTGGGAAAAATTGAGCAAGGAAGCGAGAGGTAAGATCATCCCAACTTGAGATGGAGCCGGTGGAAGTCGCTCAAGCCAATTACTAGCTTGGTCCCGTGAGAGAATTGGAAGAGATGCGGTAGCGTGGTCTCCCGAGTAGTAGCATCAAGGTCGATGGAATCGACAATTTTGAGAAATCCCTCGGATCTTGATTTGGATCTTGAACGAAGTCCATGGAATGCACATCCGTTTTGCACCAACCGGATGGTGTCGGATCGCGGGGCCGTAGTTTGGGCTTGGTCGGGAAGCTCAATGGTGTTCCTATAGCCTAGGTGGCTTGGTCTTGAGTATTCACCAAGAGTGCGGGCTCTTGGCGGGTCATTTGGTGGTGGGTTGATGAGTGGTGGTTGGTTATCACCTTCCATGATGAAAAGTGATGGGTGTTACGAACAAAGGTCACGAAGAAGGGGATAGACTAAGAGGAAGCTAAAATGAGAAAAATTTACTTGATAGGAATCAAGCAAAGAACCTAAGCGAGGTGGACTACTAACTAGCTATTCTATTCCCGGCGTGCGCCAAAACTTGATACGCTTACGCGGCGTTCGGGGTCAAAGGAACTTCCTTTTCGTCGAGCAAGTTTTTCAACACCTAGGCGATGAACCTAATCGTTGTAGTGTAGTATTAGGGTAAGCCACGGGTATTGATATCGTTCTCTAGGGAATAGGAATGCTAGTGAGAAGTTACTACGCTAAGGTTAAGGTTGAGGAAGATTATTTTTATCTTTTTATGTTTTTAGGAAATTGAAAGGTACGAATCTCGGGTATTGGATTTGGGGGTTGGTATTTCTACCGATTACTCTACTATTATCTAATTATCTAAACTAAGGTGGTGGTAGTCTATGTCTAATTAATGTGTGCTCGTATGATAGTTTAAAGATGTGTTTACTTAGGTTTTACTACTCCTTAATTATCTCCTATTGATGGTTGAGTTGTCACGTCCTTATTCTTAGTTGCGTTGTGTGTCTAAAGTTGTAGGGTATCGTTTCTCCCAACTCTTTGAACTTACCAAAGGGTCTCGTCTACAAAACCCACTAGGGATAATAAACTCTTACTCTAAGGCACTCTTTGGATGGTTTAGCTTACAACTACTCGGTAATTATATTCTAAGGTTCACAAAGATGAATCAAGCATTAAGTACACAACGAATGACCTATCGCATTACTAGATCATTAATCAACTAAGATAAGAAACAACCAATCAATATTCAATAATTAAGTTTCATACTCCTAAGCAAACACACAAATAAATTAGCGGGACATGGAGAACATGCAAGCATACACACAAATAATCAAAGACATAATTGAATTGATGAAGTAAATACTTATCTTGATGTAAGATAGGGTTTGGAACCCTAAAATCTTGTACAAGACACCCTTGGTTCGGTTTTAGGTTTTACTCCAAAAGACTCTCTTAAAAGCGAAAAATTCGGATTCTATATATAATATTACATATGCGACGGCGTCACCTTATGTTTTGTGGCGCCGTCGTGTCGCCGTCATTAGGGTTTCGTCTTGGCCACGTTAACCTTGCGGCGGCGTCACCTTATGTCTGTGGCGCCGTCCTCTTGACCGGCGTCGTGCGGGTCGCATCTAGGCCGTCGAGTTGCGACGGTCTACTCTTTTAAAGCCCGCGTCGTCCTTGAAAATAGCATTTTCTCTTACGTATCGTCACAAATTCCTCCGACGGCGTCGCAATTAACGATGGCCGCCGTCGCCTACATTTTCGTGACTTTGAGTGTCTCGATTCGACTTTGGCCATTTTCTTCATATATTCGCGCCTTTTCGTCCAAATAAGTGCCATTCCAGCATTTTGCCTTCAAGAGACCTAAAAGTGAAAAGGAGCGATATTAAGCAATAACGGATACAAAAGTGATCAAATAAGGGCTTAAACGACCCTCAAAATGGTACCTTTTAAAACCTTATCCTCGGTGTGCTCTATCATCATCAAAAGAATCCACAATCTCAACTTGCTTGGGTCTTTTGGCTTTTGGAGCATCCATACCATCAGCAATCCTTTTCAATTTAGAAGTTGATGTAATATGCTTCATAATCTTATGATACATACTGATCAAGTCAGATTCAGATAAAGCCCAGACTTGCTTCTTAGTCAAATCAGATTGATAGAGAGTAGTACTCTGATTATACACCACATTTTTCATATAAGTTTTCTTCTGTGCTGCATTCTGTGGTTTCTCCCTTTTAGCTTTAGCCTTTTGTGCAGCAATAGCTTTTCTCTTTTCAGCTGCAGCTTTCTTCTTTTGTTGTCCAATAGCCATCATTTGTGCAGCAAAGTTTTCACTATTAAAATCAGCCCCTAAAATGCTTTGAGCAAGAGTAGGATTTGAAGCAGCTTGAAGAGTGTAACAATCCCATTGCTCATCAGTAAAATTGATAGATTGTGCATCCAATTCTCTTTGTCTCTCAAGAGGAAAATTTGTATTAAACGGTTCTGCAAGTTTTTGTGCCAATGCTTTACTCTTCAACAAATCCGCATACTCTGTTAGCATTCGGGCTTGCGCTAGCCTTTCCTGTTCAGTTACAAGATCTGAACCAATATCTTTATTAACCATAACTCCTTTCCCTCTATCAGAAATATCCATAGCAGGAACATTGGTAGCAGGATCATGAGAAGAATCATCATGAGAAATAGCAACAATTGGAACTGTGTCAATATGCTCAGAAGAAACACCAATTGAAGCATCAGGAGTAACATGTTGAGAAGGATCTTCAACAGGTGGAGAAGATACAGCAGCATCAGGCTCCACAACAAAGGTTCTCCCAGCAAAAAATATTTCATGAGTATCTGCTGAAGGTATAGGACATGGTTGTTCTTGCACAGATGATACCCTATCTTGTTCAAAAGCAACATCAACCATATGTGCATCAGTCATAGGATGATCATCAATAATAGTAGCATCATTAACACTTGGCATCTTAGAAGATTCAGTGGAATCCTTTCTCAAATACTGTCTTCTCCTTCTTCGTTGAAACTGAATAGGTTCCTTTGGTTTTGAGGATTCAACAGCATTGGGAGAAGAATCATGAGACTGTTGAGCAACATTAGCCAACAACTCAAGAGAATCCAAATGAATATCCTCTTGCTCTTCATCAGAGTAAACCACAAACTTCCTTTTGATGTTCTGCCCAAGTTTTGCTTCTAACTCCTTAACCTTCTTTTTCAATACGACAATCTCACCACCAAGTGTGGATTTGGTATCTGCAAGCTCCGTTCTGAGATCATCAACTTCTTTCACATACATTCGATAAAGCATATCTGAGGGTAAGTGTAATAGGGTCCTCAGCTCCACCATCAGATTGCTCAGTGGTAATGGGAGCTTCATTAGGCCTTTCAGGAGAAACATGTACATGCTCAAAGACAGGAGAGCTATCATCAAATGGCTCTCTAACTGGACTAGGTGTGGTTAGTCGAGTAAACTCAGGTTCAAGCTCATCAGGAGCAACATGAGTAGGTGATGGACTAGGACTAGGTGACAAAGGTAACGATGTAGGTGGAGGTTGGTCAGGAGAAACATTTGATGCTTCAGCAGTTATGGAAGGTCCCTCATCAATGGCAACTGATGGATTACCATCAGCAGCAACATTAGAAGAGGGTGGAACACCAGAAACATTACCCACATCAGCAGCATCATTACCATGTGGCAACATAGCTTCTAGCAAAGGATGATGTGCTCCAACATAATGAGTTTTCATGGAAGCAAACAATTTAGCACTAAGCGCTCCTATGGGGAAAAAGACTTTGTCTTGGGTTGTTATGTCTAAAATCATTTGTAAAAACCTGGGGTACATAAGAAATTTATGCTTTTTCTTTTGAATATTTTCAACCATATTATCAAAAATAAACTTAGAGAAATTATAAGTTAAACCCTGTGAAAGACATACAATACCACATCCCACTTGGGTAGAAAATTGATCCCATCCTCCTGACTTGTTGCTTATGCACTGAAGTAAGGTATGCACCAAAAACCTCCACATGGGGCAAAACTTATTCTTGTGCCACATATCCGTGTTAGTACTTTGGTATCCAATAGCTCTTAACCCAGTAAGTATCACTTCAGTGTTAATGTGCTATACCCCACCTTCATCATCCAAATGAAGTTGTGTCCGAATCAAATCCTCAGTCACCACATACTCAGTTTCATCAATCATTGCTACAATTTCTGTGTCACTTTGTTTAGTCGCAGATGCCCAAAATTGTTCAACCAACGATTCAAAAATCACATTTGGAGAATGTGTTAGAGCATAATGAATTTTTGAACGCTTTAACAAATCCACCATAGGTTCATACAGTTCATGTCCCTTTGCTTTTCCCAGAAAAGCAACCTTTTTGTGATCTTTCTTAAATGGAAGTGCCGCCATGTGAGAAATTGTGAGAATAGGTTATGAATCAAGCAAATGGAAATATGTTTAAATTGATTGAAGAGGGAATCAGTTGATTTTAGGTGAAGATTATCTGAAGTGGGTTACAAATAGAAGTTACCCAATTATAGTCAAAAATATCAGAACAAATCATTGACCAGATCTGACGTGTAAAGTAACTTAAACCAATATCAAAATTAATACTTCAGCAGAAGGGATGGTCAATCTGCTGATGGAAGTCAATCAGCAGAATCAACTCAAGTGTAAAAATATCGTCAGTAAATATCTTGAATTTTACTGTGCCACCCAACTCACATTAATTGCCATCAACCCTTGACTTCGCCTATAAGATAATCCCAATTCACAATAAACACATATCACTTAACCCCAATGTACATCAAAACCCTAATTCCTCAATAATCCCACAATCATCAACAACAAACATGTCAACCAAACTAGAAATCACCAATCTTACCTTCTCATCATCATCATCATCATCATCATCTAGAGATGATTCACGCCCATTGTTTCGATACCCTTATCAAGATGAACCTCGACCTTTAAAGTTCCCCTTTCTCCCTTCATCTGAATATGATAGTGTAGTGGATCCAAGTGATTCATCTAGGGGTTCTGATGATTCCACAAAGCGTCTAGATCCAATCTTCAATAGACTGGTGAGAGAGGAAGCGGAGAGGACATCAGCAGGTGTAGATAAGCCCCAACCTTCACAACCCCAACCCCAACCAAGGCCACATGCCAGAAATCCACCACTCCCAAAGACAAGGGAGGTGGTGATTGGTCTTCCTGCTCCAGAATCTAGTGCTTCATACCATGGAAGCAGGGGAAAGGGCAAGGAGGCAGAGGTGAAGGGAAAGGGAAAAAGGAAGGTGGAGTAGAAGATGCTCTATGGTGGAACGAATAGATGGAACAACTGAAGATTTCTCATATCACAAATGCATCCATCGTCGTTTTCATCAATCCATCTTTAGCTTCTTCATCGTACTGGTCATGCATATCCACCAGCTTTTGTAATAGATGATAGGAACTAGAATATATTTGGTAGATTTTGTATAGGAGTGATCATGCATATCCACCAGCTTTTGTAATAGATAATAGGAGCTATAAATTGTTTCTTGAATGAATGAACAACTTCTCTTTTATAACTCAATGACTATCACTTGATATTTACTTCAGTACTTCTCATCAGAAGAAACAATGAGATCACTTGTGTGTCTCTTCAGTAGAAACAAGCTTTAAACTTACATGACCAAATTCCCAATAACTCAAACTTGGTGAACTTCAACTTAAGATTAGTAACTACTCATAAAGGCATTCTGCAAAACATACACAAAGAAGCAAACAAACCAAAACATACACACCTTAGAGAACATTAGCTGGTTAGTGTTAGCTCAAAAATATAAACAAAGTTTACAAGATAGACATCAACAATCCTCCCCTGAGGCATATGCCTCCCCTGAGGCTTATGCCTCCCCTCAAACTATGCAGTTAATGATTAAGCATCCCAATATGGACTCTCTGCAGAGGAAGAACCTACAACAACAAAAATATATACAAAATACTAGTACACTATGGAAACTCAAGTCATCACTGACTTGAGCCTGCCTTGTGGATCATAAGATTTAGGCCATGTAGATGTATAAGATCCACCATTGTTCTTGGACCTCCATTGAAAATTAGGTCCTTTTGAGTCCTAGAACAACTGTTGAGGGCTTCACAAAGAAGATATCCTATATCCCTTGCCAACATACATTAAATCAAAACATCCAGGCCAATAACCATTTTGAAAATATGCACAAGTTGGTCTCACATATGGTCTAGCAACAGATCTGCCCCATTTTGAAAATTGTTTATCAGCAGAATTTTGTTTATAAGTTGCTTGTGGAACAAAAGATGGAATATCATTAACATTTTTCCACATTGGTCTAGATTTCTTTTGACTAGCACATACACCCATTCTTTGCTCATGAAAATTACAATCCTTAATCAAATGAAATTTACTTCCACAAACAAAACATGTCTTTTTTTTATAAGATTTATTCAAAATGAAAGAAGTTTCATCACAAGCAAAAGCATTCAACCACAAACATGAACAGAATTGTTTTTAACAGAATTATTGTTTTACAAAGAATTAAATGACAAGTCTTCAGAAGACATTGTCTTGGAAGTTGATTCCTCAGCAGCAACTCTAATAGGCTTGTAGGGAGTCTTGGGTGTAGTCTTGGGTGAGGTCTTGGGAAGGTCTGACTTTTCACTTGAATCATAAGCGGTGTATGTAGTAGACCCTTGGTCGGAGGACTTGTCACTTGTCGAAACAAGAGACAAAGTCGGTGATTTAGAATCGGGGTATGGCAAGTCTCTTGACTTTTGCCATAAAGATGATGTGATCCATCAAAGTCTATAGTGATGTCAAGGTCGGTGGGCATATGTTCTCCTCTAATAGGTCCAGTACAACATGTAGGTTTCCTTCTTTTACATAATTAGCTAATCCTGCTGGTGTAGATTTACGCGTATCGTTCTAGCTTCTAAGCCAACATACTTCTTAAAACCTAAACCTAGCCCGAGTTTACAGATTGACTACCATAGACAAATCTAGCTACTTTGTCACCGACACTAACCATTCATTATGTCCAGCTACTTCCTCATCTAGTTTCTCTTCGAAGACATGGTTTTAAAACTACATCGACTTTTCTTTTTCATCGTTTTAAATCAATTTTAGTACATTCCAAATCACTTTCTAACACCCTTATCTTTTCATCATAAGTAAGTTGATTCTTTTGAAACCAAATTTTTTGTCTTTCTCAGCTTTTAAAGCCTTTTGTAAGCCTCAACTTCAACATAGCATTCATTATATTTAAGTTTCAATTCATCATAAGCTTCCTTAAGTTCATTATATCTTTCACTACAACCAAAAACACGCTTATGTACCGAGAGATGCCCATTAAGGCAACTTGATTGTGCAGGTCCTCGTAGTACAACATGCCGACAATCCACTCTGCTCAAAACCGAAACTTCATCATTCTCGGATCATGCACCTTCCGGTTGACATGATCATCCGGTGTGACCAAAGGCGTAGAGGATCCGGCTTTGGTAGTTCCACTTCCATTTGATTCTGGCGGCGGGTAGAATACCTAACTTCATCACCACCTTCCTATCCTTGCATTCTCTTGAGAAGTGACCCATTTGACCACAAGTATAGCACTTGACTTTCCTTTTGTCAATCTTGTGAATCTCTTCCTGAAACCAAACTTTCTCCCAGACTTACTCTCAAACTTCTTGATGTTCATTGAGAGTATGGCAAGTTGCCACTTCAAATTCATCTCTTCCATATCAAGTAGATCCACCTGTTCAAAATCCTCAAAAGCTAGTTGCTGCTGATTGTCATAATTAGCAACAAAAGAGTGAATTACATCTTCCAATACACCACTGGATTTAGGATTTGATGTAGTGGTGATGTAGGATGATGATACTGAGGAAGTTGGGCTTAGAGCATAGGTCATCTTATGTGAGGAGGTGCCAACAAAGTTGAGTGAGTGGGAGTGGATGAACGAAAAGGGCTTCTGACATCGGGCTCAAGAGTTTTAAGTTTGTTGTAGAGATCATCAAAAGTGACCAGATCTAGCCCACCTTTTGCTTTGAGTGCAATGATTACTTGCAACCAAGATGGAGGTAAAGATCGTAAGAACTTTGAATTGCAATCCTTATTGTCTGGCTTGGCCTTCATTTGATTTAATTGACTCAAAATCCTATGGAACCTGTCATATCCCTTGTGGATACCTTCTTCCTCAAAGATTTGGAATTCCTGAAACTGCTATTTCAGCATTGACTTCCTCATCCTCTTTGACTCCTCATTCCCACCAAATCTAGCCTTGATTGCCATCCAGATGTCTTTAGCATCCTCCATGTAGTGAAAGTCACCCATGTGATCATCTGGTATAGCTCGAAGGAGAATAGTTCGAACTTTATTCTCTCTCTGAACAACCCGATATCTCTTGACGATTTTGGGACCAACAATGGTAATAATACCATCGACATCTTTGGCGCACTTCTTCAAACTGTACCCTTACGGACAACTTCCCAAAGATTCCAATCAATGTTCTTGATCTAATTACGCATCTTCATAGCCCACAACTCATACTCCTCCTTCTTGAGGTATGGGAACTTTGCATTCTGTTTGTGAGATTGAGTTGTTGCAAAGATGTGGTGTTTTGATTTTGAGTGACTTCAGTTTCATTGTCTGACCCCAGGCATTGTTATGGTTGTTTTGATTGTTTTGGTTGTGAGGGTGTAATGAAGAAGATTTTCTTAGTATCACATAGACTCTCCCGAGGCTCTGATACCACTTGTTGAACCTTAGACCTTGATAGATCTTTGAGTGCTCGTGAATCGTTAGCAATGTTTATGTAATCACAAACACACTAATAGACAGTCTCTATTACTTGTATTCTAAAGCGGAAATCAAACACAAGTAACAACGCATATAACTAAGAATACTTTGATCCTCCATGGATCTTGCAATAATACTAAAAACGTTTTTTCAAACTCGTACCTCATACATACTAATGTGTTCCTTTTATAGATAAGGAACCCTTAACCGTTTCACAAGAAACGTATAATCATAAAACTAAAGAAGATATACATTATCACTTCCTAATAAAGCTCATGCATATCCTAACTAACTATAAAATACGCGGAATATTTATTTCCATAGAAACAAACTACGCAGTTTTACTACTTCTGCAGAATCACTTCATCAGCAGAATCCAGCACTTCAGCAGAATCCGTCAGTAGTATCTTCAGCAGAATTCTTATCTTGTAGAATTCCCAACACATTCAATTAAGCAAAAATGAATTAATGAGCACTCGGGTTATCTCACATATATGCTTTTTCACTTCTTTGTTTATTTTTCTTTTTTTAAAAGGAGTCGAGATAACCGCGACTCCACATGGTTTACATATAGGCACACACTAGGCACTATTGTTTCCAAAAGGAAAATTTTGAGCTTTCTGAGAACACCAGTTCCACGGATACCAACTTTTACGCTGGACGGATTCCTAAATAGTCAGATCCGTACGAATCGTGCCACAGAAGCAAAGTTTTTCTCTTATTTTTCTTAATTTGGCTAGAAAATTTCATATTTTCAACATTTTAGCTTTGTCACTAATTAATATGTTACTTAATGCTTGTGTTCTCATGATCATATGCCTTAAATTCATATCTAATCATTAGATTATAGTCCACATTTTGGATTTAGCATTTATTGCAATGCATTATTTGCTATATAAATAAGGTTGCAAAATGCTTGCATATCCATCACTCTCATCCTCACAAACTAGATTGTTCATCACTCTCATCCTCACAAACGGAAGGTGGTAGGATGAAGTTTTGGATTTCTTGAAAAAGGTTGTTTAAACTAGATTGTTCATCCAAAAGATCACCAAATATTGATGAACAATCTAGTTTAAACAACCTTTTTCAAGAAATCCAAAACTTCATCCTACCACCTTCCGTAGTGCCACCACCAACCAAATCTAGGAGAACCGCACGGATTAGCATCCACCCTTGTTGCTTAGCTAAACCTTTGTCAAAAAGCCCATCATCAGCTACTAATTCTCCACCAAATGACTACATTGTAGCACCTCTATCATCTTCCACAAGTTCATCACCACATTCACCTAACAAATCTCAACTTGACACTCAAATCACCCTAGTGAAACTCCTTAAGACTCCAAAAACAATCCCACTACCCATGTCTAGTCCACCACCCGCTCCATTTCAACCTTCAAAAACTACCCAACTAGCCTCCAACTTAAACCCAAAAGAACTAGTCTTTTTAACACCTGTTGGATCGATATACTTTAATCAAACTAACTTAACTAGCTTGTTAAGGTTTAATAACCTCGGATAAATCCTAAGTTATTAACAAAGAAACACTTGAGTAATCTTTATCAAGTCTGCGAATTTACTTAACAAAGCTAAGAAGAATAACTTTATTATAAACTCTAAATCGCTTATTATGCGATACTCTATCAACTCTAAGATAATCGAACTTTTCTCTAAAACACTAATTCGTAAACTCTAAAACTCTTTTTTGAAATCGTACATCTAATGCCAATCTAGGAGTCCTTTTATAGGCTCAAGGATATCCTAGTCGGTTTACAATTGATAACCTTATCGACAAGTAATCTAAACATAGAATACAATACTTTCCATAAGCGAATATATGAGTTCTTTTGTTCTAGCGATGCTTTGACTTCATCTTGTAGTACTTTGACTCTTGTCTTTAGCGATGCTGACTATTTGACTTCTTTGGGTTCTTTACGACACAGTGCTTTCATATCTTGATGCTTTGATATCTTGACACTTTCATATCCCAACAATCCTCCCTAACTTGAATTCTACTTGCTTGACTTCAAGTTCCTTTATGAATATATCTTTATGACTTCATCTTTTAAAATGGATTGTTTCTTAGTCTTTAGATTGTATCTCTGTAATATACGTGCTTTGTCAAAGTATCTCTTAGAATTGTTTTCTTCACAGTGACATCCGACAATCTCCATTTTTCACAACATAGAAACATATGACGGTTTATGCGATGGTCGAGTTTAAGTTGCATACTATTCTCATCACATCTAAGTGAATCATTGAAAATTCAATGGATTTAGAACTCTTTACCAAAGCCATTATCTGGAGTAGCCAAATGTTTTGGTGTGTAAGACCATGGTACATTGATAACCATATGATTTTTAGCAAACCACCGACTATCAAGATTTGTTTTGTCTTTACCAAAAGTTGTACCTTACGGACTAGTTAGTTCTTTCATCTAATGGTGAACTAATTACCAATAATGGTTTTCCTTGCCTTTACCACAAGCCATTTTCTTGTGGGCTAGCCAACTCTTCACATTCTTGATATGGTGAGTTGATAACCATCCAACTTATTAGCAAGTTGTCAACTAAAAGCGGTTTGATATATCTTTACGAGCCGTTTGCTCATGGATTAGTCAATCCTTTTGTAACCATGGATTCAAAATTTTGGGCTAATGCTAGAGAAAATATGGAGGAGGATGAATACTATATTAGATCAACGATTCTTTGGAAGGACTATTAAGATTACGAAGCCTCTATTCGAGCGGCGGTTATTATTTGAAGATGAAGATGGGGCTATTGATTTGACAAGCAGCGATTTGGGATACTTTTAGGAATCTTGGTTATGAAGGTTCTTTGTTGCACAAACTTTCAAGAAAGCATTATTACATCCTCCATGGAAGTTTTGATTCATGTTTTGCTCCATTGCATAAGTTCTAAAAGTACTTCTTGGGAGCGGTTTGGGTCAAATATAGCATCTGCGGTGGTTGGCTTATCTCGATAGAATGTTTAATTTTCAACGCTTATTTTGGATGGGATGCTATCACATATATCTTACGGGTCAACATGGTTGATGTACCCAAGATTTATCTGAGTTTTCTTAAACAAGCAATTGGTGACGTTCCAAAACCTGCTTGCTTTGTTACTGTCATTGTGCAACAAGCCAAAATTTATACATTCATGGCTAAGCGAAGTAATTTGTTGGAGGTGGAGATATTCCATTAACTACAACAATGATGGAAGTTGTTCAAGTATCGTGATGCATTGGAGAGGATGAAGAAAGTGAAGGTCTTGATTACGCACAGTCTTGCTTCACAAAGTCTTTGCCTCACAAAATCTTGCATCTGCAATCACGCTTCTCGTGAAGGTCCTGCATCTTTCGGGATGATGTTTCTCAAGTCACGAGGTTCAAGCGAGATTGAGAGACACCTACTCCATCTCCTCAACCATTTGTTTCTATTTGGAGGAACATTCACAAGTTCAAGGTGATGCTCCTAATATACCTCGTGAAGGTTTGACTTTGGATAATTATGCTTTAACAAGGGAGCTAGCTAGGTTAAACAAGGCATTGGGCGTCAAGCTAAAGCGCTTAAGTTGAGCGAAGGTAAATCTGGTTAAAGAATTTTATTAAACCCTATATTCAAGGATTCAACTTATGGGTTAAAGAGGAGAACAAGCGTCGTAAAGCACTTCGTAAGGAATTGAAGCGAAGAAGGTTCCTAAATCATCTTACATCAACTTGGGAGGAATTTAGAAAAGGATAATTTGAAAGAAGATGTTATGAAGAAGAAAGAATCGAAGAAGATATTACAAAGAAGAAAGAATCGTAAGTTCGTGAGAAAAGATTATTTCGGAGGAACAAGAAGAAGAAGTACAAGTTCAAGGTGCGATGATCAAGGTCTTGAACATCAAAGTCTTGTTTTCATGATACATCTAGGCGAGTAATAACACCAATAACTCAAGGGTATTGAATTTTGATGAAGAAGCTGGTCCTTCTACAATTGTTATAGAAGAGAGGAGGAACCTACATTCAAGCCTATTCATTCTGCGGTGATGATGAATTAATTGCTACAATGTTAGATTTGTCACACCCAAGAGGAGGAGTTACTATTAGAGATGTACAAGAAGAAGAACAACAGGCTGATCAACTGCAATTGATCCAAAAGACAAAGGAAAGCTATTCGGTTGAAACTAAAAGAAGAAACTTACTTTGGCGGAACTTAGAGCATTTGAAGTTGCAAGGAATGAAGTTGCAGCCGAAAAGTTCAAGAAGAGTTAGATGCTAAAGAAAGAGAAGAGCAGGAAGCTCAAGAAGCTCTAAATAGAGAAGCGACTCAAAGGTGCAAGATGAATTAGATCTTGGCTGTTGAACCATTCTGATCTCCTACACACATTAGATATATGCAAAGAAGACCTAATTTAGCTAAAGAAAGGAATGCAATGATGGCATATCTAAAAGCGAGAGGATTTAAAGGATTACGAAGCTAAATTATGTGGATATGAGGAGATTATATGATCTTTGAGAGAAGCTTATAAGAAAGATGTTGCGAGCATTAAAGACTTTAGAGAAGAAGCTTTTTGAATTTGAAGTGAAAGGAAGAAGAGCTTAAAGAAAAAGAAAAAGCGGAATTCTGAGATGTTCGGTTTTCAAAGAAAGAAAAGGTTGAATTAAGATCCGAGACTAGTGATGAATTGAAGAATTATCTCGAGTGGTAGATTTTGATTATACAAATGAAGATAATGACATGAAGATGAGCGGATCAAAGATTAGTGTTTTCAAAGTTGAGAAATCCAAGAATGGAGATTACATGGTCTTTCATAAAGAAGATGAAAGCTTGAGTTTTTAAAGGCTATGGGATTTCTTGCATATTATAGATAGAGTAGATCTATTCTACTTATATCATGTTGTGAAGGCTTATTTTGAAGATAATCCATTAGAAGGAATTGGATTGGTTTACATGGTGATCTCATAACTATGTGGGAAACTAATGAAGAAAGCGATGATATTTGGAAGGATCAAGAAAGTGGAAATAGTTTCTTTGGAGATTCTTTGAAGAATCTGGAGTTCATGTTTTGGAGCTAGAAAATGGAACAATGATACATGTTTGCGGAAAGAAGATATCCTCTTCGATTGATCTCATGAGAAGAATGCTAGAGCATGGATTGGAAGTAGAAGAGGCTAATGAAGCCGCTTGCATGGTTATCAATTTGTTTATAGACCTGACTACCATTCTTGAGAATGATCTATAACTAGTATGAATTTTATTTGAATAAATACTTTTTGATATATCGATTACTTTTATTCAAAGTCTTGCTTATCGACAAAGATACTTTCATCAAAATCTTGTTCTTTGAACTAAACCAGTTAAATGAATTTTAGAAAACCTTTTGCTAAGTAATAAATATTTTGAAATAAAGGTTGAATAAATGGTTTTTGTGATGATAACATCAATAGGTTATCAATCCACCATGGTTTACAAGAGGAATCATAATATAATTAGGAAACAATACAATTAGGAAACTAAATATTCTTTTAAGCATATCTTCTAGAATCTTCCAAATCCTCCATCTTTTTGTAGTTTCCCTTCTTGTCACTTTTAGTCCTTCATGTTTCATTCTTCTTGTTTTGTATCATTAAATCAATAATAGACCCAACAATCTTCCCCTATTTGATGATGACAAAACAAACACAATTCTTGTACGAACTTCCCTAGACGAAGTAGCAGAAGTTGAGATAAATAAATCTCACCATGAATGAAACAATCTTCCCCTTGACTTAAACATGTCACTCAAACATCTTAAGGGGATAACAATAACAAAGACAAACATGAATGCACAGCGGAATAATAAGAACATCAATGTTATTGCTTAAGGTTCTTCGCCATCATCTCTAACTAAACACTTTACTAATCACTAATATACTAAATACTAACCTAGGCGTTTACATGAACATACGCCTAGGAACTAACTAACTAACCATCACCCTAGGCGTCCCCTAAACGTCTACACACACTTTTACTAATGGTGTTCACATCTTGACACCCTCTAAATCTAATTCCCTGCCTCTCTTTATATACTAGAGAGTCTAGGGTTACAATTGACTACTAGGGACTAAATAATAAAGTCTTCTTTAACAAGTAAGTCCCTTGTCTTTCTCTGTCTTCATAATTCCTTCATCTTTCATATTTTGTCATAATCAACTCAAATATAATTCCTAACAATCTTCCCCTAGTTGATAATGACAAAACCAAATAAGCACGAACTTCCCCTGAAGTTAAGATGTCATGAAAGATAAGAACTTCCCCTTAAACATGCAATCACTAATAATCTTCAAGTTGCAAAACCGTCTTTGTCGCCTTTCTTCCCCTTTTTGTCATAATCCACTAGGAGAAGCTAAATAGAAGCAGCTTTGATACCACTTGTTAAGATCGTTTAAAGCTCTTAGACGAGGTCTAATATTATATCTAGGAACACATAATAACGAAAGCGGAATATTCAATAAGAATTAACGTTATAATGAACAAGGTTTTTCATTATCATAAACTAACTAAACAATAATAAAGATCAAAGACTTGATCTTTAACACTAACTAACTAAACCACTAAACCACTAAACCCTAGGCGTTTTCCCAAATCTCTCGCCTAGGTTTCCACACACACACACCTTTAGCGTCTACATCTTGTAAATGCGTGATAAAACTAATGACCCTATGTCTCTTTATATACTAGAGACATCTAGGGTTCTAAGAGGAATCATAATATAATTAGGAAACAATACAATTAGGAAACTAAATATTCTTTTAAGCATATCTTCTAGAATCTTCCAAATCCCCCATCTTTTTGTAGTTTCCCTTCTTGTCACTTTTAGTCCTTCATGTTTCATTCTTCTTGTTTTGTATCATTAAATCAATAATAGACCCAACAACACCTCCAACATCTCCAAACACATTCTACAAAGAGCTTGAAACATCAGCACCTCTACCTCCCATCACTTTACAAGACCATCTAGGTTCTTATCCACCATCACTCATCAACATCATGGACTTTGATCCATATTTTCCAACATTTCCACCACATATTCCGCACTCCACAAATAAAACCTACCCGGAAATCATTCACCAACACCTCCCTCGCCATCGGTCATGTACACATTACCAATCCACTAGAGATCTCGCAATGGAAATAAGGGACGAGATGCGATTCATACTCAACCACATCCTTGATCGCATTAACATTATCACTCAACAAAACTTCCATAATTAACCCATATGCAAGCATGGACGGAATGATAATATTATTTTCTCTATTATTTTCTCTTTTTTCGTTTGAGTCATTTTAAAGAACAATCCTTGTTCTTAGTTTTACATTTTATATGTGGTATATATACCACTACACTTTTTGATATTTTATTACAAGACTTTGTTTACGTACCTTGGCTATCTATCTTGTTTCTCGTCCTATACAAAAATATATTACATGTTACTACTAACATTTTTTTGTAGGTATTATATTTTCTCACTTGACGTCCAATTCTAGGGGGAGCTACCGTCAAGGGGGAGCTAGTGCTTTGTGGATCATTTTTTTTATTCCACAATTTATTTCTTCACTAGGCTCACTTTTTGTTTCGACAAAAAAAAGGGAGAAGAAGTAAAACTTACATATCATACTTTCAAAACATAGACCTAATCTTAAGTTTTACTCATCATAATGTTATGTTTTGTCATCAACAAAAAGGGGGAGATTGTTAATACAAATAAACCGTAAAAATGGTTATTCATATTTAGCGATCTCGTTATGTTTTGTTGATAACAAATATAAAGTTATCATAAGTAAAACTATAAGAATACATGTTATTTTTGTAAAGTATATACATTGGGTCATTCATATAAAATGTTGTAATAATTCATTTGTTGTAATAGTTTATGTAATAGGATGGGTAATATCCAAGACCCATGACCCATACCCATGGAGCTAATCCATAACCCATGACCCATTGCATGACATCATGCATGAAATCATGTTAAGTATTATCCATGACCCATGACCCAATGTTCATAACCCTTAAAGACCCATGACCCATTGTCTAGATACATTGTATCTTGTTGGGTACCCATGACCCAAAGTACATGACCCATGGCTCATACCCATAACCCATAACCCGGTTTGCAACCCAAAATCCAGACTGGTACAACCCATACTGCCAGATCCATAGGATTGCACTAGCCGGATCCGCCAAAACTGGGCTATAGTAGTCTTTTTGTGCATATAAATAGTGAGCCATTTATTCATTGTTACTCACCCTTCTTCTTACAACCCTCTCATATATTATCTCACTCTTCTAACCTCTGATCACTTGATCATTCTAGTAGTCTCTTCTATCTTTTGTTGTGATTCTCATATAAGTCCTTCTCAAAGGCGAGATCATGATCTACTACAAGTCATCCAAGGAAAGGGTCCTTGATTTATTTTTTCATCCACAAGATTTATGTAGCAAGATCTTGTATTTCATATTTCACATAGTTGTTGTGTAATAGTTGTGATAGGTTTGGTTCTATCTCGTGGAAGAACTCGGTATTTAGCTTTGTACCAGAAAAAGTGTAAGCGACGTTGTGAGGCTTCTCCACCGTGTTCAAGGAGCTTGTTGACATAGTGCTTGAACTCTTGAGTGGGGAACTCGGGGAGTGGAGTATGGAAAGGAAGGTGTCCTTGTAGCCAAACCACTATAAATCACTTGTGTCGCTACTTTCTATCCTTTACTTTACTTGTTTTCATTATTTACTTTACTTATTTCTTTATGCAATTTATCCATCCATACGAATTCACATAAGATCAGATCTAAATCTTTTAAACTTAAATTAAAATTGGTAAAAGTATTCAACCCCTTCTAGTTTTCCACATAAACTTTGTTGAATGTTCCTAGAAAGACAAAGGATGGAATGATTGCTCGATTGGATCTGGAAGAGTTGGGGATAAAACAAGAGTTGTTTGCTAGGCAAGAAGCAGACAAAACAACACTACCTCCAGCAGGTTTCACATGCTAAAAAAAGACATCTTTTGTGAAATGTTATGCAACATCAGGGTACCACAAGGCTATTATTCAAATTTCTATAGTTTGGTCAGCCTAAATGATAGGAAGCTCATTGACTTTAAATCTCATGACTATCACATGCTAATGCAAGAGTTTTTGCCCATTGTGATACGTTCAATCATGCACCCACCCACACAATATTCTATTATCAGGTTTTGCTTTTTCTTTAAATCTATATGTAGGAAAGGAAATCATCTTGCAAGAACTAAATAAGATGCAATAAGAACTTGTTGTGACATTTTGCCTACTCGATAAGTTCTTTCCTCCATCATTTTCTGATATTATGATACACTTGACTGTGCACCTAACTAGGGAGGTAAAATTATGTGGTCCCATATGCTTTCGGTGGATGTATCCCTTCGAAAGATGTATGAACGTTATTAAAGGACATATGCGAAAAAGAAATAGACAAGATGGATGCATTGCTGAGGAGACGATCGCGGAAGAAACAATAGAGTTTTTTTAGCGAATATCATAAAACCATCACAACTAGTGGTATCCCACCTGATAAACATGTAACCAATGAAAATGAGGACGGAAAGCCATTGTCGGCCGGCAAATCAAGTGAAGTTTCCGGAGAAGTATTTCAGAAAGCACATTTGTATTTAATACAAAATACAGATGAAATTGTACCATATATCGAGTAAGTATTACTAACACATGTCTATTTTGTTGCTTAAAATGTTCTATCAAATATAATAATCAAATAAATTATTTTATTTCAGGCGACACAAGCAAGTTTTGAAAACAACAAACCCGGGTAAATGAATAGCATTGCTGTAGAATGAGCACAGTAAATCTTTTGCTAAGTGGTTACACGAAGAGGTACTTACTGATATGTTGTTTATAATTACTTGTTTCTTGCTGAGTATAAGTGAGTTGAGATCAAATGTAAAGTGTGTTTTTATTGATAAGTCCTTAACTGGTGTTTGGGATAAGCTGTATAAACCATTAGGTGTACCATTCACCTAAAAAAACTCCTAGATACAAGCTTCAAAACCAATAGTATTAGTCTATAATAAATAATATATGCCCAGCAATTTTGTCAGTTATAGAACCTAGCATCATAATTTTCCCTCATGTATATGACATTAGATAGAGGTCCACCAGCACACCATTTCATTATCTCAAACACTCCTATTCTTTAATAGTTTGTTTGTTGTTCCTGCAATTAAAAGGTAATATATACTTGTAATGAAATTCAGGTTGAGAGAGAGTTAGCGATATCCAACGATAGTGTATCAGAAACTGTTAGGTGGATATCATTTGGACCACAAGCTAGCATAGTGAAATATGAGGCATATAACATCAATGGGTATACATTTCGTACGAAAAGTAATGATAGCATAGTTTACCAGAACAATGGGGTTAGTGTTGAGGCAGTAGATCTTCACATATCCAAAGAAGTTGCAACCACAAGAAAAGCATTTTATTATGGGGTTTTACAAGAGATATGGGTACTAGATTACCATTTCCGGCAAATTCCTCTTTTCAAATATGATTGGGTTAATCAAAAAACTATGTAGGATCATAATATTTATTGTGTTGATGATTCGGGTGGTCTTGGATGATGAAAATACATGTTTGCCATAGTTAGAGAGAAAGAGATGAGAGGGAGTTTCTTGCTAGAGACTTGGTTAACAAATGAAAGGTTAGATTGAAGAAAAGCTCCACCCTTCCAAGGATGGAAGGGTATTTATAATTACAACTACTCGCCTCTCTGTCGGATGTGGATCGAGCATCGATGGGTAAAGACCCGTCCTTCCTCCATGGTGATACACTAAACTATTCTACGCTACAAACTAACTAATAAACTACTAAATAACGTAAATAACTACAAGTCTACGAGCTAACATATTCTAGACCATAATTGGGGTGACCGACACTTTAACATGGAATTTCCAATTCCTAACAATCTCCCCCTAAGGGAGGTCACCCCATGAAATACATTTTGCATCCTAGCATTCTATCTTTGTCATTAGTTCTTGAGCTCGTAGACTTCAATTCTTCAATTCCGCAATCTTTGTGCTTTTGTAGCGATTCTTCAAAGTCCGCATTGATTTGTACTTTTAGTGGAGGCCTTTAACTGATCCACATCTTTGATGATCTTCGAGCTTTCATTGAGATCATCAGCCACAACAAATCTCTCTGGATCATCCATAGTTGTGTTGCCTTCATGTGATGTTGTGACTTTAGGACCGACATGCTCACACTTTTGGATCATGACATCTTTCCATCGAGTAGCGGAAGCTTTCTTGGTTCATGATATTTGCGGCGATAGCGAAGCATAGTATAAAAATATCGAAACCATGTTATGTAGATATGCACCGGTCATGATTTCTTCAATTAAGTGTGGATGCCGTGAGCATGCGGCTTTGATTGACTCCTCAATTACGATCATTGCAACCATCCAAATGTACCGCAAACAACGATTAGCAATAAAACACACGAAAGTGTCTTTGATCACTTCGTTGAATTGAGTACACGGCCCACGGTTCCCGTTGATCGATACAAGTCTTGCACGTGATCGGTAGGATTCTAAGAATCTCCTTGACGGGGTTTCGCAATTGTTCTAGCGTTCTCAAACCGGACGTCTCAAAGAAGACAACACGGAGTGAGTGAACCAATAATTGAGATTCAGCGATTGATGAAAAATGATTTGAAAAACAATCGCGTATTGCTTAGAAGAAAGAGTTTTGCAATATGATGAAGGTTTTATGAGAAAGATCAATTTTCAATCATAAATACTTTTATATTTGAAAAGAGTACACATTCGATGTGCTAGATAAAAGAAGAGATTCGCACATCGAGCGGTTTTCCAAAAGTATTTTTCAATCGGAGATACTTTTGTGTTTGAAAACATAAATACACATTCGATGTGCTAGAGAAAAGAAGATTTGCACATCGAGCGGTTTTCCAAAAGTATTCGTCAATTCCATTCTGGACCAAGGTTGATTCAAGATTGAATCTCCCCATCGTTTCTATCCAGTTGTCACAAGTTTGATCTTACGAGATGATCTCACATATCACCCACCAAGAGCTTGCTTGATGTTGGCTCTAGAAGGATTTCCATCTTCATCGTGAATACTTTTACATATCACTCGGATGTTCTGGCAATACCACAAGGATAATGCGTAGGACTCTTAATTATATACTCACCTTCCACATTGTGTGAAACAGCAAGTCTTCATTAACTTTGTGTCCTAATGAGATATTGTGGATGATCTCCTGGCTCTAGACTCAATTGTGCATTTTTGGTTCCTATGTTGGAGACTAGGGAGAGGGTCTCCTTCTTCAATATCAACAATCTCTAAGAGAAAGTCGATAGATAATGTCGGTTCCCTGTGAGAATGAAACAAGCCCTTTTAAGAGGAACTTGAGTGGTTTGGGAAGTTGTAGTGCGAGTCGTCCTTTGGGTCCATGACGTCTTGTCTTCAATACCGATGTTACCTTAGTAAACACCGGTAGCATATGTATTGAACCCGATTCACGCCCTAAAGTTGAATTATTGGAGGCTATTTCTTTTCACCCTTTTCACATTCAATTCTTTTCATTCTTCAACCTCTTGATTGCTTACGAGATTTCATAACTAGAACCTTGTTGGGTTTATTCCGATTCTAGCTCTATCTCGATCCGCACTCTTCCCATATCTCACTTTTCTCTTTTTTTTCATCATACCTAAGGACTCTACACTATCTAGTGGATTGTCCTGGTAGATCCCTCCGGCTCTGGCGGGATCGTGGGAACGAATACCTAACCTAACCATCCTTATAACACCATGCATAAAGTAAATTGGTAGGTCTTTTGGTATTGTTCTTTCCTTCATGAAACCAATTGAAAAATCATTTGGAAAATCAATCAAGGTACTTGTGATATAAAATCAAAACATTTTGTACCTTAATTGTTTTGATCATTTTAGAAATGCTCCCCCTCAACATGTGCATATGATATTGAAATTGTTTGGCACATGGAGGCAAGAGTTCTTTGAAATAATTTCTTTGAAATAATTTCTTGATCACAATTTCCTTAGAAAAAGCCTTTTGATTTTCTTTGGTAAATTCTCTCCCTCAATATGTGCATAGGATATTTGAAATCATTTTATCACATAGAGGCAAGAGTTTTTTTTTAAGTACATCCATGATTACAAAAGCCAATATAAACCATCCGCTCCCCCTCAATATGTGCATCGATATACGAAAGAGTTTGGCACATATTATAGAGAACCTACACTTTGAATCAAAACGATCATCATTTATCAAATTTCATTATTAAATCACAAATTCTCCCCGATCAAAATATCAAACCCTTTGAGATTTTGGATCCCAAGTGATTAATAAGGTTTGGAAAACATGGGAGAATATGTGCACGATTTAAAAGCTCATCTTGTTTTGGATAAATCCTCCTCCTCAACATGTGCATTGTGTATTTGAAATCGTTTGGCACATGGAGGCAGGAGTGCCTATAAATGACTAAAACCAATTCCATTAAAACATATTTGAGATTTAAATCACTATCTCTCCCCCGATCAAAAATTTCAAACCTTTTGAGATTTGTGATCCCAATTAATTTAAATCATTTAAAAGATTTTTGGGAAAGACGTGGCAAAATTTAATTTTGAAAAATGACTGGTAAGGACCATTTTAAGACATTAAAGATTGTTAGTGTCAGGTATGATTGTTTTAAGAGATCTTTAAGTAAAATAAAACAATTTCACAATCAAACAAGAACGAAAAAAATTTCATTTTGACAGATCTTTGAGTTTTAAAGAAAATCATACCATGACATAACATTAAGTCTTTAGATCACCACTTTGTTTTTGTACAACCCGGACCTTTTATGAAGAAATATCGTTTGAAAATATTTTAATTTAAATCACTCTCGCCCTCAATCGATGACCGTAGTCAATGATTGAGTGACTTAAGTTTTGATACAATGAAGTCCGGTGGTTTTCAAAATTTAGTCCAATTAATTTTCAAAAACAATATTTTTCCATTTTCAAAACAATTTTAATCAAATTTTTCAAAATTGTTTAAAAATGGTATCCTGCACAAAGATACGTTAGGTGGTTGAGAAGCTTATGTTGATCTTTGTAGGGGCTTGGAAGAAAACCGTCTGCGATGCGGTGAGACTTCTTACGTTGCATTTTATTGCCAACGAGGTCAAATTAAGCTCCGTTTCTTCAATCACTTAGAAGAAAACCATTTGCGATGCGGTGAGACCTCTTACGTTGCATTTTTCATGCCAACACTCCATAGAAGTCCAATTAAGCTCCGTTTCTTCATTTGTCAACCCAAGAGATAGTTACCCTTTCCATTCGGCATCCAATCATCTTCATTTGTGGGATCCGGATCGGGAACATTCTTATATACCAATATACCTGCATACGTTAGTGAACACACATACAGATATATGGTGGTCGACATCACCCAAACAGCAATCGACTAATAAAAGTCAATTCAGCATATCAATCAGATCATGTAAAGCATGGGAATAATGTTTTCATCAATCTATAATCATCTAATCCTAACAATCACATCCTAGAAACCTATTCCTTCAACATAGGCAATTATATATTTCAGATAAGCACGTAGGATGATTAAGAAAGTCCGTTAGATGATATAAATTTAAAAACATTCTCCCCCTCAATCAATGACTCATTTTTACGAAAATTTTAAAAGCGCTGAAGTCATTGATTGAGTTTGCAAATTTTATAAAACTACGAATCGATTGTTTTAAAAGCAACTCATTTACCACCACTTTTGAAAACAACAAATATTTTTTTGAAGAATTTTAGACGGAAAAATATTTGTGTAGGAACAGCAGTCCTTCGACATACTTTCCTTAATTAGTTTTAGGATAAGTGCACGAAATATATGAAAATTGGTTTAGCGTAGCACTTTCCTTTCTTGAAGAGCGGGTTGCTATCTAAAATAATAGCAAACCATAGTTTAAGCACGAGTTACAGTCTGAAATAACTGCAAGCCATTTTTTTTTTTTTTTGAAAAGAAATATTTACACCTCCTGCTCGAACTTCATCTATGGTCCCGTGCCATTATTGAATGACATTTCTAAGACCGCAGATGTTATCGATACGAAGACATGTCTAGAGAAAATATATTTTGGTATTTTTGAAATTTTCTATTTTTGATTTTATGGATTTTCTATTTTCTTGGTTTTATATTTTTGTATTTTGCTTTTGAAAAATATATACAAAGATAGAGTAGATGATATAGTTTAAGAAGATGATGATACGAGAACCGAGATAAGGATATCGAGCAGCCCGTTGTAGAAGATAGAAGTCATCATCCTAAAACTTTCACCACCAAAGCTTAGAGGCTCTTGCATTGAAGAAAGAAATTGAACCATCGAAAGTGAGACTTTGGCGACTTCCCCCAAACCGAAAATCCTTTAGATGAGCAAATTGAAGCTCTATTTCAAGCTTGCCTTAGCCGGTGCACAAAGAAGCACACCATTATCATAAATCCATTGCTCCTTTTAAGAATAATCACCGTGATTCTTCGTTCGAGGTTATATCATCCATAAGAAGAACAACAACGTATCATCCCACACATAAACAATCTTCTCAAATTTCATTCCATTGAATTACGAAGCAATCCATTCCAAAAGGTGTCAAGAGACCACTTCCCCAGTAGTTGAATTGATGCGGCCGTCTCTTAGAATAGAACTCACGAACCCGAATACACATATACCCATACCATCGGTAGCAAAGTCCGATAGCCAAAGAATAACCCGATGTATACTTTTCTCTCCCACGAAGAAAGTGTATGAAGCTCATGAACCGAAGTACCGAATGCCCAAAGAGAATAACCGATAACATTGAAGAAGCATGCGAATCACGATTATCTCTGCGGATGACAATCTCTGCGGATGTCAACTCGGAATAAGTGATTATATCTACGAATCACTTATTAAGCCCTCAAGTGAGACAACTGAGCATCCCCAATGTACACAATCTCTCTCCCTTGATGATTGTGATAACATCAAAATCATCAAACACTTGTGTACCTCTTTTATCTTCAGAAACTTTCTATTACATCACTTCCCCCGCGTAGTTGGAATAATAACACTAAAAGCCTTGATGAGTAAAACCTTGAGATTCTCTGCGGTTATGACATTTGTCTTCCCGGGATATCTTCAATCACTTAGAAGAGTTAAGTTCATCAAGTTTACTAGCCATGAGTCAAACCTTGAGTTTCTCTGCTGTAATAACATTTGTCTTCCCGGGATATCTTCAATCACTTAGAAGAATTAAGTTCATCAAGTTTACTCGCTTTGTGTTTAGATGTGTGTCTCCTTCCCCTTCTTGGTTTTGATACTTGAATCGACAACATATTGTAAGCCCGTATACTAGAAATCTTGTTGAAAAGATCATAATTAGCTCAGATGTATCTGTGAGAATCAACTTGCTGAAGAATATGAGCAAGTCTAATTGGGGATTAAATTCGACATTTCACTCTCCCCCAATTAGTGCTCTCCCCTAAACCGACAATCTGTTTGATAAATGCCCAGATTAAGAAGAAGTCTTTAGATCGTTAAATGCAACTCGTCTTTAGTCTTCTAACATGTAGCAGAAAATGTAGAACCGACTGTAGACTCGACCTTCTTCAAGATTGTCCAATTGGGGAATATAAAGTCAACATCTTCAACTCACCAAATGCATTCCCGTTAACTTTGAAATAGCAAATCCCTTAACTAAAATCCTCCCAATCAAACAAGAACATAAAGATGTTCATCAAAGAAATCACCCGACAACTAGAAGCACTTTGTCATTAAACTCATCGGTCCGTATGAAGATGTCAACCAACGACTCTTAAAAGAAACTCCATGTAAAGATGACCCGATAAGAAGAAGCTCGGTTCTTACATGAGTTTGGAGCCGTTTGACCATTAATTCTCAAATCAATCAACCATGCGATAAATTCACACTTCTTCTCCCTCAAGAATTGCATACGGAGTTGCCATTCTTGATTAAATAAGTGAAATCATCCAAATGTAGTCTCTTCACACTTCTCCCCATAAAATTAGCACATGATGTCGCCATCGTCATTATAGTTGAGCAAGTGGAATAAGAAAACAATCAACGATAGTCCGGTTCACTTGATGGTGAAAGCGCTTGGAAAAAGAATGAAGCATGTTGATGAGAATGGTCATAATAAGAAGATTTCTCTTCTTAGAAGATAAAGCGCCTTTGAAGCGTACACTTTTCTTTTCTTTAGAGAACGAGGCATGAACTGTAGTGTTCATCGTCATAATCTCTCTTTTCAATCTCTCTTGGCAAACTTGTCATCAATCCCATTATCATTCGGTGGGCTCTTTATAGTGACGGTGATGGAAAAACCAATATGATGAATTTGACCTTGAAGTAAACTAACCCGAACTCGTGACTTAAACTTGCACATATGTAACAAAGAGCGGTGCGAGAATTCATGCCCATTTGAATCTCTAAGTACTCTATACTCTTCAACCAACTAACCATCAAGTAATAGGCGTACATCACCTCTTGAAACTCCACAATTCAATGTGACCTTTGAGCACTAGCGTAACTCCTTAAAGTGATAGTTATCTTGTGGTGGTAAGAGCCCAATTCCCCCAAGTGGTAAAAGAAAAGGTAAAAGACACCCAACAATAACTAGATTTCCAAGTCTTCATTTTTGATAATAAGCTCTAACAAGGATCATGAAGAATCTTCATCCAACCATCCCCGATACCTTCAGATACTAAGTACACTTTTCCATGATAATTCACTTCAACCTCAAATAAATAATAGTGGATTAACCCCGTTGTCACATCTACTGGTTAAAAGCTCAACACTAGCCTCCTTTGATGTTTTAAGTAAGCTCTGATAATGGTTTTCATCCCGACCATGGTTAAAAGCACATTACCCCGTAAAACCATGTAATAACCAAACTGCCATGAAGAATATCCAAGCAATCACCCAATTCATGAAGTACACCCTTTGATCCCTTCTTTGAAGTAGAAACAGTAGCACCGAGCATCAGATAAGATCCCGAAATACACGTTCCTTTCTCCAGGATGGTTCCATCAACACGGGATTTTACAATTCTATAGTTTAAACCGAGAAATAGTTTCTTTCGTGGGATTTTACAAAACCAAGAATAGACCGTAAGAAAGATCCGAAAATGCACTTTACTTTTACCAGGATGTTTCCATTGTCACGGGATTTTACAAGTCTATGATTTAAACCGAGAAATAGTTTCTTTCGCGGGATTTTACAAAATCAAGACTAAACTGTAAACAACGTCAGCTTGAATGTGTTATGACAATTTTGGTTTCGGTGAATATCTGTTTTAGGGGAACATGCAGCGGTTCATCAACGGTTCTTCAGCGGTTCATTTTCCAATCATCAACATAATCATCAACCATCCAATAAACACTTTGGTAAACACATCATTCACACAATCTGTCGGCTAATGTTGTGACCACCTGGAGAAGTAAACCGGATATACCAATCTTGATCATGAGGTAAAATTCCCCATATTTGTTACTTAAACTTGTACTAATCCATGTGAAGAAGAAACGGTGTACCCAATGTACAAAACCTCTTGACATTCTCAACTAAGTGAGACACCGAAGTGATAGTTACGTTGTGGGTTAAGCGAGAAAGAGTCACAAACGTAATTAAATAGCCAAGTCCTTTTCACCCTCTATAAATGCCCAAACAAGTCATCTTCGCTGAAGGGTAGAAAGAAAGAAGATGAAAATAAGTAAACGCGCCTGGAAAATCTCACTCCAAAGTCAAATAAGAAATACCGTACACACAACCTTGTAGTCAACCTTGTATAATCAAATCAAGCCGCAACATAATATCCTTCGTGAAAATGTAGACACCAAAGTACCAAACCTCATATCCCATCGAATGACATCATTACGCCAAATCTCATCATTAAATCTCTTCAACAAAACCCATTATCACATTTATCAGAACGTACTCCTATCACCACATTAATCGGATATTAACTTTGTTACATTAGTTATCCCACAAGATAAAAGCCAAGATACAAAATGTAGCATGATTAAATATGTGATAATCAAAGATAACAAGATGTCTAGCCCATGTACAATATCCAAATGATGCACAACCAACTACTTCAACATCCAAACACATATATCCGGTCCGGATAAATAACAATTCATGACCCCATTTAACTAATCTTACACAACAATAATCTCGTTAAAGTCAATATATCAGTTGACCAAATTATTAATTTGCAACCCTATCTCGACAAATCAATGAGCAACAATAATAGTCTTTGGTACTCCCAATTAATTTCATAACCGATCAATACATGTTGTTTTCGGCCCATATGACATTACTAGCCCACGAAATAAATATATGACCCAATATTCCATTACTGCACTTTCGGCCCAGTGTGTAGGTAAGACACCAAATGAAATCTGCGGCCCATTACCTGATTCATGACAAATGATGCCCTAAATTAGCGGTATAAAACACAACCACTAATAACACATCTTGCCCTAATATTTGGAGTATAAAAACGCACTTAACCACGCAAACAAACCCTAATCCCAAATCAGTTCGCCTCTTTTCATCTCACTACTACATCTCTCTCCCCAAACAAATTAAATCACAATTACAGCCTCTTGCATGCCTCAATCATTCATCAACCAATCAAACCCTAAACACTTCAAGGCAAATCCGTTTCTACCTCAGAAAAATAATCAACGAGACCTCACCACAGGGATGGTAAGAGAGTCTTTGATTCGAAGGACCTAGGGTAGCCACAGGGATGGCCATAATCGATTTGTAACTGCCACAGGGATGGATAAGGTTATGAAATTGGTTACACTACTTAATGGATCAACGAAACAAACAAAAAAAAAGGTAATCTCTCCTTCTTTATTCAAGAAATCCGAACTGATCATAATATTTCGAGTAAAAAGAACTTTTGTTATTCGAATAGTATTCATAATTTTGTCTTTTAACTCCACAACGAATTAAAAGAGATGAGCAAATGCACAAGTTGCTTGTTCTCTCATAATCATATTCGGATATTCAAAGGATTTTATTCCTTAAATTGATCAATGAGGCATTCATACTTATGTGAATAGATCGTAAATGGTCTATGTGTTTGAGAACCTTTCACATAAGATACAAGGCTGAGATCGAAGCATGTTTTTCTTTCATTTTGATTCTGAGATTTGGTCAATGATGAAAAGGTTTGTGGGTATGACCTCATTAGGTTGAATGTAATACATGGATCCCCAAAACCAATCTGAGATCATTTGATTATCATTGTCATTATTCTTTAAGACTTGTTGATAAAGGAACCGGATCTGAGATGCATTACTCTTTTTTGTTTTCGTTTAAGGTTTTAGTTATAGTGGATTTGTGATGGATGGTTTGTATTTGCAAAGGTCTAATAGATATTGGTTTCTCAAAAGAGATTCAAAGCAAAACAAAGCGAATCTGAGATCTTGTATGATATAGTCATTGAGTCTTGAGTCTTGTGAATGGTTTTTGAGTCTTTCTTTCATCTTCATCTCATACATTTATGTCAAGTCGCTAACATTTTTTTTAGTCAAGTCGCTAACCTCAAAACAGTAGAGACAAGTCGCTAGCAAATTTAACCAAGTCGCTATAACAGCAACAAGGCACAACTCGCTACAACTTGTAAATACAAGTCGCTAGGCAGATTTCTTATACAACTCGCCACACCAAGTCGCTAAAGAAATAAGTATACAAGTCGCTACTTGTTAAAGAACAAGTCGCTACCAAGGTTCATTGCATATGGACTGTTTTGAGGACAAGTCGCTAACTTGATGTACGACTTTTTCTGATAATTTTTCCGACCAAATTCCGACCACATTCATATAAACCCAGAAAAACAGTATGACCAAATATTTGTAGACCAAACTAATATTTGTATGACCAAATATGTATGGACAAAATATGTATGACCAAATATTTATGACAGATTATGTATGGACAAAATATGTATGACCAAAATATGGATGGACAGAAGCGACACAAATATTTGTAGACCAAACTAAGAACTGTTATACCACAGTAAAACTGAAACAAATGTTTGCCAGCCAAAAGTACCAAAACAGTTTACAAACATGTATCAAAACCACAAAAAATCAACACAACACAATAACCTTGGCTCTGGTACCATTTGTAGGATCATAATATTTATTGTGTTGATGATTCGGGTGGTCTTGGATTATGAAAATACATGTTTGCCATAGTTAGAGAGAAAGAGATGAGAGGGAGTTTCTTGCTAGAGACTTGGTTAATAAATGAAAAGTTAGATTGAAAGAAAAGCTCCACCCCTTCCAAGGATGGAAGGGGTATTTATAATTCTGGACTACTAGCCTCTCTGCCGGGTGTGGATCGAGCATACGATGGGTAAAGACCCGTCCTTCCTCCATGGTGATACACTAAACTATTCTACGCTACAAACTAACTAATAAACTACTAAATAACATAAATAACTACAAGTCTACGAGCTAACATATGCTAGACCATAATTGGGGTGACCGACACTTTAACATGGAATTTCCAATTCCTAACAAACTGGTCGGGTCAAACACGATAATCTGGGTTATACATTGGTAGACCTGATATTTTAGGCCACAAGGGTGATCCATTTATATTAGCCTCAAAAGCACGACAAGTGTTTTATGTGAAAGACCAGATAGATAAAAAATTGTCTATTGTCTTTAAAACAACTACCAAGAATTACAATGATACATATGATGAAGTCGATGAGGAATTTAGTACAGTCACTCACGAGCACAATGATAACATATTTCCACGTGTAAATCAATGTGACTTGGGTAATGAATCATGAAATGACTACTATCGAACCGACTGTGAAGGTATTTGTAACACCCCCAAAATGGCTTAGCAGAAGCACACAAGTATTGGGGTGCTACTAAATTGATATCACAACATAAGCATAGAACAACTAATTTTCATAAAGAAACTTTTATTCATTCTTGGAAACAATGTTTACATTAGTGATTTAGTGCGGAAAATGGCGCATTATAAAAAGGTGGTCCCAATACATAAATCAGAGTCGTCTCGACCATGCCATGCCTTTGCCTTGCACCTCCAAGATAAGCTATCACTTGAAACACGAAGATACATGCTAAAAGGGTCGACTACATTGGTGAGTTCATAGGTTTATTTAAAAGGGCACTTGATTACACTATTTCACATTTGGTTTTGATGATCATTCGTCTTGCATAATGTCATAAAATTTATGATTACATTTCATAAAAGAATTTCATAAAATAATTTCATTAGTGGACCATAAAAGAGTATATGCACATTACAATGAATATAATGCCATATATAATAAATTTATTACGCTAGCACTAAGCTCATGCAACGAAGCTCTGACGGTTTGTATGCACAAAGAAGTCATACAAATATGGAGCCCATGGCAGTGTTTATCCTAATACACTCGGTCCCGACATGCTATATGTTCGCCTCGACCCATTCGGGGCAACAACGAGCAGTCACCCCAATAGATCTATTTATAACATTCGCGCTTCCTAGCAGGAATTGACGGTTCATGAGAAAGGCAATTTCGGATCTAAGGACTTAGGCTAAGCTGCGTAATATTCTAAGTCAAACATTTTGGTATGGTCCATAAAACGTCTATGTATGATGTATCTTAAAACATATCATTCAAAAGGCATAGTATGCATTGGAAATGCACCATTAAAATCATTTAAGTAAAATGAGCATGTATCTTCCCCCAAAACAAGTATAAAACAGATTAAAAGTAGGGGCTATGAAACTCACCTTGGCAATTAGAAGTCAAAAGGGAATTAAATCAATGAGTGATAGTGCATGGCTCCGACACACAACCTAATTAAGTACGGCATATTTAGTCTTCATGTTTAAGACTCGATAAAGTTTAACTAACTTTATAGGTTTTAAATGTTTTTTTGTTGTTGTTGTTGTTGTTGTCTTATGTGGCATCATTTATCTTAAAACAATTTACAAATATTTGGATGGATCTCGGCTTATGAGGGTATGGAAGGAAATCTCGAAGAAGGAATTACGACTTTGATTTAATGATGACCAAATGATAATACTTGAAGGGTACACGTAGAAGAGATATCAAGGATGAACAAGACTGCGGTTTGTTGATAACCGGGTGACAATGTACGAAAAGTATGTACATTTGTATTAATGACCCGTGAAATGTATTTTTAAATTTACTAATGTATACAATATATATTGTACTTAAACCTTTTAGTAGCTTCATAAATATAGATATATATAAATATACTTTCTTCATTCATGATATCCAATTAACCCGATAATGTCTCATAACAAATGTACATATTTTTCGTACATTGTCACCCGGTTATCAACAAACCGCAGTCTTGTTCATCCTTGATATCTCTTCTACGTGTACCCTTCCAAGTATTATCATTTGGTCATCATTAAATCAAAGTCGTAATTCCTTCTTCGAGATTTCCTTCCATACCCTCATAAGCCGAGATCCATCCAAATCTTTGTAAATTGTTTTAAGATAAATGATGCCACATAAGCAACAACAACAACAACAACAAAAACATTTAAAACCTATAAAGTTTGTTAAACTTTATCGAGTCTTAAACATAAAGACTAAATATGTCGTACTTAATTAGGTTGCGTGTCGGAGCCATGCACTATCACTCATTGATTTAATTCCCTTTTGACTTCTAATTGCCAAGGTGAGTTTCATAGCCCCTACTTTTAATCTGTTTTATACTTGTTTTGGGGGAAGATACATGCTCATTTTACTTAAATGATTTTAATGGTGCATTTCCAATGCATACTATGCCTTTTTATTGATATGTTTTAAGATACATCATACATAGATGTTTTATGGACCATACCAAAATGTTTGACTTAGAATATTACGCAGCTTAGCCTAAGTCCGTAGATCCCAAATTGCCCTTTTCATGAACCGTCAATTCCTGTTGGAAGCGCAAATGTTATAAATAGATCTATTGGGGTGACTCCTGTTCGTTGGCCCGCATGGGTCGAGGCAAAACATATAGCATGTCGGGACCAAGTGTATTGGGATAAACACTCGCCATGGGCTCCTTATTTGTATGACTTCTTTGTGCATATAGAAACTGTCGTAGCTTCGGTTTCATGAGCTTAGTGCTAGCGTAATAAATTTATAATATATGGCATTATATTCATTGTAATGTGCATATACTCTTTTTATGGTCCACTAATGAAATTCTTTTATGAAATTCTTTTATGAAATGTAATCATGAATTTTATGACATTATGCAAGACGTAATGATCATCAAAAACCAAATGTGAAATAGTGTACTGAAGTGCCCTTTTTAAATAAACCTATGAACTCACCAACAGGTGACCCTTTAGCATGTATCTTGTGTTTTGAAGTGATAGCTTATCTTTGGAGGCGCAAGGCAAAGGCATGGCATGGTCATAGACGACTCGATTTATGTATTGGGACCACCTTTTATAATGGGCCATTTTCCGCACTAAATCACTAATGTAAACATTGTTTCCAAGAATGAATAAAAGTTTCTTTATGAAAATCAGTTGTTCTATGCTTATGTTGTGATATCAATTTAGTAGCACCCCAATACTTGTGTGCTTCTGCTAAGCCATTTTGGGGGTGTTACAGATTGGTATCAGAGCCTAGGTTATAGAGAACTAGGTATTATTTTTAAAACCTAGACTATAACCACTTTTACAAAAACTTAACCCTATGACCGACACGTGCCTGCCTGCCAAGCTGATGCCTCACTTATGATCCTATTGAGATAATACTTGATAAGGTACATGTTTTATCACTGCTCACCTAATTTCATTATAGGTTATAATTATCTTCCATATACGTATATTTACGTATCACAGCACTGCACCTTTTCCCTCACATAAATGGAATAATTGTTCTAGTCTTTAAGATAACCTTTGGAAGTATTGGGACATATTACTAGCGTAACTAAGCTAAGTATTTAAAAATTCATTGAACCTCGGTTGAATATAGATTGATCACCTATATTCAACCAGGGACAGTGGGACATAGCCTGATCACCTATGTCCGACTCAGAGGTGAATTTTGCAATACTTAGGATAGTTATAATAGCGTTATGTCCAGTGAAAATTGATTGATTAACATGTAATAAGCCACTCACTTGCATTCCTAAATCAAAAACCACTCGTTGGCATTCCTAAATCATAAGCCACTCCTTGGCATTCCTAAATCATAAGCCACTTGTTGGCATTCCTAAATCATAAGCCACTCGTTGGCATTCCTAAATCAAAAGCCACTTGTTGGCATTCCTAAATCATTAGCCTCTCATTGGCATTCCTAAATCATAAGCCTCTCATTGGCATTCCTTAATCACAAGCCACTTATTGGCATTCCTTAATCATAAGCCACTCATTGGCGTCACCCTACTATTTCCCTATATAGAACATTTTCATATCACAATCGGGTTTTGTTATAGTCATTCCTACCCCAAACCTTACACTCCATGAACAAATCAAACTATTTTAGGAGCAACCTTCCAATAGCACCTATGAGAAAGATACAATAAACCTTTGGAAAAATCTAGAAAGGCATGATAACATAATCCCGCATAAAACTTGAAAACTTTACGCCCTACCTTGAAAAAAAAAACCTGAAGCCCACCCACCTCTTAAGAATAACCGTGCCTACCTTGTTACCCTCCTACAAACAAAAGAGTTTCCATACAAACTATTTCCGATTATCCCTCAAAACATTATACTTCATGAATCATTCTACAAACCAAATTACCACCTTACCATTACACCATAAAGTAAACTACAATTCTACCCATACCTTACTAAAATAAAGTGTTCCTTAATACTTTGAAAAGTATTCCAGAACCACTCTATTGGTTACTTATTTCCTCGAAATGTGTTTTAAGTTAATACCCCATAAACAGAAATGATCAATGTCCTCCTTGATAGCTAAGCCTGACCTTAGGATGTATCCTACACCTCTGCCTAAAACCATAGATAACCATGAGGTTCATCAACTATTAAACCTCCATCCTTACCCAACTTAGATAACTAAACCCTACTCGTAGCTATGGGTAAATGTTAAATCCTGCTACACATCCTTGCTACAACAAAATTTTCAAATTGAAGGATTCTCCTTTAAAATCCAACAATAATACTTTCCAATTCCCTCGTTAAAATGAGACAAAATATTGAAACACTAAAAGTTTCGCAAAACTTCCCTATACACCCCATAATTAAGAACCGGTTTTACAATCTTTTGAAAATGTGTCATTTTTACACATTATCGATTTTGAAATCTGGTCTTAGTCAAACTTGTATAAACATTTAGTCGAAAGAAAAATTCGAAAACAAATGTTTCTTCATCCCTTAAGAATCAACCTATATACTTTAGAATCATGAAACACCAAAAATGGGTACGTTTTGATAAGACCTTGAGAAGTTAGAGGTGCCAACACTAACAAAATGGTGAAACCTCATAACATCAATAATTAGAACTTTCACCCAATGAACCTACCCCAGAAAATCATAGCTCCTCAGATAGAGGATGTGCTGCTGGCATAACAACTAGATACCCATACCCAAAGTGGAAGCCCTAGAACAACCTAGGGAAAATTCAAAACTTGTTCCAATACTATCACCTCGTTCCCCGACACCCTATCGGGTAACGTAAACTAAGATCCGGGATGGATCTCCTGTAAGGTGGGTAGACTATAACAACCCGTAAAATTTAGGATTATTATAATAATATTTATCACGTCAGAAAATTCAAATCGGTTATTTTCTGACAGATGTAAATATTTAGATTTAAAAATGAGAGGTCATCTCATTTCCTTAAAAATAAGACACCACACACGATACTTGTCTACTAAGTATTTGTATAATAAATGTGAAATTTATTATTGTCCAAGTTAAAATTTAAGCATACATAAGCTAAATCCATTGTTTCGAGAAGTTATTTCGCATACTGCATCGCAGTAGCATACAAGATTAAAAATAAATAAGGAGATAAGTGAAATATACACATTTTATCATTCAAGGATAATTTATGGAAGAAAACGAGAGGTTATCTCATAAATTTAGAAAGTCACGGCACCGCACGCATACCGACACCAAATTAATAACGGCAAACAGTTATAATCAAATTACAACATAATACAAATGTCATATTATTACGTTTAAGAAATCGTTTCCGAAAATATAATTTCTATATTTTTCGGGTACCGGGAAGGTACGTTTATTCGAAGATTCGACAAAACACGGGGTACCGATTATACTGTTTCGTTTAATAAAACAAAAGATATACAATATATTCCACCCTCTCTCTCTCCCACGTTTCATATCTGCTCCCTCTCTCTCTCTTTTCTAGCCACGCTCAGGAGAAACATCAAAATGGAAATTCTCTTCCATCTTTTGAAGTGAACTTTCAGAACCATCCTTATCACTCTCCTCTAAATATCCAAGCTACTCCATAGCAATCACTAGGGGAACCATGCATGTTTGGAAGAAGGAGACCAAAGCCAAGAATAGGCCTGGTGCTATTCAAGATCAAGGAAAAATAAAGTCCAAGCTTTCCATGATTTCTGGTATAATTGGGAAGGTTTCATTCGTATGTTTTCTTCACTTTTCACACAAAATCACATAAAAATTAGGGTTTGTGAAGTTAGGGTTTCTCAAGATTAATTTGGGGTTTTTTTAATTCGAGTGGCAAGTGTTCAATTCAAGGTGTAATTGGTTCAATTCAAGTGAAATAAATCTTTGTAATCGAATTCTCCCTTGCTCTTGCTCGGGTTCATTCCAGTCGACCCACCATCTCTTGTAAGGATCATTTTGATATTTTTATTCTTGACTTTGGTGATAAATAAATCTGTTATTATTAATATACTTGAGATTTGATTTATTAATAATGTTCTTGTCAATCGGTATAAATTATAAGAATGATTTCATATTCTTGATTGTTGTTGTTGTTGTCAAGATGTGGTGATATTAAAAAATACTTACACTATTAAAATTGGTTTTGGTGAAGCAATAATTTTTTTTGCAAGAATCTGATGTTGATATGGGTTTCAATCGACCCACTTACATGGGTGTAAAAATTGATTTTCATTATTGTTTACGTGTGGTAATGAACCATAATAATCAAGCTCTAAATTTTTGAATTGGCTTAGCAAGAGTCGGCTTATCGTGAGCTTTCTTTCCAGCTTGTCTCCTTGGCTTATTAGTAATCCTATCCGGCTTATTCCATTAACTTATTCTTGCTTGTTGATGTTCCCTTCGACTTATATTTCTTACTTAATTTTGTGGCTTAAATTTTGGCTTTCGACTTATGAATTTAGTTTAATGGGGTCTCGTCTGGGATGAAGTCATGCTCAATATGTGTTCAAACAGCCCCCTAGCCATAAGGTTGATGGACGGCGACTCCTTGATTTTTATTAGCAGCTAGGAAACCTTTGTGACTATCTTGGTCTTGGTGGACATTGGTTCCGATAAGCAAACGACTCCCAAGTCGAGTTGCTTACTTGACTCGAGCCAACAAGTGAACACCCCGATGGTGTTTGCTACATCACTTAACACTAGACCAAGAGATAGTTGGGAAGGGCTCGTAAAAACTTCGTTACGTAAGTGCTCAGTTTTTAAATTTCTTCTTAGTTGGGTATTGATTTAGTACTCTTCAAGTCAAAATGGTGTAAAACTGCAAGATTTTCCACAACTACATAACAAGTATTGATGGGTTAGCAATTGGGCTAGGAAGCCCATTACCCCTAAAGGTGCATTTGGTTGCACTATGTACACGAGCCCAACAACTTGAGGGTGTGTATGGTGATTGTAGGGCCGAAGCCCAAATCTGCCAAGGGAACATTGGATTGTCACAGCCCATCAGGGCATGTATGCTTTGCGACAAGCCACAATAAGTACTCTTGGTTTCGTGTCGACTCACGTTACCCCTCGACTCGTCTCCGTCCTACCTCGACTCGTCATACACGACATACCCTAATCACAAGACTCGTTGATTTATACTCGCCCGTAAACCACGAAGGACGACACGTCTAGTGTCGCATCATTAATATTTTTGAGAATTCAAACCACAAACCAATTAACGAAAATGTAAACAATACAAACTGAAAAGCATGTTACTTAAAATAAGTTTATGAGTACTTATAACTTAAATGTAAATTTTTACATCCCCATTTATTAATAGTACAAGCTTGCACATGTATATATATATACTTACAATTATTAACTCAGATATTAAAACTTGATAAACTTGTCATAAGACTTTTGACATTAGTCACCCTAACCAAGTACGGATATTCATTTGAGCCATGCCAAATTTTCTACAAATATAGTATATATTTTCAATATTAATTGGAGTAATTATGATTGACACTTATTTCATTATTAAGTACAAGCTTGATCATTTTTGCTTAACCATTCTTTTAAAGTATATATATTTATATTAATGACCCGTGAAATGTATTTTTAAATTTACTAATGTACACAAATTATATTGTACTTAAACCTTTTAGTAGCGACATAAATATAGATATATATAAATATACTTTCTTCATTCATGATATCCAATTAACCCGATAATGTCTCATAACAAATGTACATACTTTTCGTACATTTTCACCCGGTTATCAACAAACCGCAGTTTTGTTCATCCTTGATATCTCTTCTACGTGTACCTTTCCAAGTATTATCATTTGGTCATCATTAAACCAAAGTCGTAATTCCTTCTTCAAGATTTCCTTTCATACCCTCATAATCCGAGATCCATCCAAATCTTTGTAAATTGTTTTAAGATAAATGATGCCACATAAGCAACAACAACAACAACAACAAAATATTTAAAACCTATAAAGTTAGTTAAACTTTATCGAGTCTTAAACATGAAGACTAAATATGCCGTACTTAATTAGGTTGCGTGTCGGAGCCATGCACTATCACTCATTGATTTAATTCCCTTTTGACTTCTAATTGCCAAGGTAAGTTTCATAGCCCCTACTCTTAATCTGTTTTATGCTTGTTTTGGGGGAAGATACATGCTCATTTTACTTAAATGATTTTAATGGTGCATTTCCAATGCATACTATGCCTTTTGATTGATATGTTTTAAGATACATCATACATAGATGTTTTATAGACCATACCAAAATGTTTGACTTAGAATATTATGCAGCTTAGCCTAAGTCCTTAGATCCCAAATTGCCCTTTTCATGAACCGTCAATTCCTGCTGGGAAGCGCAAATGTTATAAATAGATCTATTGGGGGTGACTCCCCTGTTCGGTTGGCCCTGCATGGGTCGAGGCGAAATATATAGCATGTCGGGACCGAGTGTATTGGGATAAACACTCGCCATGGGCTCCTAATTTGTATGACTTCTTTGTGCATACAGAAACTGTCGTAGCTTCAGTTGCATGAGCCTAGTGCTAGCGTAATAAATTTATAATATATGGCATTATATTCATTGTAATGTGCATATACTCTTTTTATGGTCCACTAATAAAATTATTTTATGAAATTCTTTTATGAAATGTAATCATAAATTTTATGACATTATGCAAGACGTAATGATCATCAAAAACCAAATGTGAAATAGTGTACTGAAGTGCCCTTTTTAAATAAACCTATGAACTCACCAGCGTAAGCTGGCCCCTTTTAGCATGTATCTTCAGGTTTTGAAGTGATAGCTTTATCTTTGGAGGCGCAAGGCAAAGGCATGGCATGGTCATAGACGACTCTGATTTATGTATTGGGACCACCTTTTTATAATGGGCCATTTTCCGCACTAAATCACTAATGTAAACATTGTTTCCAAGAATGAATAAAAGTTTCTTTATGAAAATCAATTGTTCTATGCTTATGTTGTGATATCAATTTAGTAGCACCCCAATACTTGTGTGCTTCCGCTAAGCCATTTTGGGGCTGTTACAGTATTGTTATACGAAAATCCAAGTGAAGCATGTCATGCTCAAGTTGTCACACTATGTTTAAGGATTTGTGTTTGTCTGCAGAACCTATTTAAGACTGCTGGTGAACTTCGAATGAAATACACCAAGTGGTTAGTGCTGCTAGTACAAATGTTACAACTGCTGGGCTTAAAGTTAATGTTGCTCAAGGCTAAGTGCAAGGTTACTGCTGCTATTGTTAAGTTAGTATTGTTAGATGATTAGCATTTTAGTATTAAATAGTTGTTTGTATAATTTAGCTTATTGTAACGGATTTTGACTCCAAAAAGTCAAGCTTTTCTATGGCAATGAAAAATGTTGTATTTTTCACTAGTATATCCACTTGCATTCAAGCTTTGTTGTATTTTCAATTTCCATTTATCATGTATATGCACTTGCATGAACTTTAGTAACATGTTACTTCATTAAAGTTGAAATTTGACTTTAGAAAGTCAAGTAACATATTTCCTAGGGGCTACATAGTTTTATGATGGGGAATTTAAGCCATACAACTAAACCAAACTCTTTTTTCCCTTCCCTTTCGAACCATCCCTAGCATCTTTTGGAATTTTAGCAACAAAGGGCTTGATACCAATCAGTTTACAAGTTTCCTCATTATGAAGGGCTAGAACCTTAACCCTCTTAACAAAAGCCTTTTTTGCAATCTGTTTGGGTGTTGGATTCTTGCTAGCATCACCCTTTTTTGAGCTTGAACCAGAATGTTGAACCTTTAGAAAATAGTCTGACCATCCACCATCAGAACTTTCACTACTGCTGGAAATGTTAATGATTTATGCGCACACACACACACACACATACAAGGAAAATATATGAATGGTGTGTTACAAATAGCAAAAATGACTTGAGAAACACAATGTTGAATACCTAGTTTGTTGTTGGCCCTCATTGTTTCAATTGTTGCTTTTTGTTACAGTTTTCTTGTATATGCAGTTTTCATGTATATGGTTATGCCTTTATATAGTGCATGCATTTGGTTGGAAAAAAAGTGTGTGGTATGAAAGATTCTCAATTGCAGGTATTTGTTTGAAAAAAACAGTATTAGCTTTGAAAGATTCTCAATTGCAAGCAATTTGTTGAAAAAAATATTGGTTGAAAAAGTAGTCAATGTGCATTCATGCATGTGACTACTTGTTTTACTAAAACTAGATAGACTATATAATCCCAGCATTGTAATGGGGCAAATGAAGAGTCATGACTAGTATTCTGAACTCAATTCAGTGAATATCAAATTAGACTCAAACAAGATATCTAACCCCTCAAAATTACATATGTTATCAGAAATGTGTGACCATATGTTTCGAATTGTCACTACACTTAAATAATGTGTGACAAACTAAGACTCTATGATTTAGACACCTAAATAAATAGTTCATGTGACCATATATAACATCTTTAATTTAGTCACACAAAAACTCAATGTAACTAATATCAAGGTTAATGATAACTGAGTTCACACTTTGCTATAAATAATAGTCAAATGAATATTTCGCAATGTGAATTTTTGAATGTATTGGTCACATATAATACCCTTATAATGTGGTTATAAACATAATTTAGATACACATTTGTGATATGGTGTGACTACTGTAAAGCCTATAGTCACATGATCGTGCTACAATTAAATGTGACTATACCCATTAGGTTTTGGCAAGCAAACACACACTAAAATTAGACACACGTATTAACTTATGTGACCATATGTATCGAATTTTGGTTACACTTAATCATGTATGTATATTAGTTTAGTGTGACCATATATGATATTTGGTCACACTGGTCAAGTGTGTGACATATATTTGTCACATTTAAATGCATGTCGTGACTAATGCTTCAAACTTAATTTTTAGTTGTCACACATTTCAAATCATATGTGGCTAAATATTCAAAAAAAAATAGTATTCACTTTTAAATAATGTGTGACAAACTTGACTATATGATTTAGCCACATACACAATTACTTCATGTGACCATATAAGGCTTTTGGTCATACTGTTCAATTGTGTGACATATATTTGTCACATATGTATATAGTGTGACTAATGTTTCAAACTTGTTTGTATATGTCACACGTCCCAAATTATAAGTGACTAAATAATCAAAAAAAATTACTAGTTACCTCTAGTCACATAAATATTTAAATGTATGACAATGAAATTCCGAAATGGTCACACAAGTCAGATCAAGTGTGGCTTTTTATTTTATTCTGGTACATTTAGTCACATAAATATGTTACAGTGGCCGTTCAAAATACGACATGTGTGACAAAATCCCATATTTGTACTAGTGTGTGTATTATCATTTGAATATGAGTTTGTTGATTAATTAGACGTTTAAAGTCTTGTGATTATGTGTTGATTAAAGTCTCTTAACAATTTACACACCAAACAAAGTTGTGATAATTAATTAACTCCAAATGAGATGGAAAGTCAACTCTCGTAACAAAAAGTCAAAGTCTCGCAAACCAGGTCTCTTAAAAGCTAAGTGAGTGTGGAAAAGTTGTGGGTAAAAAGTATTGCAATCAATCTCTCAACAAACTATCTATAATACAAAATATGGCGATGTCTCGCATAAAAACTCTCGCAAACTGAAAAATGGTTTCTTTGGTACTTTGTAGGTAATAAAAAGTCTCGTATTGCACCTCTCGCAACAAAGTCTTGCAAACCCTTCTATCGCAAACTAGACAATAGTAACTATCGCAACAAAAACATTTCTATGAAAAAGTCTTGTAAGAAGCTTTCGCAACAAAACTTTTGATACAGTGATTTTGACGCCTTAGGAAAATGACAAAGAACAAGGTTCGCAAAGAACAAAAGCTTATTAAACCAAATTTTTGAGAAAGTTTGCAAAGAAAATCTCTAAAAAGTTAAAACCATGATTTTGCGAACTATTGGAAGAATCAAAAGTCTAGTAAACTAAAACCCTAACTTTGCGAACAAAAGTTTGCGAGAGAAACCAGACGGTTTTTGCGAACTTTTTGAAAAATTACTACTTTTGGAAACCTTGTAAACCATGTTTTCTTAACCAAAAATCACCAGTTCTTCATAAAAATATTTAGTTAGTTTGATTAAAACGTTTCTCCAATCTCCTAAAATGTTTTTCAATCATGTTTTTTGAAGTTTAAGCACGTTAATGATTAAACTTGTTGGATCGAATATTTCTAGTCTACGTTGATGTTATTGTGGTTTCGGGTGGTCGACCGGTGTACCAAGAAAACACACCTATGGTGGTGGTGATGAGGGAGAAACTAGATAGAAAGAAATAAAAGTAGTGATAGAAATATAAATATTATTAAGCAACACACACCTCACAAGTGAAACTTGTGAGGGTGTTTATACTAGTACAAGCACATGTTGATAGACCTCTCAACATATTTCTAGGATAAGTTGTGAGACTCCACAACATTTTTATTCCCCTCGCAACTATACAAGTGTCGCGAGGGTAGGATATCTAATCTAGTAAACTATATGTCTTCTGTGTTCCAACAATCTGCCCCTAAATACAGGTAGTCTAGATTAGTGGACATCGATGTCTTTAAATAACGCTGAGGATAACCTGAAGCTCTGTCTTCCGAATAAACCTCGTCTTTGGTCTTTTACTCTGAGCTTGGTGCGCAACATTCTTAAAGAAAACAATGAGATGATGACTAATTGAGTTTGATCCCCCTCAATAAGGCCATCGTATTATTAAGCTAAAAAAGAATATATTAATAATCAGAAAAAATGTGCTCAAGACCGAAAACACTTCTCCTTTCTTCTGTAAAGGTTAAATGCACTGACGTGTACATTTAACCTTTAGTAAGAGCTTCTTCAAAGACTTGTGAAGTTTCTGAATCGGCTCCCCCTCAAACTGACCATCCCCTTTTATGGATTCAAAACTTTAAAGTCATGATCATGTTTGAGGGTCTTGATATCAACCATCTCTTCTTCTTCTTCTTAATCATCTAGTCTAACCGAGCAAATGAAGTTCCAAAGGATAATACCAAGTTCTAATCACCCGACTACGGTATAATATGCCCATAGCCCTATTCGTAATCGAGTGACTTCAAACAGAGCGAACAAACCACAGTATCATATGCCTATAGCCTTATTCGTGACTTGCTAACTCCCTGCATGTACACATTTTTATCCATGATAATGTAAGCCGAAAAGAGAACGGTATGCACTTATTCTCCCCCTCAAAAATAGAATTCATGGTATTTTTGCTATATTAAGAGTCATCAGAAGCAATATGAATATTTAAGGGTCATTTAAATCAACCAATCAACTAGAGTACCAAATAATAACACCAAGTTCGAATCCCAGAGCCAAAATAGACACCAGTCTCCTCGACACGAATAATTAAGCTCAATCACGTCGTGATTTATAACTTTGACATACACATTTCTCCTCCCACGGAAGAAGAGAAGGCACATACGCCTATTCTTCCCCTTAAAAATGGCATGCTAATGGTGTTTTTGCTATAGTCGAGAGTCTGTGAATGTTGTGATTTATCAGGCAAAACATGAATATGTGTAAAGACCCATATGCGAAGAAGATGGTGATTAAAACACACTTGTAGAAGCCCTTTTTTTATCTCCTCATCAATGGTTTAGCAAATGAAGAATTCAATGAAACTCATAATATGCCTAAACCACTTGATGAAATGTGTTCAACTTAGAGGGAGTAAAAGTTGAAATAAGTCTCTAACATATCCACCTTGTAACTTTAAGTATGACCACTTCTTGAGAAGATATTGTACTACAATCTCGTTAGAAGCTTTAGAAATGACAATCTCTTGATGAAGCTTGATAAAAGACAAATTTGTGACTTAAACCTACACTAAAAGTGAGTAGAGCCTATACTTAACATCACATCGGAATTCCTTAAATATAGGTTGCACGAAGCCCTTGACATATCCTCATCTACGTGTGACACTAAGTATTACAATGTAACTCCTTAAAGTGATAGTTATATACTGTGAGCACTACAGCGTAACTCCTTTGATAGATATTACTAGATATCCAAGACTAATCACATGTATACATGGTATACGTTATGCCCAAGCAGGTAATATTTATGAGACATGGCAACCAACCAACCATTTTGACTCGTGAAGTCAAATAAGTATGCGAACCCGTGAATTAACGAACCAACCAAGAGACCTTAATTTCTCAATTCCGTTATGCTCAAATGATCTCGTGACGAAACGCGATCTCGAAAAATAACTTCCAACTGATCAAGTAGTAAAAACTTATACCAAAAAATAGTCAAACCCCGTAAGTTTTATTAGTCCAAGTCCAACTTTAATCCAATAATTTGTCAAAAATTTAGTCCAACAACCCATTTTGATAATAATATTCGGATAGCTCAATCAACAACCAAAAATCACCAGTCCAAAATTCAACTAATATTTCTAAGCCCAAAAATAATCAGGAAATTCGAATAGGTCCATTAACATAACCCAATAACATTTTCAGTTAATAAGCAGGCCCAAACAAATCCCATTATCATCATTACTAACCCTAAATCATATGGGTATTTAATACTATGTTATTAACCCCTAACCCTAAAATTCTCATATCAAACGCCCCTTCTAATATTATCTCTCCAAAATGCAATCACCTTCATCTTGATAACTCTTTCATCTCCTTTTCTCATCAAAGATTTGCCTCACAACATAACAATATAAACAAGCATCTTCCTTTCTTTCAATATTACCATGAATCATAAACGTGCACAACTCTTGTCATCAGTTATTGTTGTTCTTATTTATTACTTTTAACCGAAGCACATCACGTGTTTTCTTACTTCAAACAAAATGAAGCAACCTTAACCTTGAATCTTTATAAAGTACGAATCTGTTCTAAGGATTCATGATCCTTAACAAGGTATCGGTAGGTATCTTCTTTGTTTTTCGTTTGTAATTCAAAAAATGTGATGGTTTATGTTAGATCTTTAAAGTTCATTTGTTCTTGAAATAAGAGAATAAAAACACACTGAGATCTTGTGGATTCGAGTCATGTTTTTTTTGTAAATGTGAGTTGGGGGTGAATATGTGAGGCGAATATGGGTTGTTCAAGGCTTTAGTTATTCAAATATATTGGACAGAAATGAATTTATATATTTAAGTTTAGTTGTTGATTGTTTGTTTAAGTTGTTGACGTGTTATTTTTTCTTTGACTTTTATATTTAGACTGTTAAGGCTGTTAAATAAGTCTTGGTCAAACCCAGGCTTTGGGTATCTTGTCGTATCTCAAAGTCTTGTGGTTAGTCTCACAACAAATCCGGGCTCATAACAATAGTGACTCAGATCGTTAGGAGATATAGACTAAAGTTTGCGAATGTTACAAGTCTCGCAACTCAAGTCTCAAATTGGACAAAATTTTCTTTTGTAAAATAATGGAAACAAAATCTTTGCATAGCAGGTATCGCAAGGTAGCTCTCGCAACCCTCTCTAGCATCCTGCTCTTGCAAGCAGGTCTTGCGAGCTACTTTCGTAAAAATTAGGCAGCATAACGGTATAATATTTTAGTCGTTAACTTTTTGAGTCTCGCATACTCTCATCTCGCTATCTGAAACCTTTATATTTTGCAAGATATTTTACCCTTGTGAAACCATTTTGCGGAAAAAAAGTACTAGCAGATTTTTTTAGATCTGAAAGTATTTAAAACAAAAAGTATTTAAAACAAAGAATCCAACCATAAAAACTACAAAAACTTGAATCTTGACCACAAAAATGATATGAAACCAGTAAAATCTTGGTGTAAATGATACTATTACTTTAACACAATCAACTTAGGATTTAACCACAGACCTGATAAGCAAGAATGATATATTCGTACATATTTTTTAGACCAGAAAAACTTGGTATTTTTTGGACTTTTGGACTGATAAAAACTCACAGATAAAAGACACGAACCACAATAAAAACTTATCAAACCTAAACCCTAGCTCCGATGCCAATTTTTGGTTCAAATATTTCTAGTTTAGGTTGACGGTATTGTGTTGTCGAGTGGTCGACCGGTGTACCATCCAAACACACCCATGGTGGTGGTGATGAGAAAGAAACTAGATAGAGAGAAGAGAGAGTGGTGATAGAAAGATAAATATTATTAAGCAACACGCACCTCACAAGTGAAACTTGTGAGGGTATTTATACTAGTACAAGCACATGTTGATAGACCTCACAACCTATTGCTAGGATAAGTTGTGAGACTTTACAACATTCTTATTCCCCCCGCGACTATACAAGTTTCGCGGGGGTTGGATATCTAATCTAGTAAGCTATATGTATTTTTGTGTTTCAACAAAACTGAAAAACTTTTAAGCTTGAACAAAGATTCTAGTGAGAGAGTAACTTTTTATAAACTAAAAGAAACGTTACCTTTACAACTAATGATGATATTAATACGAAAACACAGCTAAGTGAAACAACAGTTCATACTTGATACAAATTGTAGTCACCATGATCACGAGTCAACTTCTAAACTAGAGAGAGAAAATGAGTGTGAAGACTTAATCCTAGAGAGAGAAATGTGATAGAATGATAGAAGTCTCGCAAAAGATAATCATAGAAACACACCTCATAACAGTTAGGGGTATTTATACCCTTACATGTTAAGTTGTGAGACGTAACAACCGGTTAGCTTCCCCTCGTAACTATATATGTGTTGCGAGGGTTCTTGGCCACACAACATTACAACAATTTACATAACATCCCTTAACTATTACAAAAGATAACATTAGAAACTCTACACTATGATTTACACTTAGGTGTCATAACAGAGAGAAATGAACTAAAATCACAACTAAAAACTTGCATACTAGACTTTTACTAAAAATGAGATTATATTTTTCTATCATAAAATAGGGGAGATTTTTAATACAAATTTCGCGTAAAAATATTTTTTCTATTTTATGATCTCTCAATGTTTTGATAATAACAATTATAAAATTATATGATGTAAAAGTTTACGTAACCAACTTATTAGTCGTAAGTTTCCATCTCGACATTAATCACTTAACGTATGAATAATGAGATTATAAAATGTAGTGAATGATCAAAGAACCCAATTGCATGCATATTGCATTAAACATTTGAAAACTAGTGTATAAGTTTACTTACAATTAACTAAAGACTAGAATCCTCTAATATTCAAAATGAACATGATGGATAATGTTAAGTTTATTGTGAGTGAATATTTGTTTTGAAATAACGCAAACATCCCACAATAATATTTTACTTTTTCTTTTCCACTCACAATAAACTTAACATGACCCATCATGTTCATTTTGAACATTAGAGGATCATATTCCCTTAACTAAACAAATATTTGTTAAGTAACCCATGCTTAAATCACTAGTTAATCACTTAAATAAATAAGAAAAAATGTTAAGCATATAAGACAAAGTGATTAAAGCATTTTAAGAAATAAATCTTACCAAATCTCGTAAATCTTTCCTTCTTAGTGTAATATAAGCTAATGCTTCTAAAAACAAGATCTAATCTAGATTATAGAATGATTTGGAAAGATTTTTGGTTTACCATGTAAGGAAAATTGTTGTTTTCAGGCACTTGATGGATCCAAAATAAACAAAGACGGATCTAAATATTTGGATCCATGGATCCACCGAATTGCCAAAATGTAGCAAAAAAATTGGCTATAAATAGAGTCCATTTCTCACATATTTGGCTCATCCTTTTAAATTCTTCTCTAACCTCTTTCTAAGTACATACTTTCATACACTTACATACATTCATTACACACTTTTTGATCATTCCATTTGTTCTATAAACCATAACAAGTGATACAAAATTTGCTACTTGATTCACAAGTGAAGACACAAGAAGATCTTCAAGCTTCCAAGTGTTATAATTGTTAGTGTGTATATACATTGTTGTTTAACTTTGTATAGTGTTCTATCATTATACTCCACCATCATACACCAAAGTTTTTAATCATCATCATATACCAAATTAGAGGGATCAATTAGCATTTTAGGCATTAAAATGCATTGTGAAGAAATGTTGGTCCTACCTCAACAAGGATTCGATATCTAGCTTTGTATCGGTAAATAATTTAAGCGACGTTCTAAGGTTTTTCTCTGCCGAATGGGAACTTGTTGATATAGTGTTTGTGAACTCTCGGGTTGGGTACTCGGGGAGTGGAGTATGGTGAGGAAGGAAGCTTCGTGCCGAACCCCTATAAATAATTGTGTCTTTAATTTCGTCTTTCCTTTACTCATCTTGCATTTACTTAATTCATATTGCATTTACTTATTTGTTTATCAATTTGATTTCATATCAAGAAAACGAATCTATATTTTTTAAATGGTAAAAACTATTCAACCTCTTCTAGTTTTCACATTTGCAACTCACATTCATAAGCTAAGATTGCACAATCATAATAAAGGGGTGTATGATTAGGATATGACACCTCTTATGGTGAGGAAACCCTAATGCGTTACATAAAATACATGTCAATAGATATAGAGAGGAATTCTCGGTCATGGCTCTTGTAGAAGTGTCTTATTCTGTACTACGATCTTAGGAGGTGCATCGATTGTGTCAGCTGCCCCAAGATGACGCTTGTCCACTGTTGGTAATTCTTGAGCCACTCCTTTCTCCAATGTTAGTAAATGATCTTTGCTTTTACCCCACACCACCGAGTAAAGACCCATCACTATGATGATCGCTCCAAGCAAACTGTTATCACATGTCAAATATTTGGCTCGTTAATTTGTGAGTCACATCTGGTTTAATAAATTTCTATAATCAGCGTTATCTGATTACAAAGTGAGTGAGAAAAATCAAGGGAGTACCTTCCAAGATGGACTTGCTCGGACAACACAATGGCACCAAGAACTGCGGTTATGATCATACATAGTGGGCTAAATGCAGTTACGAATACGGGACCCCGAACTCTATTCACAACTCCTTGAACATAGTATGCAATCCCAGAGCAAACTACCCCCTATAATTAGTTACATACATGTATAAGCATCTAGAGTCATGCAAATTATGTTTGAATATGGATTTTATAAATTGTACTAGATACGAATGGGTTAAGTACTTTAATCATATCTAATTTCCTAACAATTAATGCAAAAAATAAAAAATAAAAAAAAATAAAAAAAAAATAAAAAAATCAAGAATGCATTTTACATGCTTTACTATACCCACCATTAGAAATAGCGATTCATGCATCAACTTGATCGAATTCCGAAATGTTACGGGTTCTTTAATCTCTCATATATTCATAGGTCGAATAAATATTGTACCAAACCAAAGCAGGTGTACCCATATTAAGATGTCTTATCTTGTACTTATAATGAAAGTTAAGTGCAAAAGTAGATTCGATAACAAAGCAGCTCAAATGGGATATGGATTCAATGCCGCATCATCATAGAATATATTTATGCTTATTCATGTTTTCTTTACCGTATGCGATCTAGATGCATGCATGCCTGCTTACGGTGGATATTTTGATTGACATGTCGGCTATTTTCTAAACAGGTTAGATTAACTGTTTTTGAAGTAATATATTTTATCGAGTTAAAAGTTTTACCCAAAAAACATAGCTAGATTAATTAAGAAAATTTTGAATGTCAAAAACATAAATATTTTTATATGTTGTTGCACTGAAATGAAATAGACAACAAAGTTTATGAGATTGTCTAAACAATGCTTTCAGAGCATTGGTTTAAATTGTTAAACAAGGAAAGTTTAACTTCATTAATCACATTCAATTAAGGTAATTTATAGCTTTAATTATTGTATATTAAATGCATTTTTTTATTTGTTAAAAAAATTTGTGTTGAATTAATGCACTTATCCAATGACCTTAGGTCACTCATTAGACAATCCCAAAGTTTATAAGGACTCACAGAGTAAACAGAAGCAAGAAGCCTAGAATCAAAGCCAAGGGCCCATGCTTTCGGATCTCGCTCCATGATCATGGCTATAATTCCGCCTTCAACCGTACCAGCTAAACATACCAACGACGTTAGACTCAGCTCTGCAGGGTACTCCTTGAGTGTGATCGACTGTATTAGTAAAATTTGTTTTCACTGTTATTACCATGTATAAACAGCAAATTTCAAGATAAACGCAAAGAAAATACAGTAATATTGCTAAACATAATTTATATAATCTTTATATTTACATTATTTGCAGTAGTCCAATAACTTTCCATTTTGCCTTTCCCTTTTAATTTCTTTTTCCTTTTATGATGTATTAAATTACTGGTGAAACAGATAGATTACAATTACAATTTACTAGTGTTTATGATTATAAGAAATATCAAACTTGACTAAAAACACGGCAAAAAGTTTTTATGAAAATAACAACTCTACACTTACCTGTATACGTACTGTTTTAAAATTTTGTTTTGTTTATAAGTATTTTTCTTTGAGGCAAAAACTGAAACGTTGTAGGCTTAATAAAATTATTTTCTGGATTGAAGGTTTACCACAAGTCCAGAACAAAACCCTTACAAGTTATATGGATACGAATATTATTGTTTTTCCATTGTTTTTCAGCCAACTAACCTATTGTATATAACAACACACTCCAATATCTTTCTATTTATAAAGATCAAAGTTATATGTACAATAAATTAAACTAATAACAATGATTAATAACAAGACAATATATAGTGTTCTGAAAAGAATACATAATTTAATAAATATCAACTTAGCTAATGATTCGTGCATGGTAGGTATATATAATATATACAATACAGTACGTAATTATATGCTGTTCAGATATTATTATAATAGATAATAATTAAGTATGAGTATATATATGTTGATATTTAATTTTCAGTTGACATGCAAGACAAACAATATATTATTACGTATATATGATATGGAACTGTGGAAATATACTTTATGTATAAAGTGAGTAATAAACAGACCTGAAGAATGAAGTAGCCAGCCCAACTGCATGTACAAACCAGAATCATAATAGTTCCGGCAAGCCAATTTTGATCAGCCGATGATGATCCAGCAGCCGTGTGGGTGGTTGTGGCTCCATGATGAGGGTACCATAAGATGTCAACAATTGGTCCTTTATATAAAGTCATCACCATTGCTCCTGTCACTGTAATCACTGTCCCAAAAACTTTGGCTTGGCTATGTATCCGTTTTAGATTCACCTTTTCCAACCTGTAATTTAATCAACTAAATAGATTAAATATTTGGATATTATTCTAAGTCGTGATGGTAACTATTGGATATTAAAGGTTTACCTAAAAGCTAGTGCCAATATGAAGGTGAGAGCAGGAAGGACATTGACGATCGCTGATGCATATGTTGCAGATGTGATGGACATCCCCAAGAAATACAAGTTTTGATCGATCACTGGCCTGTAAAGATTCACAAAGTAACACATTAATTCTGTTTCTACATATAGTTATGTAATTTGTTAATTAAGGTGAAAATCTATAATTGGATACTCTAGCTTTCAGATCGATTACAATCAAACTTGTCCCAATAATAAAATCAAGGATTTGTCTAAAACTTCTGTCATATGGCACATACAGTTAATATGTTGTAGCTAGCTAGTATTCTAACATCAGTATCATATCTATTCTTATCAAATTTATTGGGTGAAATTGTTATGATTATTTTATTTTATTTTTTGGTAAAATATTATTACTCTAAGAAAGCAATTAAGTACAACGAATGTGGGTGAACCTCACACCTTAGCCCAAAAAAAAAAAACGAAAAACGCCTACAGTGCTTAAGACCTAAACAAGCATAAGAATAACATGTCATACTTATGCAAAACAAAATACTACGTAAATACTACCGATGTAATCTGACCTCGAAGACAAATGTCATAAGGATTAGGAAACTTCAATTGAGCATCGGTCGGTCAGACCACAATCATCAAACTCATCATCGTCATTAGGGTTTTGGTGATATAATTATTTTGGAAACACTTTTAGTTTTATCTTACACTATCTATGCACCTAAAGTGTTCTGTTATACTATAATGAAAATTTGAAGAAACCCACGTAATAACGTAGGTTTACCTTATTTCTAATTAGTTAGCACTGATACATATGAATGGATATATAATAAACTCGTTTACGAGAGAGAGGTTTGTTAGAAGAATTACTCTAGCAAACCAAGAAGAAGAACTTTGAGGAAGACGGAACGTGTCATCTTTGGTCTTATTTTCCTGCATAAAATGAGCAAACCATTTATTATCATTCATTCGTGATCAAGCATGATCGTACGTGCATGTGCATGTATGTAACTTGGTCACTAGCTAGCATCACTGTTTAAAAACAAACCTCTCAAAAGCAAGCGCGAAAGGGGCGATCACAAGAGTAGCTGTGGCATGACGATAGACCACGAGAATCCAGTGGCTAAGTCCACGCTTCATGCCGATCATGGTTATGATGTACATTCCTGCATAACCAAATTGGAGAGCCACCATCGCTAGGTATGGTTTTGATGAGTTAAATGCTTCTCTCAAGAAACCCATTTTGCTATGTGTGATGATTAAGTTGGCTAGCTCTCTCTATCTATTTCTTTTACAAGATAGTTGCTATTAATTTGATGTACATGAATGGAGTACACGGTTGGGTTTATATACACGAAAGAGAGAGAATATAACCTCGGTGCATGCAGTGGTAATTGGTAAAAATTGAGTGGAGATGGGAACACAATATTTGCCACCATCTATGCTTGCAGCAAAGGAATGCACTCACTATGATTCTTTCATTAGAATATTCCCTCATCCATGTTGAAACAATTCATATCATTGGTTAAATGTGAATATAAAAAAATTAAGCATACTAAATGAAAATTACAATTAATTAAAATAAGAGTAAACTGCCAATATCATCCACGCGCGTAGCTTATTAAATTTAACACTAATCATACTTTGCGGATACTATTCGAAACTATCATCTCTAAAAGGTCAAATGTTTAGCAAATTACATCCCTCCGTATACTAAGCTAAGATTAATAAGGTCATTTCATTTCATACGTTCACCACCTCGTGCATGACACACATTGTTTTTTTCTTTTTTGTTTTCTATTTATTATTATTATTATTATTATTATTATTATTATTATTATTATTATTATTATTATTTGTTTTATATAGGTAGCGAAATGAGTAGGAGGCTAATATAGGAGGATATAACAATGCTCTCTTAATACTAAACTTTCATTTCTTCTCTCTTCAATACTACGACCATATTGACACCCCCACTTTTCTACTTTTTTAACACACACGTCTATTTACATTATATATTGTCTCATAAAACTCATTAAAAATAAATAAATTGTTCATCCACTTATTTACATTTACATGCACAATATATATGCAATTTTTTTTTAAAGATGAATATATATTATCAATAAACAAATACTCCTTCCGTCTCAAAATTATATTCCATATTTCTTTTTTGGGATTTCCAAAATAATTGTCCATTTTTCTTTTTAAGTAAAAACTAAAAAATATATTAGAGGAGTATTATTTTTGAGCGGATGAGATTTACAGTGGTCCTATTTTTATTAAAATGGTGTGATTTCTCTCTCATGACAATAATTTTGAGACGGAGAGAGTATTACCTTACAGCCCAACTACAAAGTCAAATTTTGGACATGTCAAAAAAAAAAAAAAAAAAAAAAAAAAAAAAAAAGACAAGTAGGAAACAATAAAGTTATAAAAGAAACCAACATCCGACATCATACATCTAAACATACACTCGATCAAACACAAACTCTGACAATTCATCCTATATTCACCTAAATTTATCAATGCATTCTACCTGATGACTACATTTCCTACTAATTCTACAAACTATATTATTAATGCATACACACATCCTCACGCCAAAACAATATAGGAGTAGAACTAGCATGCATCATCATAGGCAAATGCTCCATACTATCACCATTAGAGAGACTAAAATGGAGACTACGTTTCCCATACACTATGATATTACTTTTAGCTATAACTTGCAACCCCCCTTACAAGCCAAGTAAAAGATCCATACAATGACGGCATCATCAACCACTATAGCCCACAACAATATGACTTTCCATCCATCCTTCTTTGGAAATGGCTAGGACCAAGAAGTCTCATCTTTCAGGACTCTTATTCCTAGCCATTTACACTGCCCAACCAGGTTCATACCGTACTAATATTACAGGAAACCTACCTTATGATTACTATCCACCATGACACATTGGTCAACCAACTAAATTATAGTTACCTTAACTAAGGCTTATTGAAAACTTAATAGGTTTACCCAATATATCAGGTTTCAATCATCACTATACAAGGTCGAACAATATCTTGAGTCTGTAGCTTTTTCTGAATTGCCAACCATAATATAAAGGCATGTTTGGGATTACAATGGCTGAACTAAACACCCATACACTAGAGAACAATACTTTCTAGTGGCACAAAACCTTCCCAAATGTTGTGAATCTTGTAAGGTTTTTCAAATCCACTGTTAGTGATCCAGACCACCTTGTCCTTCTGGTTAGTTACTGGATTGTCTTTCAGTGTTAATACATGAAACTTGGTTTTTCAATTCTCAGGTCGTAACCATAAACCATCTTTAATTATCTCATCAGCATTAGCTTCCTATTTTAATCTTTCCCCATAAATTTCCTTTTTAGTAATGAAGTTGCTTAGAGGACCATGAACATTTCATTTATCATAGCATGCAGAGGTAAGTTTTCCATTCCCGATAATGTGCATAACATGGGGCCTTATCTTTTCCCTCATATTCAGCAAAATTTTCCATCCCTAGCTAGCTTGGCTATCTACAGGAACATCCCATATATGTTTCCCTTAAGCTTCACCATTGACACCCATTTTACTCATAAAGTGTCTTTCTTGGCTGTAATATTCCAAATATGTTTGGACACAAGATGTTAATACAAATAAGCCATAAAAACGTTTATTTATATTTTATGATCTTTCTATTTTTTGTCGATAACAATCATAAAATCATCTTAAGTAGAAAATAAAATACATAAGTTTTTGAACTAATAACTTTCTGACTCATCACAATTATTTTTTACAAAATTATACATTATACAAGTAACACAAAGTTACTTACACATCGTTTTCTAAAATTACATAAATTAAAATATATTTTACATCATGCATGACATCATAGATATAGTTGACATTTTATCACAATCTTTCCATATCTAGCTAAGATCTTTGGAAGATTTCACAAGATTTTTGGAGATTTGATATCCAAAATCCGGATTTGCCTTTCTGTGGGTCGGATCCCTTAGCTAACACTGGTTGGATTCTTTTTCGAAGGGATCCATCGGATCCGGGTGATGAGAGGATTTTTTTGCTTATAAATAGTAAGCCAATTATCACCATTTCCTCACCCATCTCTTACATACTTTCTCTTACACTTTTTTTTTTGGGTAAAGGGGATTACCCCGATGAAATACATATAATCACAACAAAATAGTTAAGTACAATGGAATGTGGCTGAATACCACATTAACCTCAAACAAAAGCTTAAACAACCACTAACACATTTGTGCAGGCCACAAATGAGAAAATCTAACCAACTACAAAAACAAGAACATCAATAGGGAAGAACTACTTCAACGAGCAAGTATCACCAACACCAGCCCACATCCATATAAGAGGAGTATAGCAGGCCAACTTAGACTGCCTCCTTAAAAAACCTTCCTAACAAAAACCCAGTGAGAAAAACCTCAGAGAAAGAAAAAAAAGTACAACTCTCAACTAGCATTCCACTTGAAATACATAGCCAAAGTAAGACTCACTACCAAGCACCTTCAAATCTCTTACACTTACATAACATTATACTAACCTTTGATCTGAGATCAAACTTGTAGTTTACATTCATTTTCGGTGATTCTTATTAGTTCTTTCTAAAAGACATGGCGCGTTCTGCTTCTTATCTAGAGAGGGGCGCTGAAATCCTTTCTATGGGCTCGTGCGTGGCAATTGCTTTGTCTCTACATTTAGCCCCCCTTTTCAGCCGATCACTATGATCGCATACAAGAGTATCAAGCTTCCAGATAAGTGTTGCTAGTCTTCATCATCAGTACAAGATCACTGTTTTGTTTATTGTTCATCATTCATTTGATTGTACCATAAAACATGTAAAGTTAGATTGTGTTTTTGGGTCGGTTCAACCTTTGTTAGAACTTGGTATTTAGCTTCGTACCGGATAAAGTGTAAGCGATGTTGTGAAGCTTCTTCGCCGAATAAGGAGCTTTTGGAAATAGTGTTTATGAACTCTCGAGTTGGGTACCCGGGGAGTGGAGTAGGGCAATGAAGGTGTCCTTATAACTGAACCACTATATTACTTGTGTCACGATTCTATCTCACTTTACTTTTTGTTACCTATTGCAATTATCTATTTTATTTATATTCTTTCATTATGAATACTTGAATATCAAAAGGGAATCACATAACTCAATCTAATTATTTTTAAAACGAAATTTTAAATCGGTAAAACTATTCAATCCCCTTCTAGCTTTCCACACAAGAGTCTTATTACATTCATTTAAAGGCTTTAATCCCAGTTCCCAATGAGTTTTTGGTCTTTACATAAGCTTCCAAGAAACTTTAGTACTCCCCTTTTCAATTCTCCTTGACACTATAAGAATCCTTTTAGAACTGAATCAATATCTTTTGTGACTGTCTTTGGAAGCAGATAAAGTGCAACCCAGTACACTTGCATTTCCTGAAATAAAAGGGGAGATTAACTACGACGTTCCAGCGTAAGATAAAGATTTATTTTTCCAACATTGAACTTTATGTTTAACTTTGTCTACTAAAAACTTGTAGTCTTCCATATTTAGTCTTTTAGGAAGAAGAGGCATACCCAGGTACTTCATAGGAAGTTTTCCAGCTGATAATGGTACAATGTTATGGATCTTCTATCTTTTCACTTCATATAAACTTCCAAAGAATATAATGCTTTTATTCATGTTAGGATGTAGGCTAGATATTTGATTAAACATTTCCAAATATTTCTTTATGATGCCGACAAAAACTTTATCACCATTGCAGAAGACTAATAATCATCAGCAAAGCATAGGTGTGTGAGCTTCATTTCTTTACATCCATAATGATACTTTAACTCGGGGTTGTTGAAAAATTTATCCTCATAATTAGAGTAAAACTTCCATAACGAGGGTGAATAGGTATGGTGATATATGGTCTCCTTGTCTTAGCCCTCTCCATCCTTTAAAAAATCTATAGGATCCCATTTAGTATCAAATCTCACACATGAAATGGTAAGATTCTTGAGAAAGAGAGTGGTGTTTCTAAAGATAGAAAGAGAGGAGAGATGGTGGAGAGCAAAAACCTAAACATACACACTACTAGGTGTATTTCGTATGATAAAATGAACTCTCACCCCCTCCTAACACATCAGGAGGGGTTCTTATACTTTGGCATGGGCTAGTTGGCCGGTACATACCACCAAGTAATGGGTTAGGCCCATTACACTATTAGTTTGGAATTTGTATATGTATTTGGACTATCTGGTATCCTATTACATATATAAGACTACTACAAGGTTCCTATATTGAGAATGACCATCACTTTATGCCCTGACAATCTCCTCCTATTGGGTGGTCATTTATTGATGATGCCACTTGATGTATTGGTCTTGATTCTTCAATTGCTTGATCTTGAACCATGTGTTATAACAGGATTTTCTTAAGTCCGTGTTCCTTTCATGCCTTGTAATCATTGAGTAAAATATTAATCCTTCTCTTTCCTTCGATCAACATCTTCACATGTGGTAGTAGCGACTTCTTTGACAACTCATACTACTTGCTCGATCATTAATCTTCATACTAATGTTTTCCTCGTATCTTTCTTGAACTTGTTCTTTGACTTCTTGAATATTGACTTTGATGTTACTTTCAGTCTGGATTTCTTTATCTTAAACTTTTTTATTAGGGCTTGTTGAGGATGTAACATATTATTATGAGTTTGTGGAGTTGAAGATGTTGATGTATACGGTGGTGATGCATCCAGATCGGCTTATATCATCAATACCTACACAATAAGGTAGATAATATTGATATTAAACTAATTGATCATCATAGATCTTTTTTTAGAGAATTGTTCCACTACGATTGTTACACTGTTGAAGGTCTTGATTCCATTTACCTTAGGTGGGTAGAATTAACTTCCTAATCTATTTAAGTACTGATATTCAATAATTTGGGTAAATCCAAGTATAGACCTACGTCATCAGGACCCGAAAAAGAATCTCCTTAGTAGGTTTTCCAGTTCAAGTGCCAGGATATTCTTTTTAAGAATTTCCCAACCTGTTTTTACCATAATTGGATGCCCTTAAGAAAATGAACAACAATCCAGGTGAGCCGTTGGAGTATATTTAAAGCATCACTCTACGACTATATACCATTTGAATCTATCTAACCACCATCTTAATCTATACGAGATTAACTAGGGGATCCACTATCACTTTTGTTTGATGTTGACTATGGTCGGGTTTTCGTTCAATCATCATGGATCACTATGTGATTATCACTATTAACGTTCTTGCAAGATTACTAGGATTTGCGAAGGACTATTATGTACAACTTGTGTTCTTATTTCTGAACAACAAGTGTAAATTGGCATGTGTCCTATGAGATTTTATATTTTGAATCTCTTTTGGATCTAGACTCAATTTGTGCGTTTTGGTGTAGTGAGCGGAGGCTAGAGCAGATTACCACTTTTTCAATATCAACACTTCTCGAAGTAAGAGTGTTAGAAATGAAAGTGTCACTTATTCCTAATGTAATAAGGCCTTAGTCTTATTGTTATATTATTTGCAATAGTTAAAACATGGAATGCGACCAATGGTAAGCCCATGGCCGGCCCATATACATTTTGTAACACATATATACCACCTTTGACGTAGTTCTTCAATATACAATTATAGTTTCTCTCACTTGGAATTCACCTTTATCTTTCTATCTCTAAACTTCTCATGTGATTGTTTATGTGTTTTGATCATATATTAAAGGCCTACAATTGGTATCAGAGCCACAAGATGGTCTAGGAGTGTGTATGTATTTCATAAATTTTTGTTTTTAAAGTTGAAAAGTTTTTGTTGTTTACCAAATTTATACACGGCACAAATATACTTTTTTGTTCTAGCAACTTATATTACAAAATCATGGGTTTTCGTTATTGTAGTTGTGTTTTAGTACATATTTGTGCAAAATTTTCAAGAAAAACAACAAAAAAGCAAGGTTTTTGGTCTTTTTTGTTCGAATAGTACCAAGATAAAACTACTTCATTCACATTTGAAGACATAAAAGGAGGGGTTTTACGTTAGATTAGATGATATTAAGTAGGAGTTTTCAAAATGAACGAATCAAAAACATTGAAAATTGAGTCTTTAATCGTTTTGGAAAAACTGCGAAATACCGAATTTTAAATATTTAAAACTGTTGAATTTGTATCTTCAAGTTTGTCGAATTTTGAAACCCTAAACTATCGAATTTTGAAACTTTTGTTTACCAAATTTTTGAAGTTTGATAAATCCTAGTTTACCTAAATTTGAAACTCGATAGAATTTTAAGTTACTCAATTTTGAAAATTTAGCAGATTTAATGAATTTCATATCCACTTATTTTACCGAGTTTCAACAGCACTTTAACATGAACAAGACAAATTCACAACACAATTAAACACATAAACAACATTTCTTTATCATCTACAAGGTCCACTATCATTACACACAACCATTTCTCATGGCTTCATCACAACAAGACATCCTCGTTGCTGGGTCAGAAAACCGACCACTTATGTTGGAAAAAGGTAGTTATGTGCAATGGGCTAGTAGTTTGCTTCATTAAGTTTAAAGGAAAGAAAATAGAAATATCTTGCTAACTCAATTTTGAAGGGTCCGTATACAAGGAGATTGAAGACCCAGGTGATCCTGAATATTTACCTACAATACCACCAAAAATACAAACCCATAATGAGTCGGAATTATTTCCTGAAGAAAAAGCTCAAGTTGATGCTAATAGACAAGCTATCAATTATATATTACCAAATGAGATTTATGTTATTCTGGACCATTATAAGACTGCAAATGAAATATGGAACCCATTGTAGTGACTTATGCAAGGAAAATATATTGGTAACCAGAATAAGAAAGCAGAACTTGCTCAAGAGTTTGACACATTCAAGACACATTCAACATTGAAATGAATCCCATTGTCATTAACACCAAGTTTCTTAACCATCTTCAACTTAAATGGAAACGGTATGTGACAATTGTCAAGCAGACAAAGAAACTACATGATGTGAACTTTCATCAGCTCTATGACTACCTTAAGCAGAATCAAGATGAAGCGAATGATGTTCGAGCAGAGAAGACTGCCATAAACCATGATCCACTTGAACTTATCGCAAATACCCATAATACAACTCAACAATTATCATTTACCCCACAACCACCACATGCACTAGAACAACCATCAATTTACAACAGATTTAAAGCACCAAAGACACAGGTAGAAACCAAAGAAGGTGCACAATTTTATCGCAAAAAACGATTAGAGAATAACCAAACCCTAGATTGACACCCTCGAGGATTATAAAAGAGCAGGTTTCTTGTAAATGATTGATTATCATAACACACAAATAAGCTTGTGATTTGGCCGAATCTATAAGTTAGAGAGTGAAAGAAAATGGGAGTTCAAGACTAGAGAGAGAAAATGAATTAGTAAGTTGTATTGCAAAATGAATCTCCAACCCTTACCCATGGTGGGAAAGGGCTTATATAGTGGTTACAAAATACGGGCTATGGAACGGGCATATAGTGGGTAAAGACCCGACCCGACTCCATGGTGATACTTTAACTAAATGTTTACTATTAAGACTACGACCTAACTAATGCTATATGATACTCGGGTAAACGAGTCTTTCACATGAATTTTCATATTCCTAACAATCTCCCCAAGGAGGTCACCGAAATTACAATTTGAATACTAGCATCATATTACATGAATTTAATTTTCTAGCTCGTAGTCTTTGATTCTTCAAATTCATGTACTTTCAAGAGTGATCTTTAGATGAATGTTCCTTTGACTTGGGTGATCTTTGAGCTTTCATAGAGACCATCAGCCATCATAAATCTCTAAATCATTCCTTGTAGTATTTCCTCCATGTGATGTTGTGACTTTCAGACCGGCTTACTCACACTTTTCTAGATCATGATATTTTGCATCGAGTTATGGAAGCGATGTTGTACATCTTTCAATTAACATAATTTCTTTGATTTTGAGTGTGAAGTGTGAGCATGTGGTTATGAATTGACATCTCATTCACCATCAGCTGCAACCACCGGGAATTCCTGCAAGCAAGAGTTAGCAATAAATAAATGAAATTGTCTTTGTTCACTTTTGATAATAAGGTTGCAAGAACCACGGTTCCCCATTGGTCAGTATAAATACTGTCTGTCATCAGGTATAATTCCAAAGAATCTCCTTGTAAGGATTTCACAGCTGTACTAGCCGTTTTTAAACCGGAGCATCTCAAAGTAGACAACAAGGAGTGAGTGAACCAGCGAATTGGGATTCACTGATTAATGAGAGATTGATTTGAAAAACAGTCGCGTATTGCTGGATAAAGAGTTTTTGCAATACGATGAGAGTTTTATGAGGAAAATCAAGTTTCAGTCACAAACACTTTTGTTTGAAAATTTATGCGCAGTCGATGTTCTTGAAAAAAATTGTTGAGTACATCAAGGGTTTTCCAAAAGCATCCATCAATTCATTTACAGGAACAAGGTTGATTCAAATGCGAATTACCTCATCGTTGTTTTCCAGTTATCACAAGTTTGATCCATGAAGAATATCACATGTCACCCAACAAGAGATTGTTTGATGTTGGCTCTAAAAGGATTTTCATCTTCATTGTGAATACTTTACGTATCACCCGGATGTTCCGCAATACCACAAGGATAATGCGAGGACTCTTGATACATATTTTCTTACTTTTCACGGTGTATGAAACAACAAGCATATTGAAAGTGTGTCCTAATAAGATTTATAGATGATCTCTTGGCTCTAGACTCAATAGTGCACTTTGGTTTTCCTATGTGGAGACTAGGAGGCGTCTCTCGCTCAATATCAACCATCTCTAAGAGATAAGTCGATAGATTACACCGGTTTCCCATGAGAATGAAACAAGTCCTTTTAAGAGGACTTGAGTGGTTAGAAGGTTTAGTGCAGTGTGTCACTGGGTCCATGATGTCTTGTCTTCAATACCGGCATTACCTTCATAACAACCAGTAGCATATGAATTAAACCAAGTTTCTGCCATAAGGTTGAATATTTGGAGGGCTATTTCTTTTCACTCTTTCTCTTTACATTTCTTTTTCATTCTTCAGCCCCTTCAGCGCTTACCGATACTTCATCAGTAGTACCTTGTTGGGTTTGTTCTAGTACTAGCTCCATCTAACTCGGCACTCTTCCCTTATTCTCACTTTTCTCCTTTTTTTTAATCATACCTAAGGAATTCTACACTAACTAGTGGATTGTCCCTCGGTAGATCCCTTCGGCTCTGGCGGGATCGTGAGAACGAATACCTAACCTTACCATCCTTATAACTCCAATAAAGTAAATGCAAGGTCAGTCATGTGGCACTGATCTCTCCGCCTTAAAATTAATTAAAAATCAATCAAGGTACTTGTGATAAAATATCAAAGCATTTGTACCTCAATTGTTTTTTATCTTTCAGAAATGCTCCCCCTCAACATGTGCATCGGTATTTCAAATTGTTTAGCACATGGAGGGAGGAGTGATAAAATATCAAAGCATTTGTACCTCAATTGTTTTTTATCTTTTAGAAATGCTCCCCTTAACATGTGCATCGGTATTAGAAATTTTATAGCACATGGAGGGAGGAGTGCCTGGTTGAGTATTAAACAATCACATTTTTATCAGATTTAATATTTAAATCACATTCTCTCCCCCGATAAAAATTTCAAACCTTTGAGATTTGGGATCTCAATTGATTTAAATAAGTTAGAAAATTTGGGAGAAAATGTGGTGTGATTCAATATATACTAATAATGGAACATAACAAAGCTCCCTCTCAATCTATAAGGAGAATGTTAGTGTCGGAATGATAATTTGGAAACATCTTTGAATATGAGAAACATCATACACTGACACATAACAACAAATATTTATTCACTACTTATAATGTACAAATAGACCCGTTTGATGATATAAAATTTGAAATCAGTATCCCCCTCAATCGATGACCCGTTTTCTATCAAAAAAGCTGTAGTCATTGATTGAGTGACAAATTTTATGAAAAACTTAAGTCCTATTGATTTTCAAACAATACTTTATCACCATGTGAAATACAAATACTCTCCTGAAGAATCATAGACGGAAAAATATTTGTGTTGGAACAGTCGTCTTATTGGTGACTTGCTTTCCTCATTTTGAAAAACGGGTTGCATATCTAAAATGATAGCAAGCCATATAGGCTTGTTTTGAAAAAAAATTGAACTTTTGTTCGAACTTCATTTAAAGACCTGTGTCATTATTGAATGACATTTCTAAGACCGTAAATGTTATCGACACCAGAAGACATGCCTTGAAAAACTATTTTTGGTATGTTATATTTTTCTGATTTTTATGGTTTTTGTAGGTTTTATATTTTTCTGTTTTCTTTTTTGGTTTTAAAAATATGTACAAGTGATACATGAAGCAACTCCATTACTCCTCATACTCTTCCTGAAGACGTTTGAGTGTTTCTGGCTTCAGACTCTTCATACCAATTCGCGGGAGAATAAATTGAAACCGTTCTCTTAAAAGAGCTTTAGTGAAGATATCCACTAGCTGGTACTCAGTCCTTACAAAGTAAAGTTCAACCACACCGTTCTCAAATTTTTCCCTGATGAAGTGATGTCGGATATCGATGTGCTTTGATCAAGAGTGTTGGACATTGTTGCAGCAAAGAGCTATCGCAATTGTTGTCACAGTACAGAGGAATATTATTGTATGCACAGCTATACTCCGAGAGTTGGGATCTCATCCATAAAATTTGAGTATAACATACAGACATGGCAATGTATTCTGCCTCTGTAGAAGATATAGATTTACTCATTTGCTTCTTTGAAGATCAGCTCACTAATTTATCTTCTACAAATTGAGCACCTCCCGACGTACTTCGACGTGTATCTTGAAACCCTGCATGGTCAGCATCTGCATAGGTTGTTAGTGCCATGGCGGTGTCCTTCAAATACCAGAGTCCCATATTAATGGTTCCTTAGAGATATCGAAAGACCCGCTTTGCCGCTTCAAGGTGCTTTTTGGTAGGCTTAGCCTGATACCGTGCACACATGCATACAGCGAATAGAAGATCTGGTCTACTGGCAGTGAGATACATCAGGGATCCAATCATACTACGGAACTTAGTTTAATCAACCGGGATCCCAGAGAGGTCCTCATCGAATTTTGTTCACTCCACCATGGGAGTGTCAACAGGATCACTTGAATCAAATCCAAATTTCTTTGAAATTTCATTAGCATATTTATATTGATTTATAAAAATGCCTTCGGGACTTTAAGAAATTTGTAATCCTAAGAAAAATGCCATCTGTCCCATCATAGACATTTGGAATTTAGAACTCATCTCTTTTGAAAAACGTTCACATTCTATAGGATCGGTTGAGGCAAAGATGATATCATCAACATAAATTTGAACATGAAGTAAATGTTTGCCTATTTTCGAGTGAATAACGGGGATCAACAACACCTTTTTAGAATCTGTTTGCCAGAAGGAACTTTGACAAAGTGTCGTACCATGCCCTAGGTGCCTACTTTAAGTCGTAAAGAGCCTTTTTCAGACGATAGACATGAGTAGGACGATCGGGATCCACAAATCCTTCTGGTTTACTAACATAGACTACTTCTTTCAGCTTGCCATTTAGAAAAGCACTCTTCACATCCATTTGGTAGACCATCATATTCTTGTTGGTAGCATTAGCGAGAAAGATTCTGATAGCCTCTATTCGAGCAACCGGTTCGAATGATTCCTTAAAGTCTATGCCCTCCTCTTGACGATATCCCTTAGCAACAAGTTGTGCCTTATTCTTCAGAACGTCACCATGCTCATCAAGTTACACCTTAAAGATCCACCTAAGAGCAATATAATAATCATTGCACAGTCTGGAGGTGGTACTAGTTCCCATCCTTCAAGTCGGTCAAACTCATGAATTTCTTCTTGCATTGCATTAAACCAACAGTCTTCAGCAATAGCGTTCTTGAAATCTTTGGGTTCGACTTTGGATAGTACGGAATTATAAAAGCGCCACAAAGTATCGGTGGCAAGTTGCTTTCGTATGGATATTGGACGAGAAGGATTCCCAATAATGTTCTCAATCGGATGATCACTGGTCTATTTTCTAAGATGTTTATGTGGTTGAGGGTAGGGAGCTGAAGTAGCCGTAATAAGATCCCTTGAAGAAGATGCCCCAGAAGGAGATTCAGGAGCAAATATTTTCTCGAATGGAGTATCTTTAGGAGAAGCAAAAGGATTCACTTCTAAAGAATTGTCTACTACAGTGCTTTGATGTATGGAAGGAGATTGTAGATTTGTCGACGATGGTGAATGACTTGAAGAGGGAGCATCTTGATCTATTGACATAGACACAGATGAACCATTTGAGTTGTTTGGAACAGAAGCTACGGCAGCCTGTAATGTCAGAGCATCATCAGTTGGTGGCTCAAAATATTCATCAAACATCGGATCAAACAAGATCTTCAAATATTCATCTAAAGGGGGTACATACGGAACTCAGGAGTGGGATAATGTATAAAGACCTGAACTAATTGGTCTAGGAGTCAACAAATTAGGTGTGGGTCCAGAATTGGTGTGTCTAGAAGCCAGTTGCTCAGTGAGCTCATCGAATGTCACGTGAATGGTTTCCATAATTTTTCGGGTTCGTCTATTGTAGATTCAGTATCCCTTACGATGTAGTGCATACCAAACGAACACATGCAGAGAATAGAGATCTGGTTTCTTGTTATGTATCAACTCATATGGAGTTTTGTTGTGAAGAGTATGTATCAAGGATCGGTTTTGGGTGTAACAAGCAGTAGCAATAGCTTCCGCCCAAAGAAACATTGGAGCCTTAGAGAATATCAGCATGGTTCGTGCAGCTTCCACAAGAGTACAATTTTGTCTTTCAACAACGCCGTTCTGTTGAGGAGTACGTAGAAAAATTTTCTGGTGACTGACGTCAATACTTTCATAAAACTGAATGAGCTGTTTGTTCAAAAAATCAGTTCCATTATCTGTGCGGATATTTCTGACGATTTTTTTTAGTCTGACTTGTAATTGTTTGAACAGTTTGATGATAACCTCAGGAGTCTCGTCCTTGATTCCCAAAAACATCACCCATTTAAACCGAGAATAGTCGTCGACAACAACAATAACGTATTTCTTCCCATTTATACTCTACACTCTCATTGGTCCGCATAGGTCTATGTGAAGGGTGTGAAGAACTTCCATGATGCTGTTGACAGTTTTGGGGTTGTGAATATACCTCTTTCTTTTTCCTAGTTGGCAAGCTGAATAAAGATGATTTATTTCGAATTTTAATCTGGGTAAACCTCCCACAAGGTCCTTGCGAGCAAGATCATTAATGGTAGCAAAGTTCAAGTGATTTAATCAACGGTGCCATAACCAATATTTCTTCTTTGAGGCCTTATACAACAAGCAAATAGGAGAGGATTGCATCATGTCTTTAAAAGAGATGGTGTATAAATTAGTGCCATAAGAGCCTTTAAGCAGATCAACACCATCCAATTCTCTGACTGAGTATGTGTGTTTTCTGAAAAGCCACTTCGAGATCGGAATCACAAAATTGACCAACAGAGAACAGATTGTGACCAAGTCCTTCAATGTAGTATACCCTGAAATTACACTGTCACCAAAAACATAATCTTCATAACCCATAATTTCCCCAAAATGGTCGTTCCCGAATCTAACAGTCTCGATAAATTTATTCAAGAAAATCTTGAGCCGTGAGCGATCCCCTGTCATATGTTTTGAGTAGCCTAAATCCAAATACCAAAGTCGATTTGTACGACCTGCATTGGAAAACAGACGAAGATGGATAATTGGAAACATTGGATCCCCACGTGTAAATGAGGTCCTTTTGGTTAGCACAAACTATCTCTGGATATGTAGAAACCTTAGGTGCCTGGGTTTTAACAATGGGAGAAGCACTAGTAGAAGCACATGACCTAGTTAAAGGGCATTGTGTAACTAAAGGGATAACTCTACCAGTTGGATTCCATTCCTTGAGAGGCCCTACTCTAAGCATTGTAATCCTAGTAAAGGGGAAAAGTTTGCCTAGTGTGAATATTCTAGTTGTGGGCTTCCACTGAAAGCCCATATTGGTAAACATTTTCCCTGTAGGTTTCCAAGATTGCTTTGTTTGTTTCGCTCTCCTAACTTTCTTAACTGGGGACTGTTTCGTAGACATCAAGAATGACACAACACATTGATCATCATTACCAGAATTAAACATTCATTACATATTTTGCACACAGCATTAGAATTCAAAATAATTATAGTACGCTTAAAGCTAATACTAGAACCAACACGATTTTTTCTGTTCAAATCAAATTTATTGTTCCTATGGTGGTCTTCTACTTCCTTTTTGTGGGCACTTTTAGCTTACGTAGTCCTATCTTTCTTTGTATTGCCGCTAGGCTTTGACCCGCTAGCTTTAGTGGCAATGTTTACTCCTGTAGAAGTAATGATGGGAACATTAGTTTGTTTCACTGCCATTTGCTTTTCTGGTTTTGATGTGCTGGGTTCAGAGGTTTTCAAGAGTACGTCAAAGGTTACATGCTTGTTCTTAGGCATCAAAAAGGATGGAGAAAATCTATCTCGCTTCGTACCGGTTTTAGGACATGTTCTAATGACGTATTATAAGAGTTCCTAAGATCATTTAGTGTACATGCAAGCATAGGCAACAACATTATCTAGAGGTTTCTCTATTCTATCATCTTTAACGATCTCACGATGACTATGTAGGCAATCCTTAAGGTGAGTGAGATATGCTTGATAAGCGACCTATTGTTCCTAAGAGGAAGGGGAATAAGCTTAACATCAATTGCATAATTTTTACAAGCAGAAACCTTTGGAACAACATAATCACAAATGGTGATTGGCATTTTCCCTTTCACCTAAGTGTTTATCTTTTCATTGTGTTTATCACTCGTGACCTTAATCGAGTCATATAACACTTTGTAATTCAATTTAACTTTCAAATTTTCAGCTTGAAAACAATCATTTTCCTATTGCAATTTATTGATGATGTTTTGGTATTGAAAAATCTAAGAATATAGAGACGGTGGTTTATGGGTGCCAACCACTTCACTCTTATTAGCTTTCAATTGAGCAATTTGTACTTTTAATTTTCGCATCGTGTTACTGTGAGCTTGAATCCGTTCGTCTCATTTGCTTATCTCAAAATATGCATCAAATTCAGGAGCATCCAAAGATGTCTTGGCATTTGACGTTTTAATTCTTTCTTCTAGATGTTGATATTTTAATTGCCAATTAAGATTATCAACCTCTAATTTAGACAAATGCCTGGCCATGTTATCAAGATCATCGTTTTGGATTTTCTCATGCAATCTTAAATTCTCGGCTTCAAGCTCATTAACACGAAACTGAGCAACTTTAAATGCAAGTGAAAAATCATGAAATTAAAAATTATTTAAACCGGAATCAGTAGCAGTATAATACACATCTTGGGCAATGCATCTAGCAATCAAATTTTCATTGTTGATAAAATATTCTTTCTCTCAATCTCACAACTTTTAAGTACAATTGCATTTTGTTTCACCATGTTTTCCATATCATTAAACACATATTTCAATTCTTTTACTTTAGTTTCTAGAGCCTTTTGAATACCCTCAAAATGTTCTTTGACCAGTTTAAATAATGGAATGACCTCAGTTAGATAAATTCATTTTGTTTGCTCGAATCCCCTATCCCTTCAGTAATAGCGAATGGTGTAATTATCTTCTTACATGTTTTATCAAAATTAGAAAATAGTTGATAAAGTTAATGTTAATTAACGCTTTACCTTCTGTAGGAAGATTTATGGGAACTAAATGCATGGGTGTATTAGGTGGGTACACCGTTGCATCCGGTAATTTCGTTTGGGGAGGATTATTTATTAAAAGTTCTTCGGCCATTTTATTTTCCATGTCTAACTTCCAAAATACTTGTTCAGGGGTCAACTGGAGTTCTCCTTAGAATAATTGGGAGCTTTGAAGTTGACCCGATTTTTCACAATTTTAGGTCATTCATTTTCTTAGCCATTTTATCTCTAGATATTTCTTCTAACTCTCTATCCTCTTCTGATAATGGTGCACTAGCAGGGACATGATCAGGTTTAGTGATTTCACTTCCATCATATAAAGCAAGTTGGGCCACCTTAGCTTTCCTAAGGTAAATTGGATTCGGGTCATCTATGGATTTCTCACTATGTTCATCACCCAAGATTTTATGTTTTAGCATCATGTGAACAGTTTGTATGGAGTGGTCTTGTACGTATAACATGTTTTCAAGTTTATTCTATAACGTTTTAAGTCTGGAAAAATCATTCAAGAGTATTGTTTCCTTTTCTTTGAAGTTATGTTTAAGCATATTTACATTCTCTTGTATTTCCTGTTTTTGCTGTATAGTTTGTTTAAGTTTCACTTGTAAAGAATTTAACTCCTTTTTCTATGTTTCTTCCCTTAAATTACGTTCTGAAATTAGTATACGCATTTGACTATCCATTTTCTGTTTACATTCAGTTAGCTCAAATTTCTCACGTTATTCATATATTGCCACTTGATCCTTATATATATTAAGTTTAGTGGTCAATGAGTCATCAGGGATGAATACAGTGTACTCATGCAACATATAATCATCATTTAGAACATAAGATGCACTACTAGGTACAACATGACCTTCATTGTGTTTCACATACTGCTTATATGGGATAACATTTATTTGCAGTATCTGGCTCAACAACTTCTGTCCGTTGTACTTTGTTGGGAATCTTTTGTTCATCAATTACATTGTACAATTTGAGTACCTCAGAGATAACTGATGCATTGTAGGGACCAACTTGTTGAGGTGAGGAGACCATTGGATATATGTTTACCATGAAGATGGTTTGAGCAGTGGGTTCATCATCAACGTTTGAGTCAAAAGCATCACAGTCATCTACTTGAAAGATGTTGGGATCATTCTGTTCCATATCGTAAACCGGTTGATCATCAACATCAGCATCAAAAGTGTTTGTCCCTTCTCCAGCTAGAAACAATAGCTCTTCTTCATCCAATGCAACAACATTCTCTTGAGCTTGCATCAAAACCATCTTATCCTTGAAGTAATCTTAATTCTATGAAACACTTTGTCTGAGTGCAGTTTGTTGCTATGTGTCTTAAGCCACCATAGTTGTAACACTTGGTTTGCTTTACTTGTCCTTGAATAGCATTCCCACCTGTGTTCTGTGCACCACCATTACCAACCGCACCACTGCCCCGAGCAAAGTTTCTTTGGTTCATATTTTGTCGCCCTTGAACATTCTGAACCACAACCCTGCCATCCTCCATAGTTGCTTGATTATTTGGATTTGATGAAGTTCAAAATTGGTTGTTGGTTTGAGGAAGTGTTGCTCCGAATTGTTGAGCAAGTAATGCGACTTGGTTGGAGAGATTTTAAATCATCTTATCAGTTGGAGTGTATCCTGAATCAGGTTGGAGTGTCTGATTCTGTGAAGAGGATGGGTACTGATAAACTTCAGCTTGTGATGATTGGGTGAACGGCTGAACATTCGCAACAAGTGCAAGTGGATCATTTGTCATTGTTGAAGTTAGTCTTTCCATAATCAGAAAATCATATGCAGCATGCTTTTGATGTTGTTGTAGGCATACATACAGTTGTTCATAGTTTGTGTCTCTCAAACCTTTGTTAATCTTAACTGTTGTTACAAACCTATCCCACTCGGGTGTCATGTTATTCACAAACTTGGAGTTGTGTTGAATTTTTGGTATTTTCATCTCAATGATCCTCATCTCATTGACAAGCTTGTGAAATCTAACAATATTCATGGATGTTCTTTCACTCTTAATCATTCAACATAACTTTCTCTCACTAAAATATCCCAAATCTGACCTTGTGTTATGATTACTAATGTAAAACCTGAAAATTTAAAAATCCGAATAAAGACTAAAATACCCTTGGAACTAAAAATTATAAAATACGTAAAATATATTTCTAACACTTAAAGAAATATAAAGATTTACTTTCGAATACTTAAAAACCCTAACTAAAGTATATTACGTAATTGTTTTGGTACGACGAAGAATTAATGTTTCGTGATTTTTGGGTCGTGTTCTTTTGTTTCGAATGAGCCAAGGGCCGAAGCCCATTGGTGTCGTGTGAATGGTGTGACCGGTTGGACCAAACCCAAACCCAACCCAATTACTTTCCTAGTTTAACTCAAATACTACAACTATATATACATCACATAATCATAAGTTTGGAACCCTAGTTATTTTGCTCTCTCTTTTTCTTTTCTCCCTATTCGGTCGAGACTTCCCAACACACCCTTGGTGTCGATTTTGTTCAATCAAGTGAAGGTATATCATTTATTTGTTTTCCTTTAACGTATCTTACACGTATATGTCAAGTTATAATTGTTTCGTCGCTTTTTGTTCCTTTTCTTTTGTGGCCGAGTGGTGAAACAAAACCAAGGAAACCCTAACTCATTTAACTAGTAACTAATAAGAAACATGTAACGATGATGTGATATTGAATCGAGTCGTGTTTGTGTTTATTTAATGTTGGTCAACCACATTAAATAGGACCGAACCATGTGTAGCTTTCGAATAATGATTATAACTTAATAACTTGAGTAAGTAAAGTATTTAGATGAGCTAATACTAGTGTAAGCCCTAATAACCGAAACCCTAATTTGAATTGAATTACATATGAGTTTTTGAAGATGCATTACTTAAGTAAAAGCTATGTTAAACATAAACCCTAGTTTTGATATGATAATTTATTAAGTTATGCTAAACACTAATAGAGTAAATGCGTAGTTAATACGAGCAATAAGTAACTTATATGTCACATAAAATCATAAATGTGTACTTGAAACATAAAAAGGAAAGAGTATTATGTGACGAGTTAGGTTAAGTAAATTGTCATTAAAAGACTAAGTATATAGGCACATATACATTAATGAGACATTAAAAAATGAAAACCCTAAACGTTAATAAAAGATATATAAACCCTAATTTACTTTATTAATATTAAAGCATTTAAGTCTCATTTAATTATGGAAACCCTAAAATATTAAAAGACCATTGTGATGATTTCGGAATCATTAATAATATATACGACATTAATGTATATAGGTTCTGTGAAGAAGGAGTAATTCTTTGCTTCCCTGTTTCGACTTTTGATCTTTTGCTTTCGAATAAGGTACGGATATTCGACCTTTTCAAGAAAGGTTTCGTATGAAGTTTTCTTTTCGCTTCATATTAGATTTCCTAAACCTTTGCTATGAACCCTAATGTGTCTATTTGAGCTGTTGCTTATCTGAACTTTGATTTTTGAATCATAAACCATTTGATTTTGAACTATATGATATGAAGACTTTGATTTTGAAAACATGATTTAAACATTTGATAAAATATGATCTATGTCAGTTATGACATTCTTATTTGAACTCTGATAGTATGACACCCGAGCCAATTTTAACTAGTCATGGGGGTTCCATGTCCGTGTCAGCAAATGCACTTCTGACATGACTCTAGGGCGAGAGTGATGTTCGCCACGCCCTTATCTCGTTATCTGTATGAGCTCAATTTGAATTATATTATGAATATCTGTCTGTAGGCGATGGATGCATCCTAGATCCGTTATATGCCATATATTATCCGTTATCTCAGATATGTTATCCGATGATTGATGCTGCGTGCATGCACGCCCTTCATAACTCGGTAGGTCTCCCTACAAATATGTTGCCTTATGTGATTATGATATGTTTCGATATGGCATATGTTCGGGCTTTGTGGTAGTTAGCTATAAAACTTATTCGATATTCAATTATCTTTTGAAAAGACTATGATTTCACTATCTTTCTTTACTTTGCTTCGTATTCGATTTTCGTTTCGTATTCTTTTTGCTTGTATATCTGCTCACCGGCTTTTGAAGCTCACCGACTTTCTTTTCTTCCGCGTGTATCTAAGCATTGAGCTGGGTATTGCTTTGGGATGAGTCTTGAGTGGACTTACCTTGAGATTTAGCTTTGATATTATGATACCATTTAGACTTATGTTTTAGACTTTTCTTTTGGAGTTTATTTTTCCGGGACCTATGTATTGAAGTCTTTTGACTGGATTATTTCCATATTTATGTTGAGGATTTCTTTTGGTTTATATGTTTGCTTTGATATGACACCATTACTTGTGATTCCTTTACCCTGTGGGGTCGGGCGTTACAATTTATGGCATCGAGCCTGTGTTTACGACTTGTAGTCGGGACTGTGACATATGGAGCCTAGGTTTCGAGACCTTAGAGTTTAGGATTTGACTGTGAGGATTTGGGTAGACTTTAGGATTCCTTCAGACTTCCATTTCGTATCTCACCTTTGTTCATTTTGCTAATCGCTTAGATGGTTCGAACTCATACTCACCGTGGCGCGGATGGAGACGATGATGTTTGTTAACATGGATGCCGCGATTGCGAATGCTCTCAATTCTCTTTTCCTGGTTTGACTACACCGAGATGATGGAACAGTGATCAACAATATTCGAATCGATCGTGAACCTTCGGAAGCGGTGGAGGTGCTCAACCCATCGGCATTCATACTTGGCTCGAAACCTGGCTCTGATACCAATTGTAAATGATTGATTATCATAGCACATAAATAAGCTTGTGATTTGTCCAAATCTATGGGTTAGAGAGAGAAAGAAAATGGGAGTTCAAGTCTAGAGAGAAAATGAAGTAGTAAATTGTATTGCAAAATAAATCTCCAACCCTTCCCCATAGTCGGAAAGGGCTTATATGGTGGTTACAAAAACGCCCCCTACGGGCTATAGAACGGGCATACAGTGGGTAAAGATCCGACCCGACTCCATGGTGATACTTTAACTGAATGTTTACTATTAAGACTACAACCTAACTAATGCTAGATAATACTCAGGGTGACCGAGTATTTTACATGAATTTTCATATTCCTAACATTTCTTAATCATCAGCAAGAACGTGAAATGTACGTCTCATCACGAGAAAAGATTAAAGGTTATTCAAACCCTAGGAAATCTTGGATAAAAACCAATATACTTGTATGTTTTCGCGGTAGCATTATACGGTGTAAACCCAACCCAATGATTTTAAAACGATACAAGATAATAGTTTAAATCATGATATAGCGATTGATAAAATGGTGTATGAACTCTAAGTATGCATTAAAGTTCATTAAACCAATGTCTTTTCAATGTTTTTTGCGGGAGCAAGTCACAGTGTAAACCTAACCCAATGAATTTAAAATGATGCAAGACATTAGTTTAAATCATATTTCGATAATTATTAGTCTCATTAAATTTCCAAAATCATTTGCAAGTCATAAGAGTCACAATTTAGTAATAAAATGCAAAAATAAATGAAACATACAAATAAACTATCATATCAAATCAAGACATGCAAATATAAATAGATGAATACCTTAGCTCGGGTCATGAGCACTCATAAAATCCGAGAGGTCAACTATGGGTCCAACCAATAAATCCAAATATAGGGCTCCCACTTAATTTTAGACCTATTTCAAAAACAAGTGGAGCCCTTATGCCCATAAAATTTGCATGTTGTTAGAGCAGAAACGCAGCCTTACGAGCCCTAAAACTCCATGAAGGAGTCTTCCCCACTCAAAGCGTCGAGCTACAAAGTTGAAGCCTTTTGAGTCGGACACCTATCCATCGAATTCCACAATCTAATTCATTCCAGAACTACGGGAATAAATTGTTTAGTGTAAAGACCTGTTACTTTTCATAAAACAAAAATGCGATAAACAAATATGCATATACAGGAAAGGACATCAACAATTTGCACGTTTCACATATTAACACTTTAATTATATGATATTAACAAGAGGTCGGCTTATTTTTCAAGACAAGCATGCATATTTTTTGTCATGGCATATAATTAAAACAAGTAATATATCAAAATAAGCCATAAGGAGGAAGAATTTAAGCATGTAAACCCCCCTGTCATGCATACACAAACATGTAGCCCTAGGGTTCTCAAACATTGATTTAGTAAGACCTAAAAGGTCTATTTTTAGTGGAAAGATAAGCCGTAAGGGCTGTTTTAAATTGATACAAAATAAACATGCAAAAAAACGCGTTTTAGCCACTTTTATGCATACACAAGTTATCTAGAACATCATACCATGGCTTGCAATGCCACGTTGGAATTTATATAGCCAAATAACACGTATTACCTATAAACACAGTGGCTATGGTCCCGAAGTGGATCTGCATAACGTAACTAGATTAATATAACAAAGTACAACTACTAACCTCTTGTATTGAATCGGCTGATTGACAAAGCAACAAACGGATCTTGGCTCTTCCTTGAACCTTACGAATCATCCAAAGTTACCAAAGGAGATGACCTCTACGGTTGTCCACACAACACGTCATAGTGTACTACCAAAATGCTAGTTCTTAACGTTCACGAATCAAGCAACAAAACCCTAGGTTTTGTCTTGTAGTAAATTGATCCATAAGAACCCAAAAGCTATAAATAATGATTTAGGTAAATCCGTATATAGACTTTTGATAACTTGCTGAACAAGTTGGACCTTTCCCTCTCCTTTTTCTTCCTAGGCCGGCGCACGACCCATCCAATCTGGGCTCACCATATTTATTTTGGGCTTGGTCCATTAATGTCTCCGTTACACATTAATTAAATGCTATTAGTTAATTATTGCATTTAGCGGACTAATTAGCTATCGTTAAGTTTAATCGTGAAATATAACTAATATAATTAATATACTTACTACAAATATATTAATTACATTATAAAATTAGTACATCTGTGTATCACATTCATCATCTCCGTTATCTTCTTAGTTCTTCTATTATACACCCGGAATGCCCTCGAGTTATCTGAATATACAATGAAGATTCCAATATCACCTTTAGCTTTCATTTTTCCTAGATCTTCTTTATCGTTCGTCGGATAGCACAAAGCGCCAAACACGTGAAGGTAAGAGATATCAGGTTTTCTATTGTTCACTAGTTCATATGGGGTTTTATTGAATTTTGAATGGATTAGGGATCGGTTCTGAGTGAAACAAGTAGTGGCTACATCATCAGCCCATAAAAATAACGGTGCACTAGAATAAATTAGCATTGTGCGAGCAGCTTCCACAAGAGTGCCATTTCTTCTTTCCACTACCCTATTCTGCTATGGAGTTCTAACGAGTGATGTCTGATGTGTGATTCCAACATCTTCAACATAAGTTCTTAACTCCTGATTTGTAAATTATGTGGCGTTGTCTGTTCTTACTATCTTTACTGGAGCTTGTAGAAGTACCTGAGTACGCTTCAGAAAGGTGATGATGATGCCTGGTTCTTCGTCTTTTGACCTCAAAAACTTAACCCATGTATATCTTGAATAGTCATCGACAATAACAAGAATATACTTTTTCCCATTTATGCTTTCAACTCTCATTGGGCCACATAATGCTTTCAAACCTCGGATCTACTTATCTTGTATAAGTATATTGCTTTGGATGATTCCAAAACAATTGTAAATGAAACAAAGCTTAATGCTAACAAGTATGCGGAAACTACATGGTAACACTTAGAAGAATAACCAATAGAACAGTAAAGATGCAATAGACAAATTAATAATCAAAACACTTCAATATTATTAAACAATGATACGGATACTTTAGCTAGTATCAGGGTATAAAACCTTGAAGCTTTTCACACGACTGATCTATCTCGTTATCTCTTTTTGATATAAACTAGGACCTCCTTTTATAGGATAAGGAGTCCTTTACAAGAAAACTATCTAAATATATCTTCTAATTACATAGAATATATCCTGAATATTCTGTTACAACCTTCATACGTCTTTCCAAAACCATTAGCAGTACTAACTTTAACTAGTAGTACTAACTGCTATGCCTAGCAGTATTATCAGTACTAATTTATACATGCAGTATTAAGTGTGAAGTTCTTTAATTTCCCAACAATCCTCCCCTAAACTTGTGATTAGCCTTTAATGAAAAGTTTCTTTATGTGGTCTCTGAGTATTCTTCCAAACACTACTTTCTTCTTGCAGTCTTCATTGCTTGGTCACACTGATTCCTGATCTTCCTTATCAACTCTCTTACCATCTCAGAGTCTTCATCTACAGTGAGTTTTGCAGATATCATAAACACCAATATTTCAGCTCTGAGAAGGTATTCCCTTTCTACTAGCATACACACATCTGTACCATCAGTTATGGATACATGATGCACACAAGATGTGTCATACAATTTCCATGTAATTGCTCTGTTAACATGAAATTTCCAAAGACTATCAAAAGGATTTGGTTGAAATAATCTAAGCAGCTCAACCCATAGCTCCTGCTTCTTATCATCTTCAGAGTTTACAGGGTTGAACTTTTACTTGACCAATTTCCACAGCTTCATAAGATCATCTCTATCAAATGCCTTGACCATATCAGAAAAAGTCTTGTACATTTCCATAATGTTTCCCACTCTGATGATCTTCCGAAACTTGCCAAATTTATCTGTGTGAATATCCCAATCAATAATGGGATATTTTGACTACAATGGTTCAACAAACACTTCATATGGAATAGCTACCATCATTTGTTGAAGTTTTTTTATTAGTAATTTCTTTTACTGTTTCAACCTCTTCAGCATCATCCTCTTTAACTTTTTGCTTCTTTTCTGCTTCTGATTCCAATGATGTGCCTTTCCTTTTAAGACAGCTTTATTCAGTGTCTAGATCACTAGCAGTATCAACTGGAATATCAGCAGTACCTTCTTTATTTTGTACTGCTTGTGTAATAGTTCTTCTAGCTACAGCAGTATCAACTGTAACTCCCATCTTCCTTGCTACCTTTTCCACATTCTTCACAAGGTTTTCAACATCAACTAGCTGCTCTGTGTCTTGATATGATTGCTCATCATCTTGTCCCATGTCAGAATCCATCCTCCCCTGAATATCTGCATCATCTTGAGATTTCCTCCCCTGTTTGGAAGAATCTCCTTGGTCCATGTATTCATCAGAACTTTCTGAGCTTGATACAACCAGTGTGACTCGCCTTTGTTTTTGACGTAACTTTACCTTGAGTTGCAACATCTTCACTTTGGCAATAAATTTGGTGTTGATCTTGGTGTACAAAGTGTTAGTATCCCCAAGATACTGCTCCAAGATAATCACTTTTTCTGTTAGTTTGGTACATAGCCATCAAATCGTGTATAAGTTTCAAACTGCCCTCATCACTTCCATATGTGTTAACTTCTGTGAGAGGTGGATCACTGTGTATGTCCCCATGGTTTCCATGCAGCCGAGGTTTCCATCACCTACATCTGGTCCCTGAGAACTAGACACATTAGATGTTGCCATAGTAGGTGTCTTACTTATGTTACCCCTGACCTGACCAGCTTCTAAGCTTGTGTCAGTAGAAGCAGCCCTTCCTATACTATCAAAGACAACCTCATATATACCATTGGTATTATGAGGAACTCTGCGCTGAGGAACATCAGAGTCATGTCTGGTATCACTCCTATATTGTGATGAAGTGGGTTGAGAGGCTGGTTGAGAACCATAAGCTTTGGGTGTGTGTTGGGAGTCAACTAGGTTTGTTGATCCTTCACCCTGAATGTGTAACATATTTTCAAACAGAGGTACTACAAGTCCATTGAACCCCTTTGAAGCCATCTTCATGTTGTTAAAAACTTTTTGTGTGAGGCAAGGAGTTTTGTAAATGTTTTCATGGAACTTGAGTTTAACTTTTCTGGTTTCCAAAAATGTTTGAATAAATCGCGGCTACATTAAAATTTTGAACTGGTTGTCTACGTTTTCACCATACTATCAAAAATCAACTTTGAAAAATTATAAGTCCTATGAGTTGATAAGCATATAAGAGAAATAGCAATACTTCTGCTGAACTGCTCCCATGAAGTTTTCTTAAGACTCAAACAATGAAAGATAGTATGGATAAAAAATCTCCATTATGGGGCAAAACAACCTTTAAGAAAAGTCAAGTTTTTAGAGGATGTGTCATACCCCATTTTGGTTAAGTTTTGAAAGATTTCAGTATCAGATATATCACTAATACCATATGCATCTCCTAGTGTAGATGCTTCCTAAGAGATGCTTCAGTAAGAATGATGATAGTGTCATCAACTTTGGCTTTTATCTGTTTGTTTCCATCTTTAAACGTATTGATAGTGGCATTCTGCCAAAACTGCTTGATATGAGAAACATAGACAGTTAGATTAACTACAAGAGCATCCCTAATGTGGGTATGATTCATAAAGTTCACTATCTTATGGAAGTCGCATGCTTCCTTTGTTTTCTCCAAGAATGCCACATGATTGTGTTTTGCTGCAAATTCAAGAAGTGCCATTAAATAAAATTTAGGTTTTAGGGTTAAAAGAATGTTTTGACTGCTGGGATTGGATTGATATTGAATGAATGGTGCTTATTTGGGATCCAATTAAGTATTTGTGTACAAGATTTAGGGTTTCTAGATTAACCGACTCAAATTATTAGGAAACTTAAGATAAAGGTAATTTGTTAAAAGATAGAAAGTAAAAACATTCCAAGTTAGAACCCCTCTAAGAATGATAAATAACAAAATCTCAACGGCTATTTTCAAAAAGTAGTTATCCTTGAACAGTACTAAACAAATACCCAGCAGTACCAATTTATGCTAGCAGTACAAATATTTTACCTAGCAATAAAAACTTTTCCAAAATATTTTTCTGAGCAGTATTAACCTAATTTTATTACAAAACAATACTGCATTGTGTTTTAGGAAGGGATTAAGTGTAAAAGAAGACACAAAATCAAAGTCTGGTCTCCTATGATCTCTGGTTGTGTGAAAACCAATAGTTTCAGTACTTAGTACTTCTGCTGTGACAGATAGACTCATTCTAAGAGCCTTCTTAACAGGATTTCTAGCTCGTGGCAATTGTTGCCTCTAACCTAGAAGTGTTAGATTCACGTTTACTCGCTGTTTTCAATGCCAGAGCTCCTTGTACTAACACACTATCATGAAACATGATAGAATGGCAAAGAGTGGGTTAGATCAGAATAAACTGTCTAACTGTAACCATCAATTCATGTTCAATGAAGATCCAGATGCCTGATAATGCTTTGGCATCTTTATAATCATCAAAATAGCAAATCTCCATCATGTGGTTGTATACAACTATCAAGGGGAGTCAACCACATCATTTGCTAGAACTTCCAAGTTTTCACACATCCCAAACCATTCATAGTGTTGTGCCTTGCCTTTAAATGTTAGTCTTAAAACCAAGAAAACCCAAAACAGAGTATTTCCATTTTGACAGTACAAATTATGACTAACATGACAAAAGAAAGGAAATTAGTTTCCTTTGGGGACCCAAGCCACCACTGGCTTGGATCTACCTCGTGCATCAAGATAATCATTTTTCTTCAATTTAACAGATGCACTATTGGGTTTGATGGTCTTCCTAACCCAAATAGTTGAGGTCTTTACAACATTCCCTTTGTTACCCCAAACAGCATTACTTTTAGACCTAAAAGTATTAGTTTTGGTCTAACAGTATTAAGTTTTGGCCTGCCAGTACAAACTTTGAGTTTGGCAGTACTAAATCTTCTTTTGTAAAATTCAACCTGTTGATTAAAGCTTTGAAAGTTTGATGTTGTTTTTCTTTTGATGGGTCTTGTGTCAGTTGATGGTGCTTGTTTTGTAAATAATTTCCTGGGTCTTGCACCAAAAACAGTTGGTTGGGGATAAGCAGTACAATTTGACCTAGCAGTATTAACAATTTTAAGGACAATTTTCAAAAGAACTGCTCTTAGAGTGAAAGGGGTTAAATGATAATACTTAGATCATAGCAAAACTATTCCCATAAAACATACTACCCCTCTGATGATACTTGCAGTTTTGTTGTACATGCTTAAGACTTCCACATACAAAGCATGATTTGTTGTACCTAACAAACTCATCTTCTAGGTGTAGTGATTTATGTTTATTCTAATTCCTTTGGTTTCCCCAAGGTTTGGATGATCTTTCTCTAAACCTATACATCTTATCATACCTGACTGTGTTTCTAAATGGTTTTTCCTTTAGTTTATGTTGGACAGTCTTTATATGTGGAACAGATTTAGTTTCACCATCTTTAGAAGTATTGTTATGATGTATCAGAAGTGTCCTTAACCTCACTAGTCACTTCTTTTTAAACCTTTTTAAGCCCATACTGCATTTCAGGTTTTTTTAAATCCTATATTCCTGTGCTAGACAACTCAAATTTAGGAGGTTTGTATAAACCTAAAGTTGGTGGTGCAACACTATTGTATCCTAAACCCTTTCCTGGTTTAAGAAGACCAACCTCTATGATCTTATGTGAGCAGTATTTTGAATATGCATATTTGTCCACACGAGCTTGAATGTTATCCTTTTCTAACTTGATTTTTATCTAAGTCAGTTTTAAGCACAGATATTTCAGCATCTTTATATAGCATATCTCTCTTAAGAATTGCAATCTGTTTATTCAAAGCTTTCTCATTTTCTCTGTAGTAATCTAACTGTTTTTCTACAGAGGCTAATCCTCTCTTATGATTAGCTAAGTTATACTCAGATTGATTTAATTCTATCCTCAACTTATCATACTGAGTTTTTAAAGATTCATAGTTATTCAGACAATTTTTAGTACAAGATTTATCATTGTATACCTCTAATTAAATAGTGTATTAATAAATAGTATTAAATAGTAATTAATTAATAATAAATAATATATAAGTTAAATAAATAATTTTCTTTTTCTAATAATTTTCTTTTTATTCTTAGGATCTCAAAATATAAATTTCATATTTGTAGAGTTTATATTGATCACTATTACTTTATTTTGCACGCTTACGTAATATTATTTAAACGCACGTTTAGGTTTTAAACGCTCATCACTTTAAAAATAGTGATAGCGCTTATTTAATAGATTTTAACTTTTTAATTTTCTTTAATTTGCATTTAAGTCGCTAAGACGCAAATACCTACTATAGTTATAATCGATTTGTTTTTAACACGCTTTTACTTCTAGGGTTTTGATCGCATTTATTAGTCGATATAACTCATTTTGAGTTATTCATACTTTTAGTATTGTGACAAATCATTCATAACCCTATTCTAATCAACCAAGCTATATAACACATTTGTTCAATCAGATATCACAACCTCGCTGGGGAATAAACGACCCGGAATATAACCTGCCCCACCTCGGATTATTCAGATTGCCTCTTTCTAGTTCGACTAATTCACAAGTGGTTGACTAAATAAGTAGGCTAGTCGAGAGCTAACCAATTTTTTTACGCCACGCCGAGAGAGGTCAGTCGTTGAACAATTTTTGTTGGTCGATTATTCATCCTATATATATATATTATATATTATCATATTTTAATTTTCCTTAAAAAAAAAAAAAAAAAAAAAAAAAAATTTTTTTCTTTCTATATATATAAAAGATAAATAATCCCAAAAATACTCTTCGCACCCTTCCGAGTTTCCTTTCTTCATGATCCTTAGACGCGCCTTAGTGCATGCGCACTCTCTCAAGGTCATCAAGTCCTCTTCGCTTGTAGCCATACCCAAGAAGTCGAGACGTTTCGCCCATCACTGCATCGAGATACGATCGAGCCAAAAATTCACGAAATGGCGTAAGAACAAACGATGAATGAACTTCTCCTGTGCACCCACCGATGGGTACTGGAGATGCTATTGTTGTTCCAAGCATCGAGCCGAGAACTTTGAGCTTAAAATGGTTAATAAACCTAGTAACGCATCGCCAATTCTATGGTTTTGATAGGGACGATCCTCACTATCACATTCGGTGGTTCAATACACATCCACCTTGAAATGTAAAACGCCCCCGAGGATGCATAAAACTTTCTTTTCCCTCTTTCTCTCGATGGGCCCGCCAGATCCGCTTCGACAAATGTCCCTAAGTCGATTGAAACGTGGAAGATTTAGTATGTAAATTTGTGCATAAATTCTATCCTCCTTCAAAACCACGATCTCCGAATGAAATCATGAAATTCACACAACATTTTGATGAAACTTCATGAATCATGGATCGTTTTAAGGAAATGCTACGAACCGTCCTCATCATGGATTTACCGAGTTGATATATCTCGATACTTTCTATAATGGCATAAGACAAGTCGATCAAGACTTCTTTAATTCCTCCGCTGGAGGTAATTTTTGAATCGAACAACAAAGGATGCTTTAGCCATTATAGAGAACAAAGCCGAGGTACCTCAAGAAACAAACCAGCTGCTCCCAAAACAAGTGATTCACCTTCTACTTCATCTCCAATGACTCAAACTATTGACAATACCGCTTGCTCAACTCATGGATGTTTTAAAAATTTGACTCTTAACCAAAAGAAAGAGTCATCCAAACCAAATTAAGTCAAAAAGATTGAACCATGTGTCACTTGTAGGTGGTCTGCATACTACAACCCATCGCCTCCGATGGCAATGCATTTGAAGTCGATGCTCGCTTAATTTCAATCAAGGTGGTAACCAATACCATCCTCGTCGAAACAAACCACCGTAATAACCAAGAGGGACCATCAGATCATATCAACCCAACAATTCAAATAGGTCTAATCCTAATCACCAAGAGGCATAATAACCAAAATCAATATCGCACTCAAAACAATCAGATTGTTCTCCTGCTCAATACCCATTCCTATGGGGAAATTCAAATTCTAATCAAGGGTATTCATTCCTAATAATCAAATGGTATCGCTCCAAGAATCTCAATCATTGAACTAGCTAACCACATCAAGGCTACCGATGCTAAAATGAGAGTGTTCAAAACCAAATCTCCAATGAAGAATGAATTTGATTCTTCAATTGCAAAGAACAATAATGAGTCCCAACCACTGTTGTCCCAAATTCTACACCCCACTCTTACATACATCAAGAGTAGATCCCACTCTTCACTTATCAAAAGTTTGTCAAACAATCTTTATGACCAAAGGGCGCCTATGACTTATTCTCATATGCTTAATGCTTCCCGAAAGAGTCTAGACTTATAGTGATGACGAGGAGGATTCCAACATCATCAAAGCTATCACCACTGTAGTGGTGTTGCTTATGAGGGACCCTCTACCCTATTCCACCACCGTTTGCCAAGGACCTGTGCAAATTCCAAGCCCACTTATACCGCACATCGCCCAACCGCAAGTTGTCCTCGAAAGAGAACCAAAACAGAGTTGTCTTTGAGACCGATGAAACTCCTCGAGCCTACTATCCCTAAATCCAAACCTTTAAGTTCCTTACCCTTCACGCTTAAATGAGCAAGAACACCGCAGAGGCAAAACTTTCTAAATGAGAATCGCCTCATAGCTTATCTTAAAGAAACTTCCCGAGAAGCTTCGAGATCCTAGTAAATTTATCTTACCTTGGAATTTCAAGAATGGTTGCATGCAACGCCTTGGTCGATGGGCGCCAAGATCAACCTCGATGCCTAATTCAAGATGGAAGAAACTTTCTTCCTAACTTACCCCCACCGCATGACTCGAGCTTGCGTGATCGTTCAGATCTATGCCCCCAGTATTGCCGAGGACGATTTGTGAGTAGTAGAAGTTCCATTTCCACCGACTTTGTGGTTGTTGAATCTGATGTCGATCCTAGGGTTCCTCTCATTCTTGAAGAGGATTCCTAAGAACGGCCACGCCTTATAGATGTATTTGAGCCGTCAAATCACAATGCGTAGGTAACGAGGGGTTATTACCTTCAACCATGATCAAACTTCAAAGTACTCCTCCAATTATAACTCGCATCGTTAACCGAATCGATGTCATTGATGTTGCCTTACGTGAGTACCTCAAGAAAATCTTGGTTATGTTCATGATTCAGTGAAGTGGTGATCCCACCCATTGTCTCATTCCATCATTTCCCACTCTTCCACTTCCTTAACTCTAGATGAGGAAAGTGATTCTATTATGGATGAGATTGATGATTATCTCAACTCGATACATTTCTTCCTCGGTATTGATGATATCGAGAGTGATCAAGAGGAAGATGTTCTTCCTCTGAACAATTGTTATACCCGCACAATTATTCCACTCTTCCAACCAAACAACTTTACAAAGAGGAATTCAAAGCGCTTGAAAATCGATAAAATTCCCGAGATCAAGCATAAGACCTCCCTCCTTCACTTAAATTTCAAATTCTTGAGGAGGAAGTTCTTGTGATTATGCTGCTCGATCTCCCTCATACCTTCACCTACCCTATGATTTCTCACTCATTCGGGAGTGAAGATGTTACCTTGACCCGGATATTCCATATAACATTGGTTTAGATCCGTATATTTCCCATGGATTTTAAATTTTTTTCTCTCGTCTGCTCAGAACTCTTTATTACAGCAACTGCTCACAAGCGGTTAGCTTATGTAATAAACCCGACAGGGAGAAAAGAAATCAAATACGGGTCGAGTCCACCTAAGGACTTGAATCAAAAACATTAGCACAAAACATGGGTTTTCACCCGTAATAATCTCAGTGTGGGGGAGATGCCATATGTTGTATATAGTAAAAAAAAAAAAAAAAAAAAAAAAGATAATAATTGTTGTGTTTCTACACTTAGGTAGTAATGTTATCTTTTGATTCTAAGTTTTCAAGATAACAGTTGGTGACTTGGAATATTGAGGACAATATTCATTTCTGTGGGGGGAAATTGATTTGATCATAAATGTACCCTTTAGTCCCTTTTTCCCCCAAAATGGCCAAATTTTAAAAATGTTTTTTAAAGGAAGTACTATGTACTAAACACAACAAATGGTAATCACCCACCATGTTCAACCCACATAAGGATTGGCTAATCCAGAGCAAACGGTTTTGGTAAAGATATCTCAAACCGCTTATGGCTTGCAATTTGCCTAAAATTGTATGGTACCAACTCGCCATATCCTAATAAGCGAAAAGAATCACAGCCCACAAGATTATGGCTTGTGGTAAAGGCGTGAAAACCATAATTGTAATCACCACCAAGATGTTGACTATTCCATCAAGAGTTGACTAGTCCGTAGCAAACCTTTTGGTAAAGACAAATCGTAACCATGGATACCTGTGGTTTGCTCAAAATCACATGGTTATCAGTGAACCATAGTTCTTACTTGAACTGAAACATCTTGGCTACTCCGTAAGTGATGGCTTTTGGTAAAGAGTTCTTTCAAACCATTAAATTCTTCATAAAATATTGCTAGGACTAGCAATAGCTAGTGTGGGGATTGATGAGTGCTCAAATACTCATCATTTCTTTCACATTTAAGCTACAAAATATCCGAAAACATACAAATATGCTTCAAAATACCGAATTATCTCCAAATTATGTTTTAGGTATTAGTGCAAAAAGTGGATGAAACTGATGAAAAACATGCAAAACATACATAATTTATGAGTCTAAAATTATTCCATTAGTGCCATGTTGGGAGAGCAAGATTTCATCGCTTCTTCATGAACCATGTAGCTCAAAATTCCAAGTGCCATATACCCAACTCCATCAATGGCCACATAGCCTTGGAAGATGAATCTTCTTCATTGGTCGCTCGCTCGCTTTCTACCTTCCCGACCTTGTGCTCCTGCATTCCCTGGCAAAGTGTCCTAGCTTCCTGCAGTTGTAACATTCGACTTTGGACTTGTCAAAGCCAGCAGTTTCATTGTTGTGGATGATGATCTTCTTTCCTGTCTTTTGGAGAAATTTCTTTGCCCTCAAACTCAGGAGTGTTACCTGCCACTTAATGTCCATCTCTTCAAGGTCATCCTCATGTATCTGCTCCAAATCATCATGAATAACCAGAGATCCATTTGGCTAACTAGCTAGAAAAGCATTAACAGTGGTTTATATAAGCTAGCAGAATTATCATGTGTGCTAGCAGTACCAATATTAGTACTAGCAGTACTAACTCCAATGACATCATTGGTACTGCCAGTGTTTGGTTGTGCCAAAAATGCTATATTTAGTGATTCTTAGCTAGCATTTGGAGTGGATTTCTTAACTTTATGCTCAACAATTTTAAAATTGTTGTATAGATCAGCAAGTTTCATTTTTTCAAAGTCTGGCTTGTTGGTCCAGACAAATACATGTGTGTTCCACATACTTCTCATGAACCTTAAGTTCAAATCTTCTATAGAGAGATCCACATCTAAAATGGCCAACTTACTAACAATCTTTTAAAGCCTATTGTATATGGAATCAAGAGATTCTACACTAGTTGCACAGAAGTTTTCAAACTGCTATTTTAGCAGAGTCTTCTGGGTCTTTCTGGTGGCTTCATTCCTACTAAAACCGTCTTCAATAGCTTTAAACAGCTTCTTTACATCCTGGTGCTTGGTGGTCAGTAATAATTCATTAGTAGAGACATCAGTAACAAGCTTTTTGCCTTCAGATCATTCTTTCTTCTAATATTTTCATCATTTAATGTAGGCTTTGGAATGGTTCGGGCTTCACCTTCTTTACCTGGAATGGGCACTGCAATGAAGGAATTTCCATTTTTAATGATCTCCTAGAGATTGTAATCCAGCATTAGAAAATATTGCTCAATCTTTATCCTCCACACATCATATTCTCCCTACTTCACCTTGGGATATTTGCAGCAACATGTGATTGGTTGTTTTCAGATTCCATTGCTTCTTTGTTGGAATAAAATTCTTCTAATTTTAGTTTCAGATACACAAGCTCTGATACCACTTGTGAGTCCCAAAAACCTCGAATCTACTTAGCTTTTATAAGTATATTGCTTTGGATGATTCCAAAACAATTATGAATGAAACAAAGCTTAATGCTAACAAGTATGCGGAATCTACTTGGTAATACTTAGAAGAATAACCAATAGAACAGTAAAGATGCAATAGACAAAGTAATAATCAAAACACTTCAATATTATTAAACAATAATACGGATACTTTAGCTAGTATCACGGTATATAACCTTGAATCTTTTCACATGACTGATCTATCTTGTTATCTCTTTTTGATATAACCTATGACCTCCTTTTATAGGATAAGGAGTCCTTTACAAGAAAACTATCTAAGTATATCTTCTAATTACATAGAATATATCTTGAATATTCTATTACAACCTTCACACGTCTTTCCAAAACTATTAGCAGTACTAACTTTACCTAGCAGTACTAACAACTATACTTAGCAATACTATCTATACTAACTTATACTTGTAGTATTAAGTGTGAAGTTCTTTAATTTCCCAATAATATGCAACTTTGCTTCCGAAATGGGTACGGATTTGGGTTTATTTGATGCTTTTTTGCTTTTTCCTTGTTCGCAAGATGGACATAAGTGATCCTTGGTGTATCGAACTTTGGAAGTTCGTTGACGATGTTGTCTTTGGCATGTTTGTTAATAGTGTCGAAATTGAGATGGGATAATCTTCTATGCCACAACCAAGACTTTGTTCCAGATGCTCGTGTCATAAGACATATTAGTTATGAAGAGGCCATTTGGTTAATGTCGATAGCATACAAGTTGGTGTTGCGATTCCCAGTCAAGAGATCGCTGCCTTCCAAGTTTCTAATGAAGCATGTATTTCTCCTAAATGCAACCTCTAAATATGCATCATAGAATTTCCTGACTGAAAACAAATTGTGTCCCAACCCTTCGACATATTAAACCCGAGTGATCAAATAATTTCCAAATTAAAGATCTTCATAACCCAGAATAGCTGCTACATGATCATTTCCAAAGCATACGGTTCCCATGAATTTCCAGAAGAAATTGATCAGCAGCTTCAGATTCCCGGTCATGTGCTTGAAGCAACCCGAGTTAATGATCCAAAGACATATTTCGATAACCTGCCAAGAACAGAATAAGATGTTTTTGGAAACCGTTTTGATTTTGGTTCCTTTGGGTTAGAGATAAAATCCGAATCACACTCATAGAAGGTTTCTACTGGCTCTACTGGAATAACATTCATCATACCATTCTGGAGTGTGAATATTCTACCCGTTGGTTTCCAAATACCATTCCTAAGGGAAAAACTATGCTTCTTATCAGTAGTGTGAGACCTAAATCGTGCAACTAGTCTTCCTATTGGTTTAGCATTAGTTCCTTTTGGAACGGTCTTCTGAGCAGGCTTAACATTCACATTCTTAGAAACACAATCATCATGAACAGTATTAATTAAAGATTTCTTGCAAGTTAAGCAAACAGATTCAACACATTCATTAAGCATAGCAATTTTCATAGATTCATTACATTCAGATGAAATGTCTTTCTTATTTGTATACCTTACACGTACAACTTCCTTATTCGTAAACCTTACTCGTAAAACTTTCTTATTCGTAAACCTTACTCATAAAACTCAGTCCTTGTTCATAAACAACCTTAGTCGTAAACCTTAGTCGTAAAGACTGGTTCTTATTCCATAACCCACAGGTCCCAGGATCAAAACATGGCTCTAATACCAATTGTAGGACCTTGTTTCTATCAACTGTATCACGTATAAATGACGCACGATGGTGTGGTGGCAAGAGAGATATACGTATATGATTAGAGATAAAGAGAGAAGAAAAGAAAACTTTATTTCATAAGCAAAACACACACTTACACACTCAAGCACACCTAACAAATGAGCTATGAGGTGACTTTTATACTTAAATTCTTGATGCCCTACAGGCTTTCTATGGGCCACGTTTTTGGACATGGATTGGGCTTGGATTACATAATCATATGAACTATCTTATTACATGACTACTAACCTATTAGCTTAGCCGAATCCACGAGCCCATTGATTATTATATTATAATATCTTAGACACGTTACAAGGTTCCTAGTCGTGAATGACCATCACTTTCTATTGAGGCTAACATGGTCTTTTCGGTTTTAACAATGACAAATATGTAACTTGTAATATAAAATGTAAAATGCACAAGTCACTCATAACTATTAATCGTCAAATCTTTCGTCAACTCATCTGAACATCTCAAAACTATAACATATGGACTTAGCTAATTAGATTGGGCCAAGCAAACGGACAAGCTCATTCGAGACCCAATAGTGGTCGGTCCAACAAGGCCTATCAAGACCTAACAATGCTTCTAGAAGCTTCAAGAATATGGAGGGAAAAAGACAAATTCAAAATTTAAATTTTGAATTTTAGTGCATGCTATTATCCATGCATGCTATTATCCATCGGTTAGCTCACCCGTTTACCCATTCACTGTATTACCCATTTGGAGGTTCACCCTTTTATCCATTTCATGATTTCCCTATATAAACTAACCTCTCCACCACTTTTTGGCTTGTCAATCTTTATATTAAACACACACATACACACCCCTAGAAATTTTGTTAAGAACTTGTATGTCTTGGAACTAATCTTGTAATATTCTTGTATAGATTATAGGTTAGTTAGTTTATGTATTTAGGACATAAAACACAAGCTTTGTTAGATTGGGCCATAAAACATAACGGGTTTGGGTGTACTCGAGGAAGGACTCGGTATTTAGCTTTGTACCAAAAAAAGTGTAAGCAATGTTAGGTTGGTCTACCTCGAACTAGGACTTGGTATTTAGCTTTGTACCAATAAACGTGTAAGCGCGTTACGTTGGTCCTACCTCAAACTAGGACTCGGTATTTAGCTTTGTACCGAAAAAAGTGTAAGCTATTTTGTATGGTTTTCTCACGAGAAGGGATCTTGTTGATTAGTTAAGTAACTCTCAAGTTGGATACTCGGGGAGTGAAGTAGGGCAAAGAGGTGTTTCGTGATCGAACCACTATAAATCATTGTGTCCGTTTTGCGCTTTCTTTTACTTTTTGTTTTAAGTTTATATTCGCTTTTATTACTTATTATTATGTTTGTGGTGTGCTTATGCTTATGGTTGTGTGATGATTGTATTTATAGCTATATCTTCATATTAACTAGCTAACTTAAAAAATGCAAAATATTAGAAAATTTCATCACATGTCTTAAAAACGCCACTGGTGGCGGTCCTGTAAATAGACAGGAGGTCCCACATATATATATGGGATCGTGCATACATATCCAAGATCATCCTCAGTTCGATCAAAACTAGCTCAATCTCTTTAAATTTTTGTTGTGCTTATGTTTGTGTGATTGGTTATTATATTGTATTGATGATATATGAGTCTTGGGTTGTTAAACATATTTGTAATTATGTTTGTGACATAATATACGATTGTTAGTACAATTTGTGCGACTGGTTATAATGGGTCTGGGTATAGCTTGTCGGACTGGGCCAACAAGCCTTTGACAGGTTGATCTTGTACTAATCCAAGTAGTTTGAATAAGATCCATGCACAAGAAGAACAAACCGTTAGTCTTACCGTGGGGACGGACCCCACGATTAGACTCCGGCGTGAGAGTAAGTACACATTCTTGAGAGGAAAAGTAGAAGTATGTGTGTGTGATTATGAGAGAGAAAGTTGTACCTTGTATGGGGATTAAAGCCCCTTTTATAGGCGAGGATCTCCGCTAGGGCTTCCTAGATTCTCGCATACAGTGGTTAGTTGCCGGAGCCGGACCCTTGGCGGGCAAGGGTTCCGTATTAATCGCGAACGCGGACATAAGAGGTCTAATAGTTGAAGGTTCAGCCCATTATGTATCTTGCGTACGTCTTAAGGTAGGACCATAACCAATTTAGTCATTGGGCTTACTGTAGGCCCAGGGTTTGTAATCTTTGGGCCTGAGCCCAAGATTTGTAATCATTGGGCCTGATCCCAGTGTGTGTATTGTATGTATTTGGCCTAGTAGGCTTGTTATGCATACTATGCGTCATCAAGTCCCCCCAGTCTAGTAAGCTCACTTCGTGCGGATATTGTCGCATGCGATGGATGTCACTAGACTTGAGTTGACTAAGCATTTCATAGTTCCGTGCTTTTTCTTTTCGAATGCTTTTCTACCTTTAGGAATTGCTATACCATCCAGTCCCCCCATTCTAGTATGTGCACTGTGTGCGGATATTGTCGCATACTGTGGATTTGCTGAGACTACTTCTTGCGGATCATTCCTCTTCCGCACTCTTGAAGCGTTTTCTTGATGCTCTCTTTCCTTGGAAAGCGTTTTTTTTACAACGTGGGCGGTTTACGATTTTCCATGTTGTGGTTGATTTGACTTCGTGGGCCCTTGGTCTTCTACCATCCTTATCCGCGTGTTTTTGGTGTTTATCGTTGGATTAGATTGCTTTTGGACGCGTGTCCTCCCTTAGGGTTTTCTTGGTTAATCATCGTGTCGTTTGTTTAAATACCCCTTATTTTGCCTTTAGCCTATTTTTTCTTTTTACTGCTCTTTTGTTGCAAACACTGCTCTTCGATCTGATTTTACCTTTGGCCATATCTGCCTTCGAAGTTCCTTCATCAGGTTAGGTTTTTTATTCCCTTTTTTGTTTTTCCGTTATGGGTACTTTTTCATCTACCAAATCTAAACTATCACAAAAGGCACTCGACCGTTTCTGTATTGACTATTCAATTCTGCGCTTTGTTCATCTGGAATTGCCTGGTCCTAACCAAAGTATTCGTGAAGCACCGAATGGGAATATCGGTGTTTATACCCGTTTTTTCGAGTTTGCTAATTTTTGCCTCCCCTTGTCTTCTTTTCTTGTTTCAATTCTTGACTACTACCATATTCATATATCGCAAATTTCTATCATTGGTACTGCTAAAGTTTCTCAACTTGGTCCAGTGGCATATAAACTCGATCTTCCCGAAGAACTTAGCTGAGTACATGACACGTTCCATGTCTCAAATCTTAAGAAGTGTCTTTCGGATGAAACTCTAGTCGTACCTCTCAAGGACATCCAGCTCAATGACAAACTTAGCTTTGTCGAAGAACCCATCAAGTTCATGGACAGAGAAGTCAAGAGGCTTAAGCAAACCCGTATTCCTATCGTTAAGGTTCGATGGAATCACAAGAAACGAGCTGCAGAGTTCACCTGGGAGCGTGAGGATGTAATGCAATCCAAGTATCCCCACATGTTCATCTAGATCACCCATGACACCTCTACGACTTTAATCAAGGACGCGGTTCTCTTAAGGGTAGGTACCGTAAGCTCCGGAAAATTTCAATGTACTTAATGCTTTAATCGAAATTAAACATGATCTATTTCGCCATGAAATTGTCTAAACGTCACATTTGCATATCACTTGGCATATGTATGATCAACGCAGCCTTGAACATTCATAAAATATACCGCTATGATCGTAATAAAATTCTACCATCCCGATAACCTTAAAATACGTAACGAATACTTAAAAATTTGTAAAAATACGAATTTAATTATATCAAAAATATATTAAAATTCAAATTGGGCCTCGGAAATCATTGGACTTTATATCACCTCGCGACCCAACCCAAGTTACTAATTGGCCTCGTTATCTATTTTGAGCCCAACTCGCTTAAATACACCTTTTGGGCTCCCGTCTATTACTTCGATCCAACCTAAAGTCCAAGCCCAAAATCCTATTTGTTAAATTGGGACTAGCCGGTTTATAGCTCTAGCCCAACACACCCTTAAAATTTTCAAATTTGTAATGTCCTAGTTGTGATTTCTAACCGGTCGAAGTCCCAGACTGCACCCAACAAGGATTTCCAAAAACAAAGTATCCTACACCCAACTTGGCCACATATGTGCTTTGCGTGCATGTGTGCAAAGGAGAGACAAAAACAAACTAACATGACTAAACATTCTTTTTTTTGTGACTAGCCGAACAAGAAAATGAAACCAAATTAAGTCAAGGGTTACTAAACTAAAAAAGTCAAGCAACATCTTTGGTCTCATGATGTGTCGTGTAAGAGTAAACAAGGGAGACAACCCACCATACTTAGCCACCCTACAAATGTTAGTTTAATGACCTAAACTCACTTTGACTTAGCTTTGACCCCAAGAACCATTGGATATTATGTTCCTAAAGACTTGACAAGCCATGGCATGCTTAGAAGCTCAAATCCCACGTCTAGCACCATTCCACAAACATGGTCACTTTCAAATAAACACATGACTAATAAGACTAGAACTAGGAGAGCTAGAGGATAAAATAATGGAATGGCCATGCTAATATTTACCTTATAAACTACACCAAGACTTGACCAAGGATATCACAAACACACATACTATTCATCTTATCACTCACAAACTCTCTCAACTTACAACAAAAGGAATTGTCCACTGGGAAAGTCGAACTAGGAAAGAAACGATAAGGGTATACACTAAGGAGTCGGGTAAATCGTATTGGATTGACGAATTATAAGGAGAACACGGGTTCTTATGGGTATCCATACGATTGCTCTTTCATCACTACCACTCCTAGTGAGTGTAGTAAGTCCTCTTAACTCACTTTCCTTAGCATATGATTATATATCACACGTTAGAATAGTTCATTGCACCTAATGACTAGTAACTCTTTATATTCATACGTGTGTGAACTAAGTTGCGCTACTCTCATGCCTTATGATCACGCCAAAACAAAAACACGACACTAGCAATCAACCTAGAAATCATACGGAAATCTTTTCACCTCTCGTATACCTTAAAACTTACGTGTAGACACTAATGGGCCTGAAGCCCGAACCGAAAGCCCAATAAGCCCAATTTGAGTCAAATAAAGATCTAACCCGGCCCAATAAGTTAAAAATAAGTCGATAACCACTAGTCATAAGCTACCAATAAGTTATAAACGTATTTACAAAGTTTTCATTTTATAAAACCTATTTTCGGACTACTTTTGCAAAAATATGAAACGTAGGGTCCAAAGGGTAACATATTGAAAAGCTAAAGGATCATTTTATGCGTGAAACAAGTATTTTGTAAAAGTCTAGGGGCTGAAAAGGTCAATGTTGAAAGTGCAAGGGTAACATGCACGAGTGCATGTGCACATGGAAACTCCAAGGGCCGAATATGTAATTTACCGAAACTAGTATTAATAAACTGTGGGCTAGAAGTGGCAAGTTTGAAAAAACAAGGATTTAAAGTGTATAAAATAAACTAAAGGGACTGTTTTTGTAAATTAAATTTTACCAAGGGTTGGAAGTGTCATTTTTGAAAGTTGTATTATAAAATATATTTTGGGTGAAAATTCTCATTTTATCAAAGTTTAAGGACTAAACTCATACTTTTTGTAACTCGAGGGTAAAAAGTGTAAATTCGGAAAAGTTTAGGAAAACTTATAAAACCATCATAACTTCGTAAAAACGAGTATTTTGACCATATGAATATTTTATTTTCGGATAACGTTAAATGTATATATATATTTATAAGATTATAACTATATATATATATATATATATATATATATATATATATATATATATATATATATATATATATATATATATATATATATATATATATATATATATATATATATATAGTGTTCTAGAGAAAAGTGTAATTAGAGAGAAAAGTGAGAAAAAATGTTATAGGGTCTAATTTGAAACATCTTAAACTTTAGGGGTAAGTTTTGAAAACCACCCCAAACCCCCACCCCCGCAAAAAAATAATTTTTTTCCCGCTAAAAAAAATTCGGGCAATTTTTTTTCCCGCCAAAATTTATGATTGTGATGCACCTTTTTTTTGGTGCATCTCGCTTATAAAAATTGCATCATAGTTATTACTTTTTTAACCGTGATTCACCAAAATAAAAAGGTGCATCAGATCGCATATGTTATTAACTTATTCCATAAAAAGTTTTGAATTAGAACCTTCAACCTTTGTGTATAAAATAGAGATTTTTCAAATGATTCAACACGTTTATTTTATTAATCACATGGTTAATATACAATGAAATCAATTATCCTAACATGTTTCAGAGTTATTTTGTTTTACATTTCATCAATTCACGATGGTTAATATGCACTGGCATTATCCCAATGACAAAGAATGTTATAACAAAGAGATGTGGCACTATCATGGCTACCATCCGTCCCTGGTTGTACAACTAATGCCCCTTATAGAGTATAGTACACTAAGTTATTGCAAGGTTATAGGAGCATATTAGGTAACGATCGTCAAGTATCTCGGTTATAAAAATGATGCATCATAGTTATAACTACTTTTTTAACGTGATTCAACAATATAAAAGGTGCATCAAATCGCATATAATTAACTTATTACGTAAAACTTTGAATTAGAACCCTCAACCTTTGTATAAAAAGAGATTTTAACCGATTCAACACGCTTATTTTATTAATCACATGGTTAATATACAATGAAATCAATTATCCTAACATGTTTCAGAGTCATTTTATTAATCATATGGTTAACTTACTTTTCATCAATTCACAATTGTTAATATGCACTTTTGTTATCCCAATGACAAAGCATGCGGCGCTACCATGGCTACGATAGCTCCGTCTCTGGTTGTACAACTAATGCCCCTTAAAGAGCATAGTATACTAAGTTATTGCAATGTTATTGGAACATATTAGGTAACAATAGTTGGGTGCATCTCGGTTATAAAATTTGGTGCATCATAGTTAAAATTATTTTAGAATCGTGATGCACCAAAATAAAAGGTGCATCACAGCTTATAAAATTTAAGGGAAATTTTGGCCAAAAAAAAAATTGGTCCCCGTAAAAAAATTCGGGAAAAAATTGGGGTAGGGGTGGGGTGGTTGGTAGGGTGCGAATTTACAAAACCTCCTTAAAGAATGAAGGAAAATACAATTAGGTCCCCGTAGTTTGGTGTGAAAAAATGAGGGATGAGGGTGATCCCATGGTTGAGATTACTTTTCTCACTTTTCTCGAGATCAACTTTTAAATGATCCAAGTTTATATATATATATATATATATATATATATATATATATATATATATATATATATATATATATATATATATATATATATATATATATATATATATATATATATATATATATATATATATATATATATATATATATATATATATATATATATATATATATATATATATATATATATATATATATATATATATATATATATATATATATATGTATATATATATATATATATATATATATGTATGTATATATATATGTATATATATATATATATATATATATATATATATATATATATATATATATATATATATATATATATATATATATATATATATATATATATAATCCGATAAAACACACGGGAATCTAAATACGTTAAAATACTCAACAAATCTATTAAGATCACAACGGGGGGGAAATATTTCACTTATGCGTAAGTGAGGATCATTAATTAAGGAAATATAGCATGAAATATTACTTAAATCGTTAAGCACGCACGAACACTATTGGATTGGACAATCCAATGATCTATTGAATAAGAATATTCAACGCACTATTATTTTGGTCGCGAACCAAAATGCTCATTTTACTGAGACTCGCCATCTCATCATTTTAGGTTTCGAGTTGGAACCTTCGCTACATTGTGCTTGATCTATTTGTGCGTGTTCATTTTCATTAAGGTGAGTTCATAGTCTCGCTTTTACTTTATTTTGCAAACCCCGCGAGGGAGATACATGCTTTAAACTAGAACACAAGGTTTTACATAAATGCTTGATCCTCTTGATTATTGGTACTGCCTAAGTTGTTAGCCATAAGTCCCCTGATCATGAACTATTAGTCACCGCGAGTGAACGTAGATATCGTGAATAGTACTATAGGGATTAACGAACCCCGTTTCGGTTATAGAGAAATAACCGGGGCGCACAATATTGAATTTCTTTAGGTAATCATTATTACCTCCTATGGGCATACTTACGCACACCGGTAATTCGTGTATGCATTGAGTTTGGTTTCATGAGCTTAGCGATAATAATCTGTGATTTTTCTTATGATATTGTTAGTTTACAATGATCATGATCTTATACTTGTGTTCAACTTATTTTAAACCTATGGATTTCACTCAATATTTTGTTGACCTTTTAAGCATGTTATCTCGTGTAACCAAAGTGAAGATTATGACCAAGGTGCGGAACGGGCATGGCGAGGCTTATCCGGTGGTGTAAAACATAAAAGTTGTCATTTCTTTCAAACTCATGATCTTTCTTTTCGGGAAAAACACTTAATCTATTTACAATGTCTTGTAACAAACAATGAGTTTTCGATGAATGATAACTATTTTAATAAACGTCTCTTTCGAGTCGCTTTTCTATAATTATTGACTATGATCTCCATTCAAGTAACACCGAATTAGTCTTCCGTCATTAAGATTTTCTGGTGTTACAGACAGCATCGAGCCAAGGTTATAGAGAACCAAAGAGTTTTTCAAAATATTTTGGACTATATCCGCACTTTTAAAACGGGACTATTTTACACCACCGCTTACGCCTTCCATGACCGCCTATGCATTAGGATTAATGCATCACTAGATCATAAGTAAATTGCATTCATTTTAGTTAGGCATGGAGATTTGCTTGGCAAATATGTGTAGCTAACTAAAATTTTGTTAATATTATATTATTTGGCATTTTACTTACATTAATTTATGGGTTGTTACAGCATCATGTCTCGCATCCCACCCGTTGTTCCGTCCTCGACAATCGAGATGGAAGACACTATGTCCTCTACGATCGCAATATGCTACCACCCCACCCAAATATACTACCATCTGCTTTGACGAGATCGAACCTTTTGAGGAAGGTGAAGTCGCTCGAACTCCCATCGCTCAAATATGTTTGCTCATTCTCAAGAGCACAATGCTTTTGCTTCTATGACCCTAGATCAGTACTATGAGTCACAACAATGGTTAAGCCGTATGAACCTGAGCCGTTTGGAGTACCTTATAGACTACATCCAAAAGGTAAGACCTTCAAACACACCGCTAGGAAGCATGTGCGATCCATCACTATGACTCGTGTGATACCACCACCACCATCACCACCACCGCCACCATCACCGCCACCGCTATTTCACCCATCGCTACTTCACCACCACCGCCACCTACTATGTTCTACCATCGACCACTACTATTATCGCTTCATCACCGCCACAAGATCACCTCCGTTGGACACTTTTAGTGAGCCACCCTTACCACTTTGCATTAAGTGTTATTCACCATCACCATCTGATCCGTATATGCCTACTCAAGTGGATAATGAGACCGGACCGAGGAAGAAATCCGGTGCTAGGCGATGGTCATTCTTGATGCCGCTACTTCGTCGTTGGAGAGAAGAGGAGGGAGCACCTAGTTCATTCGAGCTTGGAGAGAGCTCAACCACTACACCAGCTCCAGTTCTGCCTATTATCGGTGAGCCTGTACACCACACTATTCCCCTGTTGGCTACTAGACTCATCAGGCATGAAGACCAGTTGAGTGAGCTCCAGCACATTATGATGAGATTCCACTGGTTAGGATAGAGAGCTTGGAGGACGAGGTCGAAAACCTCGTGATAGGTCGCTACTCCATTGAGATTGTGTTCGTTATGATGAGTACTCATATTGTGGAAGCAAGAGAGGCCGTGAACCGATTGACTCAGAGGTTGGAGACTACAGTTCGAGATGCTAGTACGTTGAGAGACACTGCTTTAGGTCGGGAGAGAGTCTTGCATCATGAGCTTGCATCCGCTCATGCTCACACTGCTATTCTAGAGGAGAGGATTGATGATCTCGAGGCGAGAGATCGAGCTCGTGAGCAGCAGATCCGAGATTTGACAGCAATGGTTGAGGACATTCGCTGTCATCATGATGACCCATTGAGAGATGCATAGATTCTAGTTATCTTTATCTTAGCATGTATCATAAAGCCGCCATATGAGGCATTAAGGCTTGTATCCTTTTGGTTTGTAACTTTGGAACAAGAATTATGATGTTGTAACCTATGGTTGTGAACAATGCTATGTAATGATATACTCTATGTATCCTATGGTTGTATTTCTTATATTCTTGTGTTGTGATATTATTCATCGGTAATTTATGCCGAACCGATCCTTATGCTCTCATATATATGTTATGATTTGTTGAGAAAAATCATGATTCACTTGTTGTTGTTCATAACGATATCATATCATTGATTTAAAATGGTAATCTTGACTATTATAATGTTTATAATGTGTAATCACTTTTATTATCAATCGATGATTTCTTAATCTTGGTGTTTATTTCTTGGAAATTTTAGAAAAATGGTCAAGAAGAAAGCTACCTCATCCACCATCACTCCCGCAGCTGTTCGAAAATTGGTCGCTAAAAGCGTTAGCACTGCTATAGCACAGTATGCCGATGATACTGGTAGAGTCGGTTTAACGCATCAAGTCGAACGAATTGCCCAAGAGGCGCGAAGTCGAGATTGCAAGACATGTCGAGATTGCAAGAGAGGTCGAGATTGCAAGACAAGCCGAGATTGCAAGAGAAGTCGAAATTGCAAGAGAAGTCGAGATTGCCGAGAAGCGGAGATCGCCGAGAGGTCAAGTCGAGCATGTTGCTCAAGCAACGCGAGGTCAAGTCGCCGTCTTGTCAATAGAATCGTGTCGCAGATGCACGTATTGTTGAAATGGTAAACTCAAATGCAACTAACACTCCGACAAATCAGTGAGTCCTTTGTAACTCTCAAGTGTAGTTACAAAGAGTTCATGAACCGCAGCCGACATTCTTCAAGGGCATCAAGGTGCTATTGGGTTACTTTATTGGTTCGAGAGAACCGAGATCAGATTGCCAAGCCGATCGCACAGATGATCGCAAAGTCAAGTTCGCGATCGAACTTTGTTAAGAAGATGCGTATCTTGGTGGAAAGGCCATGCTCAACCACTTGGAATGGAAGAAGCTTGTAAGATTTCATAGTCACATCTCAAACAACTTTTGATGAAACAGATGTCCCGAGAACCGAGATCAAGAAACTCAAGATGAGTATTACCACCGTCGCTAAAGGTAATGATCTCAAGACTTACTTCAAGAGATTCCATGAGTCGAGAGCTCGTGTCCTCATCTATTTCCCACAAATGAAAAGCTTTTGGAAGCTTTGATCGAGGTTTACCTGAAGCATCGAAGGAGATGTCATCGTCAATCCAAAGATCGCAAGAAGTTGTCATTGTATCCCACCGCCTTATGGAACCGATATTGAAGCTTGCAAATGCACAAGGCTCAAGTGACAACAAAAGAAAGCTTGATGATCGGAAAAGCTCAAATTCCAACCAACAACAATCCAACAACAACAATCAAAACAACAACCAGTATCACCGCAACAGAAACCATCATCACAATCGGCATAACCGAAGACAAGAAGCCGCAAGGGCTTATGCTGCACCCACTGCTGGAAAAGGGTATGTAGGCCCACAACCTCAGTGTAACAGATGTTTGATGCACCATTCTGGATCTTGCACTGTGAAGTGTGATAAGTGCAACAAGGTAGGTCATCAAGGTAAGCATTGCCAAAACCCTGGAGGGGGCAACACTGTGGTAAACATGAACTGTTATGGATGTGGGAAAAAGGGACATTTCAAGAGTCAATGCCCAAAGTTAAATGCTGCTCAAAAAAACAATGCGCGTGCAAGAGTGTGCGTGCTAGGAGATGGAGATGCGCCGTTGAACCCTGATGTTGTGACGGGTACGTATTCTCTTAACAATCATTCTAAAAAAAATCTTGTTTGATTCTAGAGCCGATAAGAGTTTTGTATCTACTACTTTTGCACCATTACTTGAAATATCCCCAATCGCCTTAGATACAACTTATGAGATAGAACTTGCCGATGGAAAGATAATAGGAACCAACACCGTAATCCGCAATTGCCCTATTTTGTTACAAGATCACTCGTTCCTCATAGATCCTTTGCCAATCAAACTTGGAAGTTTCGATGTCGTAATTGGCATGGATTGGTTGTCCAAACACCGTGCTAGAATTGTTTGCGACGAGAAAACCATTCATATCCCGATCAATGGTGAAACTTTAGTCATCCAAGGAGATCAAAGTAGAAAGTACTTAAGTATCATATCCTGTGCAAAATCGATTAAGTACATGGAAAAAGGATGTTATGCTTTCTTAGCTCAAGTAACGGAAAAGAAGTCGGAAGAGAAATGACTAGAGGATGTACCTGTAGTCAAAGAATTTCCTGAGGTGTTTCCAGAAGATTTGCCCGACTCCCACCGCCGACAAGTCGAATTTCAAATCGATCTTATTCCCGGAGCTACTCCTATAGCACGAGCACTGCATCGCTTAGTGCCCTCGAAATGCAAGAGTTGTCCAAACAACTAGAAGAGCTATCTCAAAAGGATTCATTAGACCAAGTTCCTCACCCCGGGAGCACCCGCTTATTCAAGAAGAAAGATGGATCATTTCGGATGTGTATCGATTATAGAGAATTGAACAAGCTCACGATCAAGAACCGCTATCCTTTACCAAGAATCGACGATTTGTTTGATCAGTTACAAGGCTCGAGTGTGTATTTGAAGATTGATTTAAGATCTGGATACCATCAGCTAAGGGTAAAACAAGAAGATATACCCAAGACCGCATTTAGAACTCGATATGGTCATTATGAATTCCAAGTAATGCCATTCGGTTTAACTAATGTACCTACTGTATTTATGGACCTCATGAATAGAGTCTGTAAACCCTATCTGGATAAATTCGTCATTGTGTTCATTGACGATATTCTCATCTACTCTTGTGATAAGGAAGAAAATGCGGAAATATGAAAATTGTCCTGAAGTTACTTAAGGATGAAGAAGTGTAGGCAAAGTTTTCCAAGTGTGATTTTTGATTGAGATACCCAATTTCTTGGTCATGTGATCGACAAGTGAAGGAATCCATGGGATCCCGCAAAGATCGAATCAAGAAAGAATTGGCCAAGACTCACCGAAATTCGCCAATTTTAGGACTTGCCGGTTATTATCAAAGATTCATCAAGGTTTCTCAAGATAGCCAAACCATTGACCGAGTTAACCCGAAAATGAAGAAATTTGAATGGGGAGACGATCAAGAATCAGCCTTTCAACTCTTAAAGAACAAGCTTTGCGAAGCACCCATCTTGGCACTACCGGAAGGAGCCGAAGATTTTGTAGTATATTGCGATGCTTCACACATGGGTTTAGGCGATGTTCTTATGCAAAGGAACAAAGTGATTGCTTACGCATCACGACAACTCAAAACACATGAGAAGAATTATACTACTCACGATCTAGAACTTGGCGCTGTGGTATTTGCACTCATATTATGGAGACATTATCTGTACGGAACAAAGTGTATAGTGTACACTAATCACAAAAGTCTTCAACACATCTTAGATAAAAAAAAGAACTGAATATGCGTCAACGTCGCTGGTTAGAGTTACTCAGCGATTATGACTACGAGATCCGTTACCATCCTGGAAAGGTGAACGTTGTTGCCGACGCCTTGAGCAGAAAAGATCGCCCTAAGCCACTTAGAGTGAGATAATGGAGAATGGTAATCAATTCACCCCTACCATCAAAAATTCTTGAAGCCCAGATCGAAGCACTTAAAGAAGAAAATAGGCCGAATGAGAAGATTTATGGCATGCCGGAAAATGAAAATGGATTTGTGAAAAGATCGGACGGAATGTTATGTTTCAAAAATCAAACTTGGATTCCACTTTACGAAGGTATCCGAGAACTCATCATGCATGAATCACATAAATCAAAGTATTCCATACATCCTAGTCCCAACAAGATGTATCAAGATCTAAAGCTTTTGTATTGGTGGCCTAACATGAAGGCTGATATCGTTGAATACGCCAGTAAGTGTTTGACATGTTTAAGAGTCAAAGCTGAACATCAAAAGCCATCTGGATTGTTAACCCAAATAGAACTTCCCGTGGAAAATGGGAAAGAATCACAATGGATTTCATCACAAAGTTGCCGAGAACTTCTAATGGTTTTGACACCATTTGGGTTATTGTAGACCGTCTTACGAAGTCAGCTCATTTCTTGCCAATCAAGGAGAACGACGAGATGATTACACTCGCTAGACTGTACATCAAAGAAATTGTTTCTCGTCACGGTGTACCAATCTCTATCATATCTGATCGTGATAGCTGATTCACCTCGAGATTTTGGCAAACACTTCAAAGAGCCATGGGTACCAACTTGGATATGAGTACCGCGTACCATCCTCAAACAGACGGACAAAGTGAAAGAACGATCCAAACTCTGAAAGACATGCTGAGAGCATGTGTGATTGATTTCGGAAAAGGATGGGATAATGTAGGATATTAGATTTCACATACACATCAAACCATAACACAAAGTGGGCGTATAAAGGTGAGTTCTAGAGAGAGAAAGTTAGAGGTTTAGGGAACTTAGTGAGAGAAAGAAAAGATCTTATTATGAGCTCCAACTCTACCTTGGAAGGTAGAGAGTATTTATAGTCTTACAATAAAACGCCACACAACGGATCGTGGATCGTGCATACAGATGGTAAAGACCCGTCCGTCCTCCACGGTGTTACGTAACTAAATACTACTTAACTTAAAAGAACTACGACTACGAGCTTAACTAGCATTACATATACTGAGGTGACCGACTCTTTAATACCGGAATTTCTAATTCCTAACAATCTCCCCTGCGGAGGTCACCTCAAACATATACTAAAATTATATTGAATACAAACAGATATTACATTAACAATTGTTCTTGCATTCTTGATGTAGTACTTTGCTCCAAGCTCGTAGTCATTGATTCCACTCATTGCATGTTTGGTTAATCCAAGTGAGGTCTTTATCGATCCACGGATAATAATTTGAGCCGCTTTTGAGATCATCACCAACAAAATCTCCGAGATATCCATTGTGGTGTTGGTATTATGTGATGTTGTGACTTTCGGACCGACATGCTCACATTCGGATCATGATATCTTCTCATCGAGTAACAAAAGCTTTCGCTGATTCATGATATCGGCAAGCAGTAGCGTAAGCATGGAGTGAAAATATCGTAGTCATTGATGCACTTATCATGATTTCTTTTGAGATGAATGTGTAGTGAGCATGCCTATGGATTGATCGGGTTCATTCGATCACCAGAACGCCGGGTGTACCGCATAAAACGCATTAGTTAATAAAGCGCACGAAAGTGTCTTTGATCACTTTCGCTGAATCGAGGTACACGCCCACGGCCTCCCGCTGATCAAGACAAGTATCGCCCGTGATCGTATAATTCAAGAATTTCCTTGACAGGTTTCGCAATGCCTAGCTGTTCTCAAACCGAATGTCTCAAAGAAGACAACACGGAGTGAGTGAACCAAATGAATAGAAATTCAACGATCGATGAAAAGAGATTTGAAAACAATCGTGTATCGCACAATAGAAATTCTTTTGCAATACAACGAAGGTTTTAATGAAAATCAATTATCAATCATAAACACCTTTGATTTGAAATATTCATACACGGTCGATGTGCTAAAGAGAAGAGTTTTTAAGCACAATGACCGGTTTTCAAAGGTATCCACAATCCATAACTCGAACCAGATTGATTCAAAAGATTGAATCGCCCATTGTTTCGCTCGGTTGTCACATGGTTGATCTATTGAATAGATCTCACATGCCACCCACCGTGAGCTTGTTTGATGTTGGCTCCAGGCTTTCCATCTTCATTGTGAATATGTTTGCATATCACTCGGATGTTCCGCAATACCACAAGGATAATGCGTGGACTCAAGATATAATCTCTTCCACATTGTGTGAAACAGAGTCTTCATTTAATGTGTCCTAATGAGATTTATGGATGATCTCGTGGCTCTAGACTCAATTTGTGCATATTTGGATCCCGAGCCGGAGATCTGGAGAGGGTCTCTTCTTCAATATCAACAATCTCTAAGAGAAAGTCGATAGATTATGTAGGTTCCCGCGAGAATGAAACAAGCCCTTATAAGAGGAACTTGAGTGGTTTGGGAAGTTGTAGTGCGTAGCGCCACTAGGTCCATGACGCCTTGTCTTCAATACCAATGTTACCATCAAGAGTATATGAATTGTACCGGTTTCGCCCTATGGTTGAATAAATGGAGGCTATTTCTTTTCACCCTTTTCACATTCAATTCTTTTCATTCTTCAACCCTTCAAGCTTACCGAGACTTCATAGCAAGAACCTTGTTGGGTTTATTCCAAAGATTTGCTTCTGCCTCATCCGCACTCTTCCCATATCTCATTTTCTCCTTTATCATCATACCTAAGAACTCGACACTAACTAGTGGATAGTCCTCGGTAGATCCCTCCGGCTCGCGGATCATGGGAAAAATACCTAACCTTATCATCCTTATATCACCGTATATAAAGTAAAGTTGGTCGGTCTATTTGGTATTGTTCATCCGCCATTTGGAACCAATTGAAAACCATTTGAAAATCAATCCGATACTTGTGATATATTATCAAAGCATTTTGTACCGAATTGTTTTGATATTTTAGAATAAGAGCTCCCTCAACATGTGCATCGATGTTTGAAATCGCTTTGCACACTGAGGCAAGAGAAAGAATTTAACTTTGATTACTATTTTCTAAAAGATATCAACATCACTTCCCGATCAAAACAAGTAGATAAAGCATTTTGGGAAGGATAAGATTTTCACATTTTTCTCCCCTCAATATGTGCATTAAGATTTGAAAAGATTTTTGCACATACTAGAGGAACATGCACATTGATATAAATTGATCACGCTTCGATCTTTGTGGTTTAAGATAGATGTTGATCCGCTTCCCGAACGGTCAAGTTTTATCACTCAAGCCGACCACTTGCGAATGGCCAATCGTAACAAACTTAAGACGGTTCGTAAACGAATGCAATGAAGATCAGAGAGAATAGGGTTTCCGGGTCGTTATGTCCCAAATAGCTATGCAATGGATCACCAAACGATAGTGATCGAGGAATTTGAACTAAAAGAGTTTTGATAGATTATAACTCACGTAAAAGCCAACAAATTACAGAGGCTTAAATGCAAATTAAAGAAAGTTAAAAAGATAAAAATATTAAATAAACGCTATCACTATTTGCAAAATGATGTTTTGATTTTATGTTTTTATAAAACCTAATTAAAACTACGAACGCATAAATGAAAATGTGAATCTTACACAATATTAATCCTAAAAATATGAAATGATATTTTACAAACCTAATGATAAAAGAAAATTTTAGAAAAAGATTTCTATTTTTTGACTTTTATATTTTTTATTATGAATTAAATACTATTTTAAACTAATTAATTAATTAAAATACTAAAACATTTTATAAAAATCCAAAATTTTATGAAAACTACTTTATGATGAAAGTAAACTAAGAAAATATCAACCAAAAAGAAGCTTGGATAAGCAGCTAAATAAGCGTAAATGAGATATAAGCTAAACTAAAGGAAACTAAGTTAAATATTTAACTAGTACAAACTAAAACAATAAAGTCCCAAGTGGAGAGTTGGTGTTGAGGTTGTGTGTTGGGCGTGGCAAACAATCAACAGTGCTGTGGTTGAATCCTCTTCTTACCCTTTTTCCACTTACTTTTCTTTTTGATTTTCTTTAAAGACTTAATTAATAGACAATAAATAGGACTTTTACAAAAAAAAACTTAAACTTGCAAGAACCAAAATAAGTCATGATGACGTGACTTATAAGTCATTCAGCGCATCTCAACCAAACACCCTTTTGGACAGTGTTTAAAGATCATAAAGCACCCCAAAAGCTACAACAAACGCTCCAATAAGCTACTAACTAGAGCATGGACATCAAGGAATCATAAATGAGCTAAAAAGAATGCCAAAGGTAATCCTAGTTGGAAACATAAGCGCTTTGGCATTAAACTAACTAGGGGAACTTAAGTTTACAAATTAACCAATCAAAAAGCACTTCTTAAGCTAGAACCTACATTCCTAATCTGAGATAAATAAATTGCATTCAATGGATCTAAAATAAGCTAAGTAAAACAGTAAGTAAAAGCTATTAAGCTAAAAGAAAAAAAAAGAGAGCTAACTGTTGCTGTTGTGTATAGGCTGAAACAGCCCCAACGAGGGGCTTTTGACGGCTCAAAATAAGCTGCCAAGAGAGCTTCTAATTGAGAAAATAAGCTGGAGCTACTAACTACACAATACCGAGATCACAAAATACCAAAAGTGGGCAGGACTTTGATGTTTTATAAATAAGTCAAAGGGAGGCTTGGGATCTGATGATTTGTATCCAAGACACCCAAGAGGACGCTTTGAACTTATTATAACTAAACTACAGAGGGTGTAAGCTCATGAGCTTAAAGGAACTTGAAAACAAGCTGGGGGCCATGCTTTTGCCCCCACAAAATCTCAATAAGAAGCTAATCTAAACAAGCTAGGAGGTTGCAAAAATTTCTGTGGAGTTGCTGGTACATGTGCAGACTCAACAGTGGTCGATTTCAAAAACATTTATCCAACCTTTGAAACCTCTTGTATCCATTCAAAACATGATCCAAACTAACTTTAAACCACAAAAGACATTTGACTTCAAAAGTCAAAGTGGGTAAGACCCACCTTGACCCACCAACGCACTAATCCAAATATTCTCTCACATGGGCGTAACTAGTCTTTTTTTTTTTTGAAACCAGAAGATTTCGATTTTTTGGAAACCGATTTGCATCACTAGCATAAGCTCAAAAATACTTTTAAAGCAACTTCAAACACCTTCTAGCCATGATCGTAAGAGGATAGAATTGAAGAAATTAAAATCGCATTAATCTTGAAAGTTTGAATTACAACCGGATTCAAGTAAACTTAAAGGTGAAACATAAATTTAAGTTAATATAAGAAAATAACAAGGACCGAAACCGAAGTTTCCAGACTACAACTAAAACTACATTAAAACTAAAAAAACTAAAAACTAACTAACATGACTCACTCACTAACTACTCAAAGGCTACAAAGCTTTTCTATTTATACTAATGTCTTCCTCCCTCTCTCATCTCGTCTTCTTCTGACCAATTTCCAACCCTTGGATCGAGTGGAAGTAATCTTAGCCCTTGAACTCAGTTTTGGCGGGAGAATGTGATAGTGAATTGCCAGCTTGGATTGCATCACGTGAAGAGGGTTGAAGCGTGTTTGACAGGGTTTTGGGAAAAGAGTTATGTCAGGGAAGGTGTGGGTGTGACATTTTTTTTATTTTCTTGTGTTTGGTGTGTGTTTCTGTGGGCGTTGGGCGGGAAAACAGGGAAGAAAAGATGGGAGGTTAACAATTGACTGGGTAGGGTTGTTAGGGTTTGGGTATTGGATCGGGTTGGACGCTTGGATTGGACCAGGTTATTAGGGAGTGGGCTTGTAGTTATTGGACTTGGGTTTAAGTAGTTTAGTTATTGGGTGTAGGATAAGAAGTGTAGTCCAAGGTGTACTTTAGGGATCAAAGTTGCACAATCTGAAAATCCAGGGACCTCATGTGTAATTCTGAAAATGATCCAAGGACTGGCTTTGACAATCTCCAATAATATAAGGACCAAAATTGCCAATCCCGAAACTTGATGGACTAAATTTGCAATTTTCCAAAATTTATCAAAGGACCAATTTTGACAAGTTAGAGTTACCAAAGGACTAAAATGTTAATTTTCCAATTTAAATGTCCAGGTAAATTCATCAATCTTTGAAATCTCGTGGACTTGTTTTGCCATTTTGAAAGTTGGGGGACTGAAATCGCCAATTATGCAAACTTTGTTCATTTTCATTTGTTTTCAATAATTTTGCATCCGAAACATATAAAACACAATTTTGAGATATTTTCAGATTTTGATGCATTTGAGTGTTTTAAATGTTTTGCGCTCAGATTGACCAAAAATGACGAGTTTTACACACTCATCAATGCTCCCCTCAATATGTGCATAGAAAATTTGAAATCGCTTTGTCACATGTGGAAGGAGAGCTTGTTCATCCTTATAAAACCATTTATCAATTATCGCTTAAATCCAATTTAAATCACAAATTCTCCCCGATCACAATTATCAAACCTTTGAGATTTGTGATCTCATGGATTTAAATTAATTTTGAAAGCTTTTAAGGAGAATTGTGACTTGATTATGAAAGCATTTCAACCGATAAGGATCGGATTTTAAGACTTTAAACTCCATGGATTAAACATGCATAAGTATCTTTTGAAAAATTGAATGACAAATAACTTTTGATTTAGTTGAAATCATTCTCCCTCAATCAATGACATAGGTTGTTGATTGAGAGATAGATATTTTGACAAATAAGTCCGTATGATTATCAAAATAGAGTCCGAGTTATTTTTCAAAATAGTTTAGTTTTCAATGAAAAAATGTTGATAGAATCGAGCATGGAATTTGAAAACATGATAAAGCATGCTCGTTTTTCTTTGAAAAGCGGGTTATCGCTTAAAATGACAATAAACCATAGTTTCTTTTCTCCCAAAAATATTTTTGATTTTTTTTTTATATATAAAATTCGAATAACATCTAAAGTCCCGTGTCATTCTTTGAATGACAAAGACAAAGACCGTAGATATTATCGAATCGAGAAAAGCATGACAAAGACAATATATATATATATATATATATATATATATATATATATATATATATATATATATATATATATATATATATATATATATATATATATATATATATATATATATATATATATATATATATATATATATATATATATATATATATATATATATATATATACTACTTATAAAGCATGCATATCCCCCTCCTAACTCCAATCCTACAACTTTAAGATTCAGCCACACCAACCAAACTCTAAGCCTAAATTTACACACACCAAACCAACATACAACCCTAAAAATTACCAAACCAAACCAACTATCCTCCAATCCTAACAAACCAATACCCTATTTACTTCCACTTTATATTTTTAATTTAAAAAAACACGCACATAAAAAAACTCTCTCTTTCCCTAAATACACACACCCTCCATCCGCCTCATTCTCTCACTCGCATCTCTCTCTCTCTAAAAAAAAATACACACAATCCTCATTTTATCTCCCTTCCGCTTCTCTCACATCCACAAAAATAAACACACATAACCATCAGATTTCACCGCTACACAATAAACCTTAAATGCACACGCATAACTATCGGATTTTGCTAAAGACGCGCAAAACCCCTCTCAATTGCCATTGAAACCGCCGCTACTATAACAAAGGGCTTGGTGGTTTCAGAGGCGGTTTTGATTGTTGGTTTTGGTGTTTAAGTGAAAGTTTTTTCCCGATTAGTTTTGGTGTGATTATTTGCGCTTTCAGCAAGCATCCGCCGGATCTGTTGAGGTCTAGCCATCCGGTGTTAGGGGTTTTTTTTATGAAGTTTTAGTGGTGTTTTGTTGGCTTTATTTGGTTGTCCGTTTTTATGAACTCCATTAAATTAAAGGTCTAGCCATCCGGTGTTATTTCAATGAAATAATTTTAGATCCATCCAATGAAAGGTTTTAAATGTGATTGTGTTACACACGAGACACACCCAACATCTCATAAAACCAAAAACACTCTTATTACTTTTACTCATCACCACCACCACAAAAATCACATCCAACTACCACCCAAAAACCCACCATAACCGAGACCCATACCACTACCGAGACCTCCCACCTCCACCAAAACCGCCGCCATCAAAGAACCCACCGCCACGTAACCCTACACCGTTGGAAATCGCATAGCACCCCCAAGGTTTTTTCAAGGTTTGAGGTAGAGTTTTTTTTTTTTTTCATGATCTATGCTTTGTCAAGTTTTGAAGTTTTGGTTATAGATCTAAGTATTTTATATCAGTGTGTGTTTTTTGGCCACTTGTAGTGTATTCTTCGTACCCAAAATCTTGAAATCATATCTATAAAACTTTTTGAAAATAGATCTATAAAGATCGTGCCTTTTTAAAAGTTGTACCCAAATTGTAATTTCAAAATTGTATTTTAAAATCGTGGTTTATAGATCTCTATCAATGTTCTTTGCTCTAAGTCAGATATTTTTAGACTAAATCTTGGTTTCTTTTAGTTTTATATAAATATGAGTTGTTTTTTAATGAGTTGGTTTATAGATCTGATGAAGTGCTATATTTTTCAATGGTTTTAAACTTGATTTTGTACCTAATATTTTTTTGTCATATATACAATAGGATCTGATGAAGTAGTTAGTTATGAATCTGAATATCTTCAAATGATACGAAATTTGGAAATTTATTTGTGTGATTCTCTACGATGAGATCTACTTTATATAAACGCTTAGAATCGGGTTAGATGGTGGTTTTAAAATGTCTCTTTTAATGAACTCGAGTGAAGCATTATGCCTAGAAAATAAATTATACTTGTATTATTCGACTTTAAAATCTGACATTTTAAAATGATTTTATCAATACTCTTTACCGAGACCTCAAACACACTTCACTAGAACTAATTTTATAGTAGAACCAACTTTAAAGTAGATCTAACATATCTATTCTCATGTTTCTTTTTTTTCATTTATTTTGTTTTGTTACATCTTAATATCTTATAAAAAGAGGCTATTTATATTCTATGATTTTTAACTTCGATGCCAAAGAAATAGGTTGCTTGGGAACCGTGTTAGAAGGTCTTTGTAATTTTAAGCAAAGGCTCAGACTGAAATTTTGTACCTCGAGCTCTTCAACTAATAAAAAGTAGACTGTTTGGGCATGTGTACTATGACAGCACCATATTGGATTTCGGAAAAGAAGATGTGGAATGGGACGTTGCATTTTCTCTCGATAATACACATGGTTATTTAGACAAAGGCAAAAAAAAAGTTTACTTTGAAACAAGTTAAAAGTTTGATTAAATAAAGCCATAATAAAAACATTTATAAATAAAAAATAGAGAAACAAATAGAAAACCAATTTGGTATCCAAAGGTAATGTGTTTCGGTGAGACCTTATAAGTGAAAGACATGTCAAGTCATTTATTTCTTAAGCATTCAAATATTATAGTTTGGGCAAGTCATTACACATTCTTACCTCTCATAAAATTAAAATATGATGGAACCCGTGAAACAAAATGAAAATTCAAAGGTTGCTTTTACACATTCTTAGATCTCATAAATTTGAAATATTATGGAACCTGGTGCAACAAACAATAAAAATTCAAAGGTTGCTTTTTGATGAATTGGGAACCAATGTACTTTACATTGACACTTGAACCAAAGTTGTAAACATGTATTCGAAATTTTAAAATTTTCAACTTTTTAACACATTTGATTGACTATAGAAACTAGACAGTGACTAATCAATTGGAGAATGAAAGAGTTCAGGTGTCTATGACTATATTAGTCAAAAGCAAAATTTGACAACTTTAAAAAGATTCGAGAGCTGAATCTACGTATGCTTTGGACACAAAAGCCAACATATGCTCTTTTGAATCTTTTCTTTTATGAGAACCACTAACATGGCATGGTGTGGTGTCGTGGGTGGTGTCATGGAAAAAAATGATAACACTTCAGTACTTTTTTTTATGGCATCAGTTTTGTTTATGACACCAAAACACCACTCTTTACATAACACAAGTTGTTTGGTGCCGTCATGCACCTTTGAACCTCACAAATATGTATTTTTTCTTTTTGTCATTTGTTTGAATCAATGAATTATTAATACAAAATTACTTGAATAAAATGTTAAAACTCGGTTGTTGGCATAATAGTTTGTCTAAAAAGTAAAAAACCGTCTACACACGACTATTATCCTTAAACCTCACGTACGTTAAAAAAAGAAACAAACATCGATCAATGTAAACGAGTTTAGACAAAAGCTATACACCAACGTCGCTAACACCGATCAATGTAAACAAATTTTGAAAAAAGCCATGCATCGACGTAATTGGGCAATGGCGCCGTTATGTGCGGGGCTTGTACCTGACTGTTAGATAAAACGGTTAAATTTATGATTGTTACAATATTAATCGGCTAAAGCAACTTAAATAAGTGTTATTAGAAGACGCTTGCTCACACTTCGGCGCTACCATACTTTGTTGAAAGTTATACATTACTTGCCGCTATCAAATCATGCCACCATTACTTGCCGCTATCAAATTTTCGAAAAAAAAATTAATCTCCGTAAAAAAAATATATGGTACTAGACACCGCTGCCGCTAGGCGCGGCATGTTGAATAAGTTGTTTGCCGGGAAATAATCGTCGCCACCACTATAGCTTCAGAAAAACACAATAATCGAATGCCAATTTAGTCAACAAAAATAATAATAATAATAAATAAATAAATAAGTAGATAAATAAATAAAAGTACCATAAACCACAACAATCTATAAAAAATTACATGTTGAATAAGATGTTTGCTTAGGTAAATAATCGTCGCCACCCCTATACCTTCATAAAACACAATAATCTATTGTCGTTGTTGTGCAATCATGCCTTTAGAAAAGTGCTCTTCAAAAGGATTCTCGAAAGCGATACATATACAATTTTTGAAAAAAAATTATTCGCTTGCAGAATTTTGTCACCACGCCGGCACTCGCTAGATACCACTACCGCAAGACATGGCTACTCGCTAGATACCGCTGATTGCTTCACGCGCGGACACTCGGCTAGAAATCGCCGCCACGCCGGACACTCGGCTAGAAACCGTGCTAGAAACCGATGCCGCTTAGCACGGTACTCGCCTATATATATATATATATATATATATATATATATATATATATATATATATATCAAATTTTATGGATTTTGAAAGTTTTATATTTTTGTATTTTGGTTTTGAGGGTTTTGTAATTTTGTATTTTGCTTTTCGAAAAGATATTTACAAGAGATAGATGAAGGAAACCTTTACTCCTCTCCTTCCTCTTGAAGACGTTTGAGTGTTTCAGTTGAAGGCTTTAAGGCCAAGTCGTGGAAGAATAAACTCAAACGTTCTCTAGGAAGAGCTTTGGTGAAGATGTCTCGCTAACCGGTATTCGGTCCCTCACAAAGTAAAGTTCCACCACACCGCTTTTCCACTTGTTCCCGATGAAATGATGTCGAATGTCGATGTGCTTTGCTCTTGAGTGTTGTACGTTGTTGCATGAGAGCAGCAATAGCACTTTTATTATCACAAAGACAGAGGGATTTTCTTAAATTCAAAGCCATAGTCGATAATCGAGATCTCATCCATAGGATTTGAGCACAACATGATGACATGGCTATGTATTCACCTCAGAGGAAATAGAAGTACTCATTTGCTTCTTTGACCACCACAAGCTTATCACCCAAAACGAGCACCTCCGCACGTGCTTCGACGAGTATCTTGACACCGCATGATCAAGATCTGATAGGTCGTTAGAGACATACCGGTGTCCTTGCACCAAAGACCCATATTGATGGTTCCTTGAGATACCGAAGACCCGCTTAACCGCTTCAAGGTGCTTTTTAGTAGGCTTAGCCGGTATCTAGCACACATGCAAACAAATGAACAAGATGTCCTGTCTACTAGCCGTGAGGTACATCGTGATCCAATCATACTACGATAATTGCTTGGTCTACCATGATCCCCGAGTGATCCTCATCTAGTTTAGTTCGTTCAATCATGAGAGTGTCAACAGGTCACTTAAATCAAATCCAAATTTCTTTAAAATCTCATTTGCATATTTAGATTGATTTATGAAGATGCCTCCGGACTTTGTGAAATTTGTAATCCCAAGAAAATGACATTTGTCCATCATTGACATTTGAAATTTAGAACCCATTTCATTTGAAAAACGGTCACACTCATTAGGGTCGGTCGAGGCAAAGATGATATCATCAACATAAATTTGAACATGAATTAAATGTTTGCTTGACTTCCCGGTGAACAATGTTGGATCAATCTGCCTTTGATAAATCTGGTAGATAGAAGGAACTTTGATAGCGTATCATACCATGCCCTCGAGCTTGCTTTAAACCGTAAGAGCCTTCTTCAAACGATAAACGTGAGTAGGATGCTCTTGATTCACAAATCCTTCCGGCTATCGTGAGACGACTTCTTTAAGATCTCCGCTCGTAAATGTCGCCTTTACATCCATCGATAGACTACCATGTTCTTACTAGTAGCATTAGCCAAAAGATTCGATTGCCTCGATTCGAGCAACCGAGCAAAAGATTCTTCAAAGTCAATACCTCCTCTTGACGGTATCCTTTAGCAACTAATCGAGCCTTGTTCTTCAACACATCACCATGCTCATCAAGTTTCACTTTGAAGATCCATTTTAGAGCAATAATCATAGCACAATCTGGAGCGGTACTAACTCCCATACATTAAGTCGATCAAACTCATGAATTTCATCTTGCATAGCATTGAACCAAATTGCCTTCATTCATGGCGCTTTAACATCATTTGGTTCGATCTTTGAGAGTACGGAGTTGAAGAAGCACCATAAGGCATCGGTTGCAAGTTGTTTCCGTGTTGATACGGTGATCGAGGATTTCAATGATGTTGTCTAATGGATGATCGTGAGTCCATTTTCTAAGGTGTTTATGTGGCGGTTGTTGAGGGACCGAGGTAGCGAGTTGATGTCTCCGAGGAAGATGGTTCGATGATGATTCGAGAGCAAATATGTTTTCAAATGGAGCATCTTCAGAGTAGCAAAGGATTAACTTCATCATTGATGCCGAAATGTTCCATGATGTACATTCAAGATTGATGATTTGTTGATGAGATCGAGTTATCGCTAGCAGTGCTTCTTGACTTAATGAAATTGAGACCAAGGATTGACTTCATTCTCGTGGATATGAGCGACCTCTGTTGTGGGAATTGTCAGTTCAATAGCACTTGGCTCATAGAGTTCATCAAACATTGGATCAAACAATTTCTTCAAATCATCTTCGATTGGTGGTACATATGGAATAGCATGAGAGGAATTTGGTACAAGGGATGAACCAATGGGACTGTTTTGAAGTGCGGGTCCCGAACTTGATGGTCCAGAGCCATTTGACCGGTCACCATCAAACGAACGTGAATTGTTTCCATGATATCTCGGGTTCTCTTATTGTAGATTCGGTAACCTTTTCTATTTGGTGCATAGCCTACAAATACTCCAATGTCTGCTTTGGCTCTCAGTTTTCCTAAGTCTTGACCATCATTAGTTGGATAACATAAAGCACCAAACACACGAAGGTATGATAGATCAGGTTTTCGATTGTGGACAAGTTTGTATGGAGTCTTTCCATGAGATGTGTGAATTAGAGATCTATTTTGAGTGTAACAAGCAGTGGCAATAGCTTCAGCCCATAGAAACATTGGAACCTTTGAGTAGATCAAGATTGTCCTTGCGGCTTCTACAAGAGTTCGGTTTCGTCTTTCAACTACACCGCTCGTTGAGGACTTCGAGGAACACTTCTTTGAGAACCGATTCCAACATTTTCATAAAATTCATTGAGTATTTTATTAACAAACTCGGTTCCATTGTCGCCTTCGGATGATTCAACTGCTTTTGTTGAGTCGATCTCAAGTTGTTTAATGAGTTTAATGATGACATTTGGAGTTTCGCCCTTTGACCTCAAAACTTAACCCAAGTGAATCGGGAGTAGTCATCAACCACTACTAACACATATCTCTTCCCATTAATAGTTTGCACTCTCATTGGACCGCATGATCCATATGAAGGGTATGAAGAACTTCCATTACTGAGTTTGTGGGTTTTGGTTTGTGGGCATATTTCGTGCTTTTTCCTAATTGACAAGTCGAGCAAAGATGATCTTTTCATATTTTAACGGGTAAGCCTCGACTAGATCCTTTCTCGAAAGGTTGTTTAATGTACCAAAGTTCAAGTGATTGAGACGACGATGCCATAACCAAGACTTTGTTTTAGAAGCCTTTGACGACAAGCGATTGGAGGACTTCATCATGTCATCGATAGATATGGTGTATAGGTTTGAACCTCGGTACCTCTTAACAATTCTACACCATCAAGTTCTCTAACTAAACAAGTATGTTTTCTCGAAGCTACTTCTAGATCGGAATTACGAATTGACCAACAGAGAACAAATTATGACCAAGACCTTCCACATAATATACCCGGAAATTACACTTTACCAACCACATAATCTCCATAACCAATAATCGCTCCAAAATAGTCGTTCCGAATCTAATCGTTCCGGTGAATTTGCTCACGAAGTTCATGAGTCTGCGACCGTCGCCATCATATGCTTGGAACAACTCGAGTCCAGTACCACGTAATCGATTTGAACGATCTGCGGTTGAAGATGATAAGAATGGATATCTCGGATAATTGGGATCCCCGTGCGAGAATGGGTTCCATTTGGTTAGTAACAATGGTTGGAACACCCACATCGTAAATAGAAGCATTCATATCGTAAATTAAGGCAATGGAATCATTATGAATAGATGCGAGACTAGTGTCGAGATAGCCCTATTAAAAGTGTGCTCACTTCTTAAGGTAATAGTTCTACCAAGAGGCATCCATTTTCTAGTGGGCATTATGCGATTAGTCTTATGACCAACGGTATCCAATGATAGCCTATCTTACTAAATGTTCTTCCTATGGGTTTCCAACTGCTTTTCTAACTTTCTTCGCTTTGCCTTTTGCCTTCTTAGCATGATATTTTTCATTGACAAGATTCACTTGAGGATTTGACAGCTTTTAGACAAAGTATTCATACCACATTCATGATTAGCAACCAATTCAAGCGAAAATCATTACAAGGTTTGCAAATAGTATCGAATTGAATTAATTACAATCGCCTATGGCTAATACTAGAACCAACACGATTCATTTTATTCGGCTCAAACTTAAAGTTCCTAGGTTGTTCTTCTACTTTTTCCAAAGGTACATTCTTAGCTTGCGAGGTCCTATCATTCCTTGTATTGTCTTGAGACTTTGACACCTTCCTTTAATGTCACTGATTACTCCTGTAGAGGGAATGGGAACATTAGTTGGTTTTACTACTCTTTGCTTCACATGTTTAGATGTGTTGTGATCTGAACTACATGCAAGCACACTAAGGTTCACTTTCTTATCACTAGAATTACTAGGATTTGAACTTCTAGAGGGCACACTAGAGTTTTCTTTCTTAGCATTTGCAGATCTGGAATCTGAACTACTTGAAGGCACACTAAGGTTCACATTCAACACATTGGGGATCGAATGAATATCATACTTGGCACTAGGCATAGAACATGGAATCAAAGGATTAACTCTCTCACCTAATGACTTAGGGCATATTGTGATTAAGCACTCAAGAATTTCTTGAGATCGTTTGGCATATAAGCATGCATGCCCAATTGCATTATCAAGTGGTTTCTCTAACTTATCCTCTTCAACAATCTCACGAAGACATTCTGGGCATTCCTTAAGTGATGAGAAATACGTTTGAATTGCAAGTTTGTTATTCCTAAGATGAGGAGGAACATATTTCTGAGACAAAGCATATTTATTAGAAACAGGCACCTTTGATACATCATTCTCCCGCTTGTCATTGGCATCTTCCCTTTTACGACTCTTGATTCTCAATTTCTTTTGCAACGAGGTTATTTTTTCATTATTTTTATTACGAGTGACTTTTATTGACTCAAATAACTCATTGAAATGACGTTTAACCTTTTCATTTTCTTCTAGAAAACTCTCATTTTCCTTTTGTAAAGCATTAACCGTGTTTTGACGATGAAAGTTTTGAGAATTCCGAGAATCTAAAGGAGGAGGCATTTGGGAGTCGATCACATTGTTCTTTTCACCCTTTAACCGAGAAATTTGGGCTTTCAACTTTATGATCGTGTTACGGTGAGCTTGAATCATTCATCACGTTTGTTTATTTCAAAAGCGCATCAAACTACGGAACATCCGAGGATATCTTGATATTTGAGGTTTTAACATTTTCTTTGAGATGTTGATATTTAAGTTGTAAATCAAAATGTTCAACTTCTAGTTTAGAAAGATGTTTTACCAAATTATCGTGATCATCCCGCTCAATTTTCTCACTTAGTTCGTAGTTTTGATTTCAAGTTCAATGACACGATCATGGGAGACTTTCGAGAACCTTGATAATTCATGAAATTGGGAAGCATTAATAGAACAATTTGTAGCGATGAAAAACACATCTTGAGCAACACATTCGAGAATAAGAGTCTCATTTAATGTATGCAAGTTCTTCCTCTCAATCTCATTATATTTTAGTGCTCGCTCATAGTCACTAACCTCAACTATCATTGCATCAAACTCCTTTTCCATTTCTTTAATGTCTAAGTTCATTCCTTTTAAGACTTTCAAATTGATCTTTTAGTTGTTTAAAGAAAGGCATGACTTCGATTAAATAACATTCTGTCGTTTGCTCAAACCCCTTTCCCTTCGCTTATGCCAGTGGGTGTGATCCTTTTCTTACAAGTTTTCTCAAAATCAACAAATAGTTGAAAAATAACATATTGATTGATTAAGGTCTTGCTTTTAGTGGCAATAGTCCTAGGAACTAGATGCAATGGTGTATTGGGAGGATACCACGGTCGCTTTAGGCATTTTCCTAAGGGAGGGTTTGTTTCAACAATATTTTCGCTTTACCTTATCTAAGTCCATTTTCCGAACACTTGTTCGGAGTCAACAATGTTTGAGGCTTAAACATGTTCAAGGAGATCCAATTCTCCTTTTGTAGTCATGGGGTGTGATCATTATTTTCTTCTCTTTACATTTAGGATCATCTAATTTCTTGTTCATCTTTTCCTAGTGACTTCATCGATTTCTTATCTTCCTCGAAAGGCACTTAACACAACTAGGTTTTGTCTAGGTTTAATAATCTCATTGCCATCATAAAGAACCTTATGAGCATTTCTAGCCTTTTAATGACCTCTGGATTTGGTTCCTCAACAAGGGAATGATATGTTTATCGCTTAAGACTCTATGCTTAGTGATTAAGTGAGCGGTCTGAATGGTATTTCCTTGTACGCACAACTTATTTTCAAGCTTGTTTTCAAGGTTTTAGATTAGAAAAATCATTCAAAAGTTTTGATTCCTTAGCACCGAATTCTTGCTTAAGCATTTTAACATTTTCTTGAAGTTCTTGTTTTGCTTAGCGCTTTAGAAAGCTTTTCTTGTAAGGAGTTTAACTCTTGTTTTAATATTTCTTCTTTAAACCTACTTTTTCTAATAGTTGTACGCATTTGGTCATCCATTTCACCTCGCGGGTGGTCAACTCAAATTTGTACGTTGTTCATAAATAGCAACACGTTCTTTATAGGCATTCGATTCGAGATGACGAATCATCGTAAGCATGCATGCGGTGAATTCATCAAAAACATAATCATTGTTGACTGCATAAGATGCATTACTTGGTACAATATCACTTTCACTTTGTTTCGCATATTGATCATATGGGAAAACATTGATATTACCCATATTTTCAATATCTGACTCAATAATTACAGTTGATTGTACTTCGTAATGTATCTTTTGCTCATCAACTTCATCGTATAATTTTAATATCTCAGAAATGAGTTTGTCTTTGGATGGACCAGCTTGTGTAGATGAAGAGACTTTAGGAGAGACCATTGGAGAAATGCTAGCCATGAAGATGGTTTGTGCAGTGGGTTCTTCATCAACATCAGTCGTATGCATCACAATCAAGAACTTGAAAGGCATTCGATGATTATGGCTATCTCACGAATTGGTTGCTCATCCACATCGCATCATATGTCTTAGCATTTCCTCGACCAAGAACAACAACTCCTCTTCATCCAAAGCACCATTGTCCCGAGCTTGTACTAACAACATCTTATCCACGAAGTACTCGGCGTGCAGCGGGACGCTTGGAGATGTCGCTTTCTTTCAATGTGTCCTCACCACGCGGTTATAGCATTTGATTGGCTTAGCTTGACCTTGATTTCCATTCCTTCCCGATTCGGATTTGCAACATAACCTCCACCGCTCCACCTTTCTTTGATCAAACCGCCTTTCTTGAACCGGGTTGCCCATTATTTTCCCATCTCGATCAAAGCATGATTGTGAAGATTGGAGGCGGTTCGATCTCATTGTTGGTGTGAAGTCATTAGTGTGAGGTGAAAGTGTCTGTTCTCTTTAACCATGAGTGCCGGTTGATTGATGAAATGTTCCATGACATTAGCATCCGGTTGCTTGAACCTTGGATCGAGAATGAGTTTGTGATTACCATCTCCGCGGTACAACTTGAGAAGTTTTGGTGGTAATCCCATCATTTGTGTAAAAGCAGTTGAATCATTTGTTGAGCTTGTTTCTCCTCGAGCTTTGAACGATCAAGAATCCTCTTTTCAAACATGGCATGTCTCTCATTTTGAAGAAGGAAGGCATAGAGTTGCTCATAATTCGTATTCTTCAATCCTTTAGTGAGCTTCACGTAGTGACAAATTTGTGCCATTCGGATTCATGTTGTTTACAAACTTTGAGTTCGGTGAATGTTAGGCATAGTCATTCGATGTTCCTCATGTCATTCACCGACTTATGAAATCTCACATAGTACTCATAGACACTCTCATCGGTTTCATCTTGAAGTGCTCAAATTCATCATACAACCGTGATTCTCTGTCTTCCATAGTTAATTCGAACACGAGAGAAGCATCTTGACATTATCCCACACCCTTCGCTCGTGTTGTGATTGATCGACTTGTAGATATCTTTTGGAAGACCTTGAAGTACGATGTTAGAAGCCACGATATCGACATCAAATCTCTTTTCTCCTTATCATCGAGCTCATCATATGTCTTTGGTCATCAATTCCATAGATCATTGTTCCATCTTCACCGTATCAATTAAGTCTTTAGTCGTCTCAACCCGATGTGGTCCTTCATCAATGGATTTGAGAATGTTGACTCCATTTTCCTTTCCAAGACAAGACAATCGATTCGTTGAGCCCACGAGTCGTAGTCGGTTCTATCAAGCATGGGTGGACGAGTATCTCGAATCACCGCTTGAACATCCTCGACAGCAGTGGAGATGATTGTAGGGCGTTGGTAGACATGATGACAAAATAAGCGGGATTTTATAACTCTATGATTAAACCGGAAATAGATTCTTTCACGGATTTTACTAAATCAAGAAAAACCGTATTCAAAGGATATTACCCAAGTCGCTAGGAAATCTTGAACCAAGTCGCTAACTACTAAGTCGCAATAATCCCAAGTCGCTAACACACGGTCAAGTCGCTATATAACAACTCGCTAAGATACAAGTCGCTAGCAAAATTTTGATGACAATTCGCTAAGATCCAAGTCGCTAAAATGTCAAGTCGCTAAATAGCAACTCGCTATGCACCAAATCGCTAACACCAAGTCGCTAACGAACAAAAGTACAAGTCGCTAACGTCCACCAAGTCGCTACCGTGGTGGAGAATCCACTAAGTGTATCGTTTGTCGGCTTGTCTCACTAGACAAGTCGCTAACCCTAACTCGCTACGACTTTCAACTACAACTCGCTACCAAATTGTAAAGCAAGTCGCTACCAAGAAAACTTTTCCGTGGCTCAAGTCGCTAGCATGAAAACACATAAACACCACTTTTCAATCCAAAACAACCCAACTACTATGATTCAAACCTTCTAAATCAAAACCTAAACACTTGAGATGATTCTAAACACAAAAGTACTACCAAAATCCAAACTTTAACACTAGAAATCAACCAAATGATGCAAAACCACTAAACTTTTCAAACTCAAAAACCACCTAAAACCACTAGAAATCCAAAGATATGTAAGATATGATCTAACCATGGCTCTTGATACCATTTGTAGGATATTGGTTTCACATACACATCAAACCATAACAAAAGTGGGCGATAAGGTGAGTTCTAGAGAGAAGTTAGAGGTTTAGGAACTTAGTGAGAGAAAGAAAAGATCTTATTATGAGCTCCAACTCTCTACCTTGGAAGGTAGAGAGTATTTATAGTCTTATAATAAACGCCACACAACGGGTGTGGATCGGGCATACTGGTGGGTAAAGACCGTCCGTCCTCCATGGTGTTACGTAACTAAATACTACTTAACTTAAAAGAACTACGACTACGAGCTTTCTAACGATTACATATACTTGAGGTGACCGACTCTTTAATACACGGAATTTCTAATTCCTAACAGATAAGCACTTACCTCGGTGAATTCTCTTACAATAACGATTATCACGCCACATTAAAGTTGCTCCTTTTGAAGCACTCTATGGAAGAAAATGCCGATCGCCCGGTTTGCGGGCGAAGTTGGAGAAGTACAACTCACAGGCCCGAAATTGTCCAAGAGACAACAGAAAATATAATGCAAATTAGGCAACGATCGCAAGCAGCTCGAGATAGACAAAAGAGCTACGCAGATGTTCAAGAAAACCAATGGAATTCGGTCGAAGACCGTGTAATGCTCAAAGTATCACCACAGAAAGGAAGGTTAGATTCGGAAAAGAGGAAAACTCAAACCTCGATCGTCGGACCGTTCAAAATTCTTCAAAGAATTGGTCGATGGCATATAAACTAGATCTTCCAAGAACTTAGCTTAGTACATGACACGTTCCATGTCTTGAATCTTAAGTGTCTTCGGATGAAACTCTAGTCGTACTCTCAAGGACATCCACTCAATGACAAACTTAGCTTTGTCGAAGAACCCGTCGAGATCATGGACGGAGAAGTCAAGAGGCTTAAGCAAAGCCGTATTCCTATCGTTAAGGTTCGATGGAATCACAAGAAACGAGTGCGAGTTCACACGGGAGCGAGGATGTACTGCGTTCCAAGTATCCCCACCGCTCATCTAGATCACCCATGATGACCTCTACGAGTTTAACCGCGGGACGTGGTTCTCTTAAGGGGTAGGTACTGTAAGCTCCCGGAAAATTTCAGTGTACTTAGCGCTTTAATCAGAAATTAAACACGATCTATTTCGCCATGAAATTGTCTAAACGTCACATTTGCATATCACTTGGCATATGCATGATCAACGCAGCTTGAACGTTCATAAAATATACCGTTGTGATCAGAATAAAATTCCCCACGATCCTGATAACCTTAAAATACGTAACGAATACGCAAAAATTTGTAAAAATACGAATTTAATTATATCGAAAATATATTAAAATTTGTATTGGGCCTCGGAACTCATTGGACTTTATATCACCTCGCGACCCATCCCAAATTACTAATGGGCCTCGTTGTCTATTTTGAGCCCAACTCGCTTAAATACACCTTTTGGGCTCCCGTCTATTACTTCGATCCAACCTAAAGTCCAAGCCCAAAATCCTATTTGTTAAATTGGGCCTAGCCGGTTTATAGCTCTAGCCCAACACACCCTTAAAATTTTCTAATTTGTAATGTCCTAGTTGTGATTTCTAACCGGTCGAAGTCCCATAATGCACCCAACAAGGATTTCCAAAAACAAAGTATCCTACACCCAACTTGGCCACATATGTTCTTTGTATGCATGTGTGCAAAGGAGAGACAAAAACAAACAAACTTGACTAAACATTCTTTCTTTTTGTGACTAGCTGAAAAAGAAAATGAAACCAAATTAAGTCAAGGGTTACTAAACTAAAAACAAGTCAAGCAACATCTTTGGTCTCATTATGTGTCGTGTGAGAGTGAACAAGGGAGACAACCCACCATACTTAGCCACCTTACAAATGTTAGTTTAATGACCTAAACTCACTTTGACTTAGCTTTGACCCCAAGAACCATTGGATATTATGTTCCTAAAGGCTTGACAAGCCATGGCATGCTTAGAAGCTCAAATCCCACGTCTAGCACCATTCCACAAACATGGTCACATTCAAATAAACACATGACTAATAAGACTAGAACTAGGAGAGCTAAAGGATTAAATAATGGAATGGCCATGCTAATGTTTACCTTATAAACTACACCAAGACTTGACCAAGGATATCACAAACACACATACCATTCATCTTATCACTCACAAACTCTCTCAACTTACAACAAAAGGAATTGTCCACTGGGAAAGTCGAACTAGGAAAGAAACGATAAGGGTATACGCTAAGGAGTCGGGTAAATCGTATTGGATTGACGAATTATAAGGAGAACACGAGTTCTTATGGGTATCCATACGATTGCTCTTTCATCACCACCACTCCTAGTGAGTGTAGTAAGTCCTCTTAACTCACTTTCCTTAGCATATGATTATATATTATACGTTAGAATAGTTTATTGCACCTAATGACTAGTAACTCTTTATATTCATACGCGTGTGAACTAAGTTGTGCTACTCTCATGCCTTATGATCACGCCAAAACAAAAACACGACACTAGCAATCAACCTAGAAATCATACGGAAATCTTCTCACCTCTCGTATACCTTAAAACTTACGCGTAGACACTAATGGGCCTGAAGCCCGAACCGAAAGCCCAATAAGCCCAATTTGAGTCCAATAAAGATCTAACCCGGCCCAATAAGTTAAAAATAAGTCGATAAGCACTAGTCATAAGCTACCATTAAGTTATAAACGTATTTACAAAGTTTTCATTTTATAAAACCTATTTTGGACTACTTTTGCAAAAATATGAAATGTAGGGTCCAAAGGGTAACAAATTGAAAAGCTAAAGGATCATTTTATGCGTGAAACAAGTATTTTGTAAAAGTCTAGGGGCAAAAAAGGTCAATGTTGAAAGTGCAAGGGTAACATGCACGAGTGTATGTGCACATGGAAACTCCAAGGGCCGAATACGTAATTTACCGAAACTAGTATTAATAAACTTTGGGCTAGAAATGGCAAGTTTGAAAAAACAAGGATTTAAAGTGTATAAAATAAACTAGAGGGACTTTTTTGTAAATTAAATTTTACCAAGGGTTGGAAGTGTCATTTCTGAAAGTTGTATTATAAAATATATTTCGGGTGAAAATTGTCATTTTATCAAAGTTTAATGACTAAACTCATACTTTTTGTAACTCGAGGGTAAAAAGTGTAAATTCGGGAAAAGTTTAGGAAAACTTATAAAACCATCATAACTTCGTAAAAATGAGTATTTTGACCATATGAATATTTTATTTTCGGATAACGTTAAATGTATATATATATTTATAAGATTATAACTATATATATATATATATATATATATATATATATATATATATATAATCCGATAAAACACACGGGAATCTAAATACGTTAAAATACTCAACAAATCTATTAAGATCACAACGGGGGAAAAACATTTCACTTATGCGTAAGTGAGGATCATTAATTAAGGCAATGTAGCATGAAAATTTACTTAAAACGTTAAGCACGCACGAACACTATTAGATTGGACAATCCAATGATATATTGAATAAGAATATTCAACGCTCTATTATTTTGGTCGCGAACCAAAATGCTCATTTTACTGAGACTCGCCATCTCATCATTTTAGGTTTCGAGTTGGAACCTTCGCTACATTGTGCTTGATCTATTTGTGCGTGTTCATTTTCATCAAGGTGAGTTCATAGCCTCGCTTTTACTTTATTTTGCAAACCTCGTGAGGGAGATACATGCTCTAAACTAGAACACAAGGTTTTTCATAAATGCTTGATCCTCTTGATTATTGAGTGCGCCTAAGTTGTTAGCCACATGTCCCCGATCATGAACCATTAGTCACCGCGGTGAGCGTAGATATCGTGAATAGTAATATGGGATTAACGAACCCGTTTGGTTATAGAGAAATAATGGGGCGCACCATATTGAATTTCTTTAGGTAATTGGCTATTACCTCCTTTGGGGCATACTTACGTACACTGGTAATTCGGTGTATGCAGTTGAGTTTTGGTTTCATGAGCTTAGTGCATAATAATCTGTGATTTTTCTTATGATATTGTTAGTTTACAATGATCATGATCTTATACTTGTGTTCAACTTATTTTAAACCAATGGATTTCACTCAACATGTTTGTTGACCTTTTAAAGCATGTTATCTCAGGTAACCAGTAAAGATTATGACCAAGGTGCGGAACGGGGCATGGCGAGGCTTATCTGGTGGTGTAAAACATAAAAGTTGTCATTTCTTTCAAACTCATGATCTTTCTTTTGGGAAAAACACTTGATCTATTTACAATGTCTTGTAACAAACAACGAGTTTTCGATGAATGATAACTATTTTAATAAAACGTCTCTTTCGAGTCGTTTTCTATAATTATTGACTATGATCTCCATTCAAGTAACACCCGAATTAGTCTTCCGCTGTCATTAAGATTTTCGGGGGTGTTACACTGTCCTTCTATTCATCCTTTCTTTGTTGGGGGCAAACTTCCTAAGGATGCCATTCCTAGGGATATTGAGTTTGATGATGGACACGTTGCCTCCCTTGTTACTAATGCTTCTTCTTTTGTTAAGTTTCCGGAGCCTTTCCTTTATTTAGTTGGGTTGAGCCGCAATTATACTTTGGGCGATGACTTTTACCCTGTGTTCTATGATCAAGAGAATCAGGGTGGGTATACCATTTCTATGTTTTTCCTTCTGCTAATTTATTCTGGTTTTGTCCTGATTTACGTTTCTTCTTTGTTTGTTTTCTGCAACCATGGATCTGTTGTCTTTGGTTAAGAAGAAGAATACTATGGAGTTTCTTATTGATACTCGGCCACGAGAGGAGAATGAGGTTCCTTTGCTAAAACTGACCGAAGGTCGTACTATTTCTCTTGCCGCTCCCTCTTCTGGTGAAATTGGACGTGTAGCTATCTGTTCGGATATCGGGGTTTCTCGACCGTGTGGTGATATCGTCCTGCGTCCTGACTATTCAGTTTTTGATGTTGGTTTTGATAGTGGTATGGCTTCTGGTTCTAGGGGGAAGAAAAGCAAAGTTGGTATTAGCCTTTTCCATACTCCTAAGAAGGTGAGGAGTGACCTTAATGATTCTGGTTGGGCCTCTACTGGTGGTAAGTCTTCAGAGTTTATTCAGAAGTTGTTAGCTCAAAGTTCACAAACTCTTGAATATTGTTTAAATGCTTTGCCAACTCATTCTTCTTCTTGAAGCTGGGACGTCTACTGAATTATCAATTACTCCCCTTCATGAAGCTGGGACGTCTACTGAATCTGATTTTGGTTTGCTCCCTCTTGATGGTTCTCCCCTTAGGTTTGTTATTTATGCTTTCGTTTTTTCATAAATCCTTTGCTTTTCCTGCCTTTTATTCACTTGTTCTTCACTTGTTTATTTGCAGTTCTCCTACCACCGTTATGACGGATGCCGTCGCTACTACCGTCCTTCCTGTTGGGAAGGGGAAAGGTCAAGTAGATGTTCCGTCTTCTCTTCCGGACAGCTTTTCTTCTATTGGCGGCATTCATCCGATTCTTGATGACCTTCGGACCTTGATATCTCAGCTGGGGACATTCGTACTGTTGATGATCCGGACTCTAGTTCTTCATCTAGTGTCCATGTTCCGAAATGGAATGTTGCCAAGAGTTCGTTTTTTGATGATGTTGATGAATGTCGTGTTATGGTGGATGAGTTCGCTCCTTCTACCTTCTTTTCCGCTGTTCGTGATATGGGGTATGAGCGTCTCCTTGGTGAGTTTAACGTTGTTGTGGCACGACAATTGTGCTTTAGTTCCGAAGTTCGTTTGCGTTTAGAGTATAATGTTATGGAGCGGAAACGCTTATTGTCTTTATTGGCAAGTAAGGATAAGGAGATTTCAGTTCTGAAGTCTAAAGTTAATGATGCTACTTCTTCTGTGACATCCTCCGCCGTTGCCTCTTTAGCAGCTTCTGCTGCGGAACTCATGTCTTTGAAGAACCAGGATTCTGCTCTTGAGGAAGAACGGAATTCTCTTTGAACTGAGGTAGCGGCACTTCAATCGTCTCTTGATGTGAAGGATTCTGAGTCGCTACTTTGAGGGATGAAGTTATTGCTCTCAAGTCTTAGAATTCTAATCTTTCCGGACAGGTGTTCGTCCGTGTCTTTTTTAGCTAATTGTTCTATTTGTATGTATTTCCGCTGCTTCCTGACTGTTTTAGTTGCAGATACGTACCTTGGAGGAGTAATGCTCTAAGGTCCGCAGCCAAGTTCCTTCCTTTTTTGCTTTGTAGGAGGAATTCTGTAGAATTCAAGATGCTAAGATGGTTGTTCTTAAAAAGAAATTTGATTCGACCGTTGCTGATTTGTATGCTTTGGCTAGTCATCTCGATGAATTTTTTCCTCATTTCCTTACGCTGTTGTATAGCCGGAGTTAGTTGTTAACTAACGGTATGAGTCTGGCCGTGTTTAAGTGTTTGAATTCTCCGGAGTATACTACGGCCATGGCAGAAGTTATTGAGCGTGCTGTCGATAAGGGTATGCAAGAAGGTTTGGCGGCGGGCATTGTTTATGGTAAGGAGAACAGAAAGCTTGCTGAGCTTGCTGTATATAACCCTTCTGCGGAAGAACATTTACTTTATGTGCTTAAGTCGAGTAAAGATGCTTGCATTGCGGATGTTATGGATCTTCTTCATGTTGATGGGCCTTCCGCGAACGCTCCTATCATTGCAGGGTTACAGCCGGATCTTAAGCAACTTGTCGTTCCTGTTTATGATAAGGATGATAATGCTGTTGTTGGTAGCAGCTCTTTGTCTTGCTCTCTGGAGGGTGTTCAAAAGAGAGTTGATCAGGTTAGAAGATGTCTTGGTGCTCATCGGTTATCTGTTGCTGATGTTTATAATTCTTCTGTTGATCGTTTGTCCGTTCGTAATGTTGTGGGGGTGGAAATATCTTTAACTAGTGAGTTAGCCTCTGCTTCCACTACTTTGCCGCTTGTGCCTCTTCCTGTCAGCACCTCTGATATCTCTACGAGACCTTTTTCTGTTGAAGATTATGATGTTGGTGGGTCAAGCATCCTTGTTGAGGCTGCGAACGATCCGCGTTCTGGAGTTAGTGAGGTCCCCGCCATTCTGTCTGAGCCTGAAGCGAGTGTTGTTGCTATGATACAAACTTAGTTTTTCTTGATTTTTATGGATGCCTTGTGATCCTTTGAACAATATTTGTCCTTTTCCTTCTTTGTGATTTTTCTGATAGTTGCATGCTGCTTTTTGTTTGTATTTCTGCACGTTGTTCGCTAATTTTGCTTATGCTATAACTTCTTCTTTTCGTAATTTCCTGATGCTTTTTGTACATGCCATTTCTCGCTTTTATTTTGCTATTTTAACGTTATACGGATATGAACGTAGTTAACAATCTTTTACGCACGTACCTCTTTTAGCTTGTGCGGTGCTATTTTTAACGTTATACGGATATGCACGTTTGTAACAATCTTTGGATAATTTTGGGCTATCCTCCCAGTACTGGGCTTGCAATACCTCTTACGTACTTTGGTGATTATGCTGTTCACCAGTGGGTTATTCGTGATAACTCTATGTTATTCGGAAATAACATATTTGGGTCATGCCCAATTCTTGTGCTTGCGCGTCTTATGCACTTAATAAAAATAAAATCATTTTAAAGAATAAAATAATGAAGGTAGCTAATCTTAATTTTTTTATTAATTGATCACATTTTTAAATACTTTACAAAAATAGGTAAATTCAAATACATTTTATACTTTCGTGTTACCAGTCTTACTCTTTTACTTCTATAGCTACTGGAGCCGTGTTTCTTTCAGAGCTTTGCTGAAGACGGACATCGTTTTCTTTGCTTCTTGGAAGATTTCCTTATTGCGGAAGTTTGTTTTGATGGTTGTCCGTAATGCGACCCTTCTATTATTGTCATTGTTGTTTTTCCACTGGTTTTGCCGGTGTGGGTAACGTCTTTGTGAGTATTTGTGCTCTCTTCGTGGGCTAGAACCCTCTCCTCGTATGCTACTTTTTCCTCTGAGATCTCATGTCACTCTCTTCTGACGATGATCCCTGAGGAGCTACCAGGCTTTTACCTTTCATTTTTCGAATAGTTCCGTCTTTTTGAAAGTGTAGCCTGTGAGGGTAGCTTTTATATATATATATATCCAGACACCTGCAGGCTAGTCATTTTTAGCTTACATTCAGTCTGTCCAACCTGATTCACTCGGGTTGGTAGACGTGTTCTTGTCTGGGGGCCGGGATGCAACAACAATAGGATGAATACGTAGTTTGCATCCTTTGTTGCTTGTCATTGTAAAGGAAGCTTCTTAATAGCTAGGGGCTTCTTGATGTAGCTCCTTGCCCCTAGCGTTCCTTCTTATCCTTCCCTAAGGACCCTTCCTTTTCCACACTCCATAATTCCCGCCCTTACCATTTCACTTCCCTCGTGGCTCCTTGACCCGGCTGTCTCCTCAGTTGACCCGTGAGCACCTGTTCGATCTTGTTTCCCAATGGCTGCTGGGAGTCTAATCAAAGTAGTGTTTCGGTCGCCGGTGTCGCTGCCCTAATTGGCAAGGTACTTGGAAATGCCATAGGAGTAGGTTTGAATGACGGGGCGTTATGATGTGTTGTGGTGGTGGGTGATTAGTCGTCATTTTAGAACGACTAAGTACTATTAGTAGTCATTTAAGAACATATTTTGGTTCTCTTCGTGTTCTCCTTTGTATTATTCTTGTGAGGGTGATAAAGGTTTGGGCTATGTATGGTTTTACTGCTGTTATGTTGGCGATATGCTGCCATGGGAATGAGCTTCTTCAGACTTTTCTTGTTAGGAGTGTTTGATTCTGGAGAACGACGGTTATTGTTTTTCTTTTCTTGTGTTCTCCTTTTTTACTTCGCGTATTTATAGCAAAGATTTTACTGTTTTGCATGTGCTAGCGTTTGTCTTTTTCTACCAGTTAGTAGGTTAGTGCGTGTCTAGGCTCGTAGCCTGGGTGTCTATTCTTCTATTTGATTTGACATGATATTCCTTGGGAAGGAACGTGTATCTGTACGTGCATATTTTCTCTTCTCTCTTGTTATCTGGATAAGGTTTAGCCTTTTGCTTCCGCCCTTTCTTTTTTTTGTTGAGTATTTCCCTTTCCATGACTGTATTCATTATGTCATGTCTGCCGCGACTTCTTGCGTACTTCTTTTGGTGCGCTACTTCTTCCAAGGCTAACTCTTTATAGGTTACGGGTCTTTGTTTCTTTTATTCTCTGGGAACCGTTTCCGCATGCATTCGTAGTGTGTTTCCATCTTTTACTGTTGCTTCTTTCCGCATGACCTTCCGCGGTTCGATTGTTTTGACGTGGCAGTGCGCCTTTTTAACGTTTATACTTTCTTCTTGAGTCTTTTTCTATTTGAGGTTTATAGGGTTAAGATCTTCATTCGCTTTGCCAGGGATATCCTGATGCGTGCTCGTTTTATTGGCGCTCCTGCATTTCTTCTGCTGAAGTTCCTTTCCCATTTTTCCCTTGATGCGTGCTTATTCTTGCTACTCATCAACTTCTATCATTGCCCTTTCTTCCTTTCTTCTCTCTGCTTTTTCAAATGCAGACACTCTTATGTGGTGTGTCTTGCTTTTCCGTGAAATTCACAGAACTTCCTTTCAATTTCCTTCTCAGCTGTCGTGGTTGGGAAAAGGTTTGTGGATCTTTCTTTCCTTTGCGCTGTTATTTCCTCGAAAGGTTTTCGTGGGTTGCGGAAACCATGTTGCCTTTCTCTTGTTCTTGGCTTATCCTTAAACGCCTTTTTGAAATTTTGTCGATGCTTTACTGTTGTTCGTTCCATTGGTCTTTGCACCCATTGCCTTTTTCCTTTACGACTTCCCGCAGCTACTTACCCTCTTAGGAAGGAAGAAGTTATGTTCATTACTTCGTTCATCGACTTCGGGATTATGTCGTGTAACCGCTTAATCAGTTCCGGATCAGTGATCGCATGCATGAATCCTGAGACCTTCATAATTTCTGGGGCTCCTTTATGTCTTTTGTTTCTTCTTTGAACCCCCGTACAAAGTCTTCTGTTAGCTCTCTATCCTTTTGCTTGATGTGATGAAGCTCCACAGGATCTTTGATACATTTCTGTAGAAAACTAGAAGGGGGAGTTGAATAGTTTACCGATTAAAAGCTTTGTTTTGAAACTTATTGAAATATCAATTGATATTGATCTTAAGTATGTTAGTGAAATATGCAAGCAATATGTAATAAGTAAATAGGAAAGAAATGATCAAACCACAACAAGTTGTTTATAGTGGTTCGCCTACAAGGACTCTTTTTCCTTGCCCTACTCCACTCCCGAGTCTCACACTCGAGAGTTTAACTTCACTAGTCAACAAGCTCCTTTCACCGTGGAGAAAACCTTTACACTTAAACACACTATTTCCCGACACTAAGCTAGATGTCGAGTTCTTTCCAAGGGTACAACTACTCCCACACACAATGTATTTTGAGGACTAAAATACTAACCACTCACACTCACAAGATTATGATGGTTTGATACAACAATGAAGTATAGATCAACACTAGATCATACAACACTAAACAAACAAGACTTCCAACTTCTCGTTGAAGCTTGAATATGACTTGATCTTCTTTGCTACAAAGAGATCACTAATATGATATGAAACCGAGTTAGAAAGGTTAGAGAAGATATGTATGAGAGTATGTTAGAAAGGGATGAGAAACTACTTGGCTTGGCATTGCTATTTATAGCCAATTTGGACGAGAGATCACGGACCGCGGACCCCTTAAAAGGGTTCCGCCCGTGTACCAAAATGGTACCGCCAGTCTGACAGTCAAGATATCAAATCTTGCCTAAAGTCAACTCTATCTATGTAAGATTGTGCAAGATATGAAGAGTACAAATCTTCACAAAATATCTAATGGAATCTTTCAATGATCTCCATGATGTAATACATGATGTCAAATGTTGTATTACTATTAATAGAAATATGCAAATGCTTAAGTAGTGTTTGGTTTTAAGAACCTAACACATTCTACAAACTACTATCATACATAATGATTAGAGTCATATCAAGATGTTACTAATCATAAATGTAAATGCTTGAATGATGAATATATTGTTTGAGAAAGCTTGTTTTAATATCTAATAAACTTGACAAGCTTTAAGCTTTTATAAATTAAATTTACTTTTGTCGTTAACAAAACTTAGGCAAAGATCAAAAATATAAATAACGTTTAATGACGATATTTGTATTAACAATTTCTTTTGCTGTAGGAAGTTAGTCAAGAAGGCTTCCTTTAGTTTATCATAGCTATCTATCGACTCGGGTGGAAGGTCGTCAAACCAGACCCTAGCGGATCCAGTTAGCGTAGAGTTGAACATGTGACACCACGTTTAATGACGATATTTGTATTAAATTTTATTTTTATAAAAGAAACAAAGTTTGTACAAGAGTTATAAAATATTAGTTTTAGAACTTTGAAAAGGAAATGATAATGCAGTGTATGAATTTTGACTTTTATGAAAGTCAAAGAATTCACTAGTTGATGCATGATGTTGACTTTTCGTAAAGTCAAAGTATGCGCTTGACTTTTAAGAAAAGTCAAGTATTATCAATGAGAGTTCTGTTTGACTTTTACAAAGTCAATTGTATGCGCTTGACTTTTTCGGAAAAGTCAAATATAAATAATTTTCAAGTTCTATATTTTCTCCCCCTTTTTGTCTCAACAAAAAGAAGAGGCTATGCGGAATGTAATGAGCCCGAGCTTATTATCTCCCCCTTGTTCAAAGCTCCCCCTAAATTGGGTGCTTTAATGGGAAGATACATGGATTGTGAAAATAAAGCTACAAAAAAAATGTTAGTAATAATGATCATTCACAAGCATTTCCAAACACTATGTAATGACACCAACAATGTAATAAACAACATTCATTAGTTAAAATTTTTCATGAATCAAAATCATGAAAAGAGAACACAATGATGTGTTTCTAGTACAAGAAAATAAAAATTATCCTAAAAAAAAACAAATAAAAGGCTATTCTAAAAACCATCCTAAAGTGATGGTGGATGGGAAAGAGCGTTGAGACGCTCAAGAATGTGGTTGAGGATGAACCTCATTTCTTCGTGGAAGTCATGGACCATAATCCGGGTCCGTTCCACTTGTTTGACCCGCTTGCTCACAAGTTGAGCAACCATGCCTTGGAGGGTAGAAAGTTTGCGGAGGTTGTGGTGGTGGAATGGTGGATGTGTTGGTGGTGTTGGGGATGTTTGGAGTGGTCATGATGGATGCAAGCAAAGCACTTTGCATTTGCATTGTCTCACTTAGTGAGAATCCACCATGCCTTTGAATTGGTGGAGGTTGTGGAGTTCGGCTTGAATCTCCTCTCTAGTGGGATTGTCATCCCACATGCTCTCCGAATGTCCTCAATATGAGGGACATTGATGATGGAAGTGGATGATCCCGTATAAAGGACCATGAATGTCCTTGTGAATGGGGTGGAAAAGGAGAGGTCTTGGCCCTAATGGGCGTTTGGGTCAATGGATGACCGAGGTGATTCATGAGCGATTCGCTCAATGGTGCCAAAGGATGGCAATGGTGGTGGATGACTTGGCCTGAGAGGCAAGTCTTCCAAGTCCTCTAAGAAAGGATTTGGTGATGTTGGTGAGTTGAAAATAACTCCATGGGAGTGAGAGTGGGAGACCTTGGTGAAGGTGGTGAGGGTGTTTTGGATGTTTGGATGGGTGCCGGTGGAGGTGAAGTAGGTGTTTTTATTGGTGGTGGAGTGGTGATCACAATGTGTGATGAAGTAGGTGTAGCTAAGGTAAGGTGTGTATCATCTCTAATGGGAGATGAGATTGTGAGTGGTGAAGATTCGGATGATGAGCTAAGATTAACAAAACAACAAGGCCTTACGCTCATTCTAGCGGTTTTCTTGCAAGGTTTTGGTGATGATTTAGTCATTTTTAAGTTGGGTTTTGATTTGCTAGATAGTAATGAGAATGAAGAAGGTGTGAGGATGATCATGGTAAAGCCTTTCAATTTATAGAGGTAAGAAATTGTTGAGAAATGGTTTGATTTGATGTTGAACCATTGAAGAGATGAGGTTCCTAATGATTTGGAAGTGGGTTGAATGCTAGTCATATCACCCAAGTCAATCCATACAAAGAAGATGGAGTGAAGAAGAAAAGATATGCAATAAATGTGTTCTAGTGAGTGGAATTTCCTAATATTGATTACCACGGATTTGAAGGTACCAAAATTTGGTTCCTTCCTTTATGCCAAAGGGCTCCTTGGGTGGATTTTCAAATTTTGAATTTTGGTGGGAAATGGATTTCTTACATCCCTTAGTGAATAATACTAGTTTTAATAACGATATAAACTAGTTAAGATTGATTTATAAGTGATGGAAGATAATTTGGAATCACGAAAGAGTCGAAATTCGAAAATTACCCGGAGGATCCACGGCACCAAAATCATACAGACGGAACCCAAAAAAGGGCCGTCTGGTCCGCCTGCAGATATGGCGGTACTAATTAATATAAAGGACGGTACCAAAATAATGGTGCCGTCGGATCCGTGGAGAGTCGAAAATGGATGAGTTTTTCTCAAAACCCGAAATTTCCAACACAAATTTTTCTCAAAACTGTTATACTAAACATTTCTAGTTAGGAAAAGTAAATAACACATATGTAAACATAGAGGAGCATAGATTTTGAGCAGGCTTATTGATTTTCACAATATAGTGAAAATGGGTAAAATTTGATAGCATACTTGTGCTATCCCCCTGCATGAGATTGTTAGCATACACCATTGTTTCAAGTTATATTATCATCCTACATAATAAAAGTAACTAAATAGTATCAAACATTAACGATAATGCATTGTCCCAAACACTCCTTAAAGTACCCTTATTTGTCCAACTTCTTGTAAATCTTGTTCATCATCCTACCAAGGCACTTGAACATTCCCTTAGTTTGCTTGAATTCTGCTGATTCATTCTCAATCTCGGGAAGAGATGTGTAATACTCTTGAGGTGGAAGACGAGAGCTTGGAAGACCATCCTCGGAGCTATTTGATGATGATGATGAAGGAGTTGGAGGTTGAGCTCTCTTGCCTTTAGTCTTAGCAACTCGAGCATCACTCAAAGGTACAAAGATGTGAGGGATGAGATCATAGTGAAGGTGCATCCCTTTTGGGGTTGGTGGAATTGGAGCGAAGTTTCTATAGAGACGGGTGAGAAGCATCCCGTATGGAAGAGCAACGGATCCTTGAGTTGGAATATCAATCATTCTTCTAGCTATGTAGTAGGCTAAGTTGAATGGTTGTCGGGTGACAAGTTGTAAAGCATGTGGCAAAGACAAGCGTTTATGTGATCCCTATTCCTATGGTGCTAATGACGTTTGCTCTAAGTAACTCCTCCCATTTCTTAAATTCATGCTTAAGTTCATTGAGCTCCATTCCATATGGATCTCGGTCTACCTCTTTTCCTTTCGGGTTACTCGGGTTGTATCCGTTTTGGGTTAAAAGGTGTTCACGGATGACATCCTTATCGGCTAAACGGGTTATGTAGGGAAGAGCGGTCATTGATTGCATCAAGGGCGGTGAGTGACCACTTATCCGTGTAGACACAAGTTCCTCGGTTGGGAATTCCTAGTACTCTAGCAAATTCACTTAGGGTGATGGTGTAGTCATTTTGGTTGATTCTAAAGCTAAGACAAAATTCATCATCATCTTCATCACTAAAACCGTCACACTAGCATAGAATTCCAACACGAACCTAGGACAAATTGGTTCATCAATGTCAAGAAGACAATCGAATTGAATGGCGGCTAGTTCTTCACGAAGATTGGTATGCTCAAGGAAGGATGGTGAATGGTTCTACCCTCGTGGAAATACCTAGATTCTAGACCCCTAAATATTTCTACTTGTTCCTTGGTGAGTCCTTTGGTTTTGTGGTGTTTGGGAATGTAGTTAAGAGTGTCTTTGTGATCATAGAATCTTGCGGCTACCATGGTTATTCCTAAGGACAAGGATTAACATGTTAAAAAAAAAATTAAGATAAATTTTAACGTTTTTTGATTCTAGTGTGTGCCTATATGAAAACAATTTGGAGTTGCGGTTATCTCGACTCATTTTATGCACAAAATGGTTTTAGTGGAGTGTTTGGCAAATACCATGAGATAACCCAAATGCTCCTAATTCAATGTGGCTACATTTGAATATACCCGGGAGTGCATATTAGTTATGCAATACCTTTAGTATTCAAGAGCATGCAAGTGATGAAAATTCTAACGTTTCTATTTGTATTAGCAATGAAAAATGTTTTCCCTGTGAGAAGCTTTTCAAAACTTTTGACATGGGGTGTTTGGTTGTTTGAATAAGGCCTTATATTTATTATCTATCAATTAGTGGAAACATGATTTTGTTTATGCAATATGATAATGTAGTACCTAATTTGAATGACTAGTTATGCAATTTGCCAATTGAATTCATATTTGGTATAAAAGCATACATAAAACCCCATGTAATGATTTGTGATAGTTTTGTGCATAAATAAGAATCCTAGACTCAGAATTAAGAGATGAAATGTAGTTAGGATACTTACAATGATGTTATCTTTAGTGATTAGTGAGTGGGAAGATGACAATAATGAGCTTGGTTTAAGTTTTACACGTTTTGGTAAAGTGGGTTGTGAGGAAGAAGATGTTATGTATAAAGTTTGTTTTGTACAGAGACACCACGGACCGACGGCACCAAATTTTTGGTTCCGTCCGTGTTGTCGCTTGGTGCCGTGGCTACTGATGGTAAACAAGACAAAATTGTTTTGGTTTGACTATTCTAATGTTTTAGGCTATGTTTATCCTACATGCTTGGTTCCATTAACCCTAAACCAAGTCTAAGAAGATTAAAAGGTTCTCGTTTAAGAGGTTTAGTAAAGATGTCGGCAATGTTGTCTTGGAGGATACTTTCTCGATTGAAATGTTTCCTTTTGAACATTGTCGCGAAGAAAGTGATGACGGATTTCAATGTGCTTTATGCGAGCATGTTGAACGGGATTCTTGCTAAGATCGATGGCTCCTTTGTTGTCGCAAAGTATCACAATGTCGTTGAGATGAATTCGTAGTCTCGAGAGCTTGCTTCATCCAAAGAGCTTGTTGACATGCTTTTCCTACCGAGACGTATTCGGCTTCAAGAGTAGAGATGGCTAAAGCCGTTTGCTTCTTTGCAAACCATGAGGTGAGACAATGTCCAACAAAAGTGCAAATACCACTTGTACTTTTTCTATCGACATAATCACCGGCATGATCCGAGTCGGCATACACTATGGTTTCTATACTGTTCCTTTGGGATACCATAATCCTAAACACGTTGTTCCCTTAATATATCTAAAATCCTTTTAATGCTTCTAAGTGTGATGCCTTTGGGTTTTCTTGAAAGCGAGCACATAGACAAACACTAAACATAATGTCGGGTCTACTAGCCGTAAGATAGAGTAGACTACCAATCATTCCTCTATATTTAGTGTTATCTACGGATTCACCTTCTTCGTCCTTGGTGAGTTTAGTGTCCGAAGACATAGGTGTTTTAGTTGGTTTGGAATCTTCAAGACCAAATTTCTTAAGCATATCTTTTATATATTTAGATTGATTAAAGAAAATACCATCTTCTAGTTGTTTAATTTGAAGTCCTAGAAAGAAGTTTAACTCACCCATCATACTCATTTCAAACTCGTCATGCATGATTTTAGAGATATCATTACATAGTTCTTGACAAGTTGATCCGAATATAATGTCATCAACGTATATTTGAACAATAATAATTTGCGATTCCTTTTTCTTAGTAAAAAGAGTATTATCTACTAATCCCATAGTATATTTTTTATCAATAAGAAAAGTCTTAAGACGGTGCGTACCAAGCTTTAGGTGCTTGTTTAAGGCCAGTATAATGCTTTCTTGAGTTTGAAGACATGATGTGGTTTCTCAAAGTCGGTAAACCGGAGGTTGAGCAACATACACTTCTTCGTTAATAAACCCATTAAGAAAAGCACTTTTAACATCCATTTGAAATAATTTAAAATCATAAGCACATGCATAAGCAAGTAATATTCTAATAGATTCAAGTCTAGCTACCGGTGCATAAGTTTCATCATAGTCAATTCCTTCTTGTTGATTATAACCTTGTGCAACAAGCCTAGCTTTGTTTCTAGATACTATACCATTTTCGTCCATTTTGTTTCGAAGACCCATTTTGTTCCAATTATAGTTTGATCTTTGGGTTTTGGAACTAGTTTCCAAACATCATTTCTAACGAATTGGTTTAATTCTTCTTGCATGGCCATTACCCATGATTCATCTTTTATTGCTTCATTTATGGTTTTGGTTCAATGGTGGATACAAAACAAAATGATTACTTTGATTTTGAGCTTGTGATCTTAAGGTTCTTTGATTAAGTTTTCCTATGACCTTTTCTAATGGATGACTTTTAGATTCTTTTATGTTGACAATTTCCTTATTTAATGGTTCATCTTACTTGTTATTATTAATTTGACTTTCAATTATTTGACTTTCAACTAAGTCATCATCTACCAAAGGTGATGTCTTAGAGGGAGGTGGACTTTCGCCAAATGTTATGTTCAACGATTCCTCGACTATCATTGTTTCTTTATTTAGGACAATGTAAGCTTTACTAGTTTGAGAGTAACCAAGAAATACACCTTCATAAGACTTTGGGTCAAACTTGGTGAGATAATCCTTAGTGTTAAGAATAAAACATTTACAACCAAAGACTTTAAAATATCCTAATGTTGGCTTTTACCTTTATAAAGTTCATATGGTGTTTTGTTTAGGAAAGGACGATTAGGACTCTATTTAAAATATATGTAGAAGTGTCAACGGCGTTACACCAAAACTTTTGAGGAATGTTTTGTTCATTAAGCATTGTTCTACTCATTTCTTGAATTGTTCTATTTTTACGTTCTACTACTCCATTTGATTGAGGTGTTCGTGGAGCGGAAAAGTTATGTGTTATACCATTTGTATCACAAAGTTTCCAAATTGAGTTTCGTTGTCAAATTCACGACCATGATCCGTTCGGATCGACACAATTTGACACCTAGAAGATTTTGAATTTTCTTGCTAAGTGTTTCAAATTTATCAAAAGCTTCATTTTGGTTTTCAAAATAACGTCCAAGTAAATCTTGAGTAATCATCTACTATGACCAAAGTGTATAAGTTGCCTCCATAGCTTCTTATAGCGGATGGTCCAAACAAGTCCATATGTAATAATTCTAGACACTTAGATGTAGATACCATATTTTTAGATTTGTGACTACTATGTGTTTGCTTACCAATTTTGCAAGCGTCGCAAAAGTGTTGGTCATATTTTAGTTTTGGCAAATTCCTAACTAACTCTTTTGAAGATAGGTTTTGTATAAGTCTCATATTAGCGTGACCTAAGCGTCTATGCCAAAGAGATGAGCTATCGCCTAATGTTGTTAGGCAAAGTTTGTTATTATATGTTTTATCTATTTTCATGACGATATGTTATTTTTCCTAACTCCTTTAGCTATGGTGATACCATCTTTTAGTATTTTACTACCATTTTCATCAAATAGTACTTTATACTTTTTATCGCATAGTTGGCTAATACTAAGTAGATTAAATCCTAACCTATCCACATGAGCAACATTTTCAATAGTTAGAGAGTTATGAGCAATCGCATTTTGCCAATGATTTTGCTTTTGAGATTGCTACCGAAGTGACATTACCTCCGCCATACTCTTGGTATGATGAGAAGAGACTTTGTTGCCGTCATGTGTCGTGAGCATCCACTATCTTTATCCATTCATCGGGTTCCAATCCAACTTTCAAACATACCTAAGAAGCGAATAACTCAAACATTTGGTCCCCAATATCTCATGGGTCCGTTTGGGTTAAACATACCATTATTTGATTCATGTATGGAAATGATGGATAAGGGTTCCATGGCATGTAATCCGGAGTTTGATATGGTCTAGAAAGTTTTGATTCCAACCGTTGTGTTGGTAGTTAGGTTGAACGTTGTGGTTGCTCTTAGGAAAGAGGCGTTTGGAAAAGAAGTTTTATGTCGTTGTTGAGTAGTTTTTGATCTAAATTCATTTTTAATAAGTCCTACTCCGATATAATGGCTGGTTTTAGTTTAACATTATCATTGGTTTTCTTTGTTACTTTAACAAATTCAATGCGGTCCAGATTGCGAACATTCTCGTTTCAAGTACCCGGTACCATTTGCACAACGGACGGAACCCTTTTTGGTTCCGTTCGTCCGTCTTGTCTGACAGCAGCTTTGATGAATGTTCGTCCCTTTTCGGCCGTTTGTTTTGACTCTTAGGAATTAATACTTCATTAAAACCTAGCCCATTCATGTCTCCGGTGTTTTATGGATTTTAACTATTTCATCGGCAATAGCGATGTTTTGTTAAACCTTTTAAACTTAGAATTATTTTCTATTAAAACTTCTTGTGTGAGCTTTAGTTTTCTATTTCAAGATTAAGCTCTTGACATGATTTACAATCATTGTCATTTGCTTTTCCTTTTCAAGTCGTTTTGCTTTTCTTTTAACTCATATACCTCATTTTCCAAAACTCTTTTTAGTTTTAGAAATTTATTTTAGTTATGATTTTTAGACTTAGCTCACACAATTGATTATATTGTTTTTGCAAGGTGTCATCATCTATAGAAGAATAATGTGACAACTCGAAATTTCAGGTCATTTCTCAAAACAATTTATGCTTCATTATTTCAACATTTTTAGTAAACTTGGTTTACTTGTTTCAAATTCGCGTAACCTTGGAGGTTTAGCGGCGAATTCATGATCATGACATCACGTACATTTCATATGGATTATGATTAGTCTACATTTCATTGACATCATGTGCATCTCATTGATTCATGCACGACATTTCATTTCACCCTTCAACGCGTAATTTTTATTTAATAATTTTAATCGCGTGAGTTTTTATTTTGATTATTTAACCCGTTACTTTCAAAAATGATCCCGAGGTATTTTTAAACTTACATTTAGTTCATAAAAACTATATTTTTAGTTTTCCTAGTGTTTCAAATTTATTCGGTATATTAATCGTTAAAGTTAAATTATTACGACACTTTTCTTAAAAATTATTCGATAATTATTGTATCACTCAATTTACACAAGGAATGTATTTTTACAATTTTTATTACCTCAATACATTCTATTTTGATCTATTAAAAACTTACTTGTACCAAAAAGTTACAACTATCTACACTTTCCTTACATTTTCTTACAAGTTACAAGTATCTTACACAAATAATACACAAAGATATACAAGTTGCAAAAAAAAAAAAATATAATATGGGGAAACATTAACCCCTAATAACCGGCCAAGGGGGGGGAAAAATAGGGGAATGCATTTATTGATGGCTCATTTTTCTTCTTGATTGTATAAAACCACACTTCAAGTAATACATTCATTTTTTCATTCAAATAATTCACATAGATAGCAAAGTTTTCTCTCTGCTTCTTCCTCATCATCAACCGCCATCAAGGAGTTTTACAAGAGATCATCAAAATTTTCATGCTCTTGTGTTTATACAATCTAGTACATACTCTTTATATGGTTTTGAAATAAAAACCAAGAGTATTTAGGATAATCCTTGTTACTTTCACCTCATCACTATCACTTGTAAGCATATTTTTATCACCCTCATGTTTCCTTTTCATTTTCATATGATTCTTTTCATTTTTGGAGCTTATATGCATGTTATGTGATTTATACCATTTATTTCATGATTTTAGAACTTATATATACTTATGGTCATCCTATAATTATTCCCATGGTATTCTTTGGTCTTGATGGTGATTAGGAACCCATGACACCCTAAGAAGGTGTATGGTAGGATTAGATTAGTTTTGGAGTTGATTTGAAGGGATTAGAATAGGTTTTGTCCGAGAAAAACTATTTTCGTAAACTATATTTTACGTTCTGTCCTTAAAACGAATTTCTGGAAAAACCCACTGATGGTACGACATTTTGGCCTTGATAATTAGAAAATATACTTTAAAACGAATCCGTGGCCTTTTGAACGGATAAAAACGGAGTTATAACGAAGCCGTGGTGAATTTTTGAAGTTTGACGACGAAACGTATATTTTTCTGAAAAATCAGCTTGCTGTTTCTACATATTTCGGGTCAAAAACGAGCCTTAAGCTTCACAAATTATTTCGACTTCTCAAAATATATTAGTTTACTTCGATACGAAGCTAAGGACATATTTTACGTGAAAGCGGTTTAAAACGACAAATATATGCACGCTTTTATAAAGTTGCCGTAAATTTTATTTTCGAAAAACTATATTATTTTTACGTTACAAGTATTCCATTAGTGTAAAGGCTATGTTGGCGGTATTTTCAACCATGATGTGAAACTTTTATAACGAAATGTCTTCTAGTAAAATCAAGTTCATCGGCCATATTTTCCAAAACAAAAAGCCGTTTGTCAAGCGGAGTTATAGAGATTTAATTACGGATGTTCAAACCTTGGCCGAAACTTATTTTCTGCACACAATTAGCAAAAACCACCATCTTTAGCCTTTGATATCTTTATGATCGAGACCTTTTGGACGAAAACTCCTGAACTGAAACTTCTAGATATCGATATAAACTTTCCAAAACCGTCGAGTTCGTTCTCTAACGATCGACGTACACCGTTTTACGACTACTTTTCCGGAGCCGTTTTTGTTGATTTCATGATTTTTCCTACGACATTGTTTTGCGACGAAAAGTAGTAATTTCACCAAAAATCATTATAAAACCATTGTAGGATGACATTTTGACGTAAAAACATGTAAAGTCATTTTGAAGGGTCAAGACGTCAAACAGTATTTTTCGACGATAAGTAATATTTTCAAAACTCATGAAATGGTATAAATAACATACGAAATGCATGCACAACATTGTATCACACATTCATGACAACATATCATCACTCGGTCATAATATTCATTTTAGGTCGCGGATAGTTTCGAGCCTCACTTTCGTGCACTTCATTTTGTTAGCATATCAATCATACCGGTGAGTTCGTAGCCCCACTTTCTATTACTTATTTGTTTTACAAACTATTTGGGGAGATACATGCTTAAATACTTATTTCACTCTTGCGAATACTCAAACCATTTATACAATTGTGTTACAATATACTTCTTATACACTTTGAACATTATGTGTGGTTTATTGCGATATGTGCCTTAATGTACTAAACTTGTTTTCAATTATGCATCAACATACATACTTTAGCAACGGTTAACTCCTGGGAGCCGCCAAAACATTTAAACTCTTTGCCAAACAACATTACTTATACTCTAGACTTGGTGTGTGTATTGACTAGACTTAAACAAACATCCCAAAGATTTATATGTTGAAGGCCATTAATTTGGATACATCCCAACGTGGCGTTGGAGGAACATCCAAATTTATATGTTGGAAGGCCATTAATTTGGACACCCAACGTGCGTCGTTGGAGGAACATCCCAATATTTATATGTTGGAAGGCCATTAATTTGGATACATCCCAACGTGGCGTTGGAGGAACATCCCAACACGAGTTGTTGGAAGACCCTTGTGGTGACATTTATACTATTAACTACCTTGATGCGCATAATCATGATTGTCACTATTTTTAGCGATGGGTTGTAAACACACAGTTGCAAGTTTTGTATGGGCGGGACTTGGGCCGAGTGGATTTATGATGCCTTTGCTTTGCGAACTATTTTAAATGAACAAAAACTTTGCCTTTGTTTTATGAACGCTCTTTTAAAGCTTTACTTGTTAATCAAACTCTATGAACTCACCAACCTTTGTGTTGACACTTTTAGCATGTTTTATCTCGTATCTAAGGCATTCACTTCATGGCATGCATTTGGACACATCATGGAGTCGTGGTGACGACGCGTCTCACTTGGGTTTTACGACTTTAAAACATCGTTTGAATTGTAACAAACTTATTTCCGCACAAGTTGAATTTCATTTGGGACCTACTTTGTAAACTCGATTGTTTTAATAAATTAAACGATGTGTTTTCCAAACGACACTTTAGGTCGCTCGATATAACTCAGAACTTTGATGCTATGACGGTCCTCCCAAGGTATTCAATTCCACCGCAAAACAGTAATTTGGGGTGTGATGATTGGTATCGAGCATCGGTTATAGAGAACTAGGTTGCATCATTGACCTAGACTATAACTACATCATCATAGCATCTCATCATTTCATCACTAGTGCATGTTCACTTTGCATACGATTTATACGTACATTTTTCGAGTTATTTACTTTCATTTCATATCGATTGTCACATGGATGCCCTTAAATACCCATCCCATTATCCTTTCCTCATACTCCAATGTGGAGAATGCCCGTCATTCCCTATCACAATTTTAACATCATTGACTCAACACCAAACAACATATGAGTCGATTAGTCCAAGCATTGCATAGTTACTCTAAATTATACATAGCCCGATCACCTATGTCTAATTCAGAAGAATCATGCGATGAAGGGAGTAGTAGGCTTATATGAGTAAGCAATTCCGTAATCGAGCCAAATTTTCAAAGATTTTCTTCAAACCACTTGTTTCAGTTTGATCCGCGTGATGCTCTTGTTTGATGAGTTGCAAAGATCGAGCTAGAAACAAGTTGTTACCTAAACCGATTTAGCCTAATCTCATGAGCTCTTGTTTGATGAGTTGTGAGATTAAGTAAAATCGGTTACCAAAAGTCTTTTGAGGGTTTTGCTCGGGAATGGAAAGTTTGCCACATCAAACCCTAAACCCGTTAGACCTAACACGAACCGAATTCGGGGATGAATTCCTTTTTGTTGGGCGAATGTGACAACTCGAAATTTCGTGTCATTTCTCAAAACAATTTATGCTTCATTATTTCAACATTTTAGTAAACTTGGTTTACTTGTTTCAAATTACGAACCTTGAGGTTTAGCGGCGAATTCATGATCATGACATCACGTACATTTCATATGGATTATGATTAGTCTACATTTCATTGACATCATGTGCATCTCATTGATTCATGCACGACATTTCATTTCACCCTTCAACGCGTAATTTTATTTAATAATTTTAATCGCGTGAGTTTTTATTTTGATTATTTAACCCACACTTTCAAAAATGATCCCGGGTATTTTTAAACTTACATTTAGTTCATAAAACTATATTTTTAGTTTTCCTAGTGTTTCAAATTTATTCGGTATATTAATCGTTAAAGTTAAATTATTACGACACTTTTCTTAAAAATTATTCGATAATTATTGTATCACTCAATTTACACAAGAAATGTATTTTTACAATTTTTATTACCTCAATACATTCTATTTTGATCTATTAAAAACTTACTTGTACCAAAAGTTACAACTATCTACACTTTCCTTACATTTTCTTACAAGTTACAAGTATCTTACACAAATAATACACAAAGATATACAAGTTGCAAAAAAAAAAAAAAATAATATGGGGAAACATTAACCCCTAATAACCGGCCAAGGGGGGGGAAAAATAGGGGAATGCATTTATTGATGGCTCATTTTTCTTCTTGATTGTATAAAACCACACTTCAAGTAATACATTCATTTTTTCATTCAAATAATTCACATAGATAGCAAAAGTTTTTCTCTCTTGCTTCTTCCTCATCATCAACCGGCCATCAAGGAGTTTTACAAGAGATCATCAAAATTTTTCATGCTCTTGTGTTTATACAATCTAGTACATACTCTTTATATGGTTTTGAAATAAAAACCAAGAGTATTTAGGATAATCCTTGTTACTTTCACCTCATCACTATCACTTGTAAGCATATTTTTATCACCCTCATGTTTCCTTTTCATTTTCATATGATTCTTTTCATTTTTGGAGCTTATATGCATGTTATGTGATTTATACCATTTATTTCATGATTTTAGAACTTATATATACTTATGGTCATCCTATAATTATTCCCATGGTATTCTTTGGTCTTGATGGTGATTAGGAACCCATGACACCCTAAGAAGGTGTATGGTAGGATTAGATTAGTTTTGGAGTTGATTTGAAGGATTAGAATAGGTTTTGTCCGAGAAAACTATTTTCGTAAACTATATTTTACGCTCTGTCCTTAAAACGAATTTCTGGAAAACCCACTGATGGTACGACATTTTGGCCTTGATAATTAGAAAATATACTTTAAAACGAATCCGTGGCCTTTGAACGGATAAAACGGAGTTATAACGAAGCCGTGGTGAATTTTGAAGTTTGACGACTAAACGATATTTTTCTCGAAAAATCAGCTTGCTGTTTCTACATATTTCGGGTCAAAACGAGCCTTAAGCTTCACAAATTATTTCGACTTCTCAAAAATATATTAGTTTACTTGATCGAAGCTAAGGACATATTTTACGTAGAAAACGGATTTAAAACGACAAATATATGCACGTTTTTATAAAGTTGCCGTAAATTTTATTTTCTGAAAAACTATATTATTTTTACGTTACAAGTATTCCATTAGCTGTAAAGGCTATGTTGGCGGCTGTTTTCAACCATGATGTGAAACTTTTTATAACGAAATGTCTTCTAGTAAAATCAAGTTCATCGGCCATATTTTCCAAAACAAAAAGCCGTTTGTCAAGCGGAGTTATAGAGATTTAATTACGGATGTTCAAACCTTGGCCGAAACTTATTTTCTGCACACAATTAGCAAAAACCACCATCTTTAGCCTTTGATATCTTTATGATCGAGACCTTTTGGACGAAAACTCCGGATGAAACTTCTAGATATCGATATAAACTTTCCAAAACCGTCGAGTTCGTTCTCTAACGATCGACGACACCGCTTTTACTTACTACTTTTCCGGAGCCGCTTTTTGTTGATTTCATGATTTTTCCTACGACATTGTTTTGCGACGAAAAGTAGTAATTTCACCAAAATCATTATAAAACCATTGTAGGATGACATTTTGACGTAAAACATGTAAAGTCATTTTGAAGGGTCAAGACGTCAAACCAGTATTTTTCGACGATAAGTAATATTTTCAAAACTCGCAAATGGTATAAATAACATACGAAATGCATGCACAACATTGTATCACACATTCATGACAACATATCATCACTCGGTCATAACATTCATTTTAGGTCGCGGATAGTTTCCGAGCCTCACTTTCGTGCACTTCATTTTGTTAGCATATCAATCATACCGTGAGTTCAGAGTCCCACTTTCTATTACTTATTTGTTTTACAAACTATTTGGGGAGATACATGCTTAAATACTTATTTCACTCTTGCGAATACTCAAACCATTTATACAATTGTGTTACAATATACTTTTATACACTTTGAACATTATGTGTGGTTTATTGCGATATGTGCCTTAATGTACTAAACTTGTTTTCAATTATGCATCAACATACATACTTTAGCAACGGTTAACTCCTGGGAGCCGCCAAACATTTAAACTCTTTTGCCAAACAACATTACTTATACTCTAGACTTGGTGTGTGTATTGACTAGACTTAAACAAACATCCCAAAGATTTATATGTTGGAAGGCCATTAATTTGGATACATCCCAACGTGAGCGTTGGAGGAACATCCCAAGATTTATATGTTGGAAGGCCATTAATTTGGATACAAACCCAACGTGCGTCGTTGGAGGAACATCCCAATATTTATATGTTGGAAGGCCATTAATTTGGATACATCCCAACGTGAGCGTTGGAGGAACATCCCAACACGAGTTGTTGGAAGACCCTTGTGGTGACATTTATACTATTAACTACCTTGATGCGCATAATCATGATTGTCATACTATTTTTAGCGGTGGGTTGTAAACACACGAGTTGCAAGTTTTGTATGGGCGGACTTGAACCGAGTGGATTTACGATGCCTTTGCTTTGCGAACTATTTTAAATGAACAAAAACTTTGCCTTTGTTTTATGAACGCTCTTTTAAAGCTTTACTTGTTAATCAAACTCTATGAACTCACCAACCTTTGTGTTGACACTTTTAGCATGTTTTATCTCGTGTATCTAAGGCATTCACTTCATGGCATGCATTTGGACACATCATGGAGTCGTGGTGACGACGCGTCTCACTTGGGTTTTACGCACTTTAAAACATCGTTTGAATTGTAACAAACTTATTTCCGCACAAGTTGAATTTCATTTGGGACCTACTTTGTAAACTCGATTGTTTTAATAAATTAAACGATGTGTTTTCCAAACGACACTTTAGGTCGCTCGATATAATCAGAACTTTGATGCTATGACGGCCCTCCCAAGGTATTCAATTCACTGCAAAATGTAATTGGGGTGTGACAAATAAGAAGAGTCGGAAAGTACCTCATTTGACTCATGTGCCATTAGAGCGATCTCTTCCTTGCTTGATTCTTCATCGTCTTCACTATCACTCCAAGCACCACTTACAAAAGCTCGTTGAGTTTTGCTCTTAGGTGGCTTGGGACATTCTCCTATGAGATGACTTGCATCACCACATCTAAAACACTTTCTTTCACCCTTGATCTTCTTATCATCCCGATCTTTCGAATGGCTTCTTTTCTTCTCGAGGTTGTCTTACAAACTTTCTCTTCTTCTAAAGAACTTTTGAAATCTCTAACGGCCATGGCATACTCCTCATCTTCACTATCGGAACAAGATTCACCATCATCGCTGATTCCGCCTTTGCTTTAAGAGCAACGGATTTGATCTTCTCCTTTCTTCCTTTGATGATCTCCGAATCTTTCTCCATTACCATTTCGTGAACTTTGAGATTGCCAATTAGCTCGCCTAGTGACATTATTGAGAGATCTTTTGATTCTTCAATAGCGGTCACTTTAGCTCTCCATTGGGATGGAGTGCTCTAAGAAATTTCCGACAAAGTTCTTACTACGAAAAGATTCATCAAGTGCTTTAAGTGATGTAATGATAGTGTTAAAACGAGCAAAGCCACAATCAATGGTTTCATCTTCGTGGATAACAAATTGTTCATATTGTTGAACAAGAAGATCAATTTTGTTATCCTTGACTTGTGAATTACCTTGATGTGTAACAATTAAAGATTCCCAAATATCTTTGGCGGTTTCACACATAAAAATTCTTTCATATTCTTTTCTAGGTAAAGCATTGTAAAGCATCATTTTAGCTTCATTATTTTAGCAACTAATTTCTTTTGTTCATCAACGGAAATATCCTTTGTTGTAGAACTAAAATCTCCTTTAACAATAATAAACCAAAGATCTATATCTTTTGATTTTACATATGTTTCAAAACGGTTTTTCCAATAGATAAATCCATTGGTTTCAAAGAGTGGTGGTCTTTGCATAGATTGCCCTTCTTTAAAGTTTTCGAATCCATGGATCGTTTCAAGTTTATAAAATACAAGTTATTTTAGAAATTCTTGAGCAACGAGGCTCGTACCAATGTAGAAAACTAGAAGGGGGGTTGAATAGTTTACCGATTAAAAGCTTTGTTTTGAACTTATTGAAAGATCAATTGATATTGATCTTAAGTATGTTAGTGAAATATGCAGCAATATGTAATAAGTAAATAGGAAAGAAATGATCAAACCACAACAAGTTGTTTATAGTGGTTCGCCTACAAGGACTCTTTTTCCTTGCCCTACTCCACTCCCCGAGTCTCACACTCGAGAGTTTAACTTCACTAGTCAACAAGCTCCTTTCACCGGCGGAGAAAACCTTTACACTTCGCTTACACTATTTCCGACACTAAGCTAGATGTCGAGTTCTTTCCAAGGGTACAACTACTCCCACACACAATGTATTTTGAGGACTAAAATACTAACCACTCACACTCACAAGATTATGATGGTTTGATACAACAATGAAGTATATATCAACACTAGATCATACAACACTAAACAAACAAGACTTCCAACTTCTCGTTGAAGCTTGAATATGACTTGATCTTCTTTGCTACAAAAGAGATCACTAATATGATATGAAACCGAGTTAGAAAGGTTGTAGAGAAGATATGTATGAGAGTATGTTAGAAAGGGATGAGAAACTACTTGGCTTGGCATTGCTATTTATAGCCAATTTGGACAGAGCTGCCTGACGGACCGCTGGACCCCTTAAAAGGGTTCCGCCTGTACCAAAATGGTACCATTAATCCGATACCAAGATATCAAATCTTGCCTAAAGTCAACTCTATCTATGTAAGATTGTGCAAGATATGAAGAGTACAAATCTTCACAAAATATCTAATGGAATCTTTCAATGATCTCCATGATGTAATACATGATGTCAAATGTTGTATTACTATTAATAGAAATATGCAATGCTTAAGTAGTGTTTGGTTTTAAGAACCTAACACATTCTACAAACTACTATCATACATAATGATTAGAGTCATATCAAGATGTTACTAATCATAAATGTAAATGCTTGAATGATGAATATATTGTTTGAGAAAGCTTGTTTTAATATCTAATAAACTTGACAAGCTTTAAGCTTTTATAAATTAAATTTACTTTGTCGTTAACAAAACTTAGGCAAAGATCAAAATATAAATAACGCTTAATGACGATATTTGTATTAACAATTTCTTTTGTCAGAGGAAGTTAGTCAAGAAGGCTTCCTTTAGTTTATCATAGCTATCTATCGACTCGGGTGGAAGGTCGTCAAACCAGACCCTAGCGGATCCAGTTAGCGTAGAGTTGAACATGTGACACCACGTTGGCATGGCCTATCGCTCCACCTTTGCCGCCGCCTGGATGATTTTTAGGTGATCCTCTGGGTCTCCACTTTTATCATATGTTTTCATGTTGGTCGGCATCAGCGTTTTCATAGGCATTTCGAAGTAGCGGATACGTGGAGTGAACGGATCAGTCTCCTTGCAGACCCAGGGTCTAGCCAGGTCGCAGTTGTTGTTATCATTTGACTTCTGCTTTTTGACTTCGGAACCTCGGCATCCGCTTCCATGAGGTCTGTCACTTTGACAGTTGTTTGCTTTCCGCGACCGAATTTTTTCAGTTTTGTGCCTTACTGATCTTGATCCTACCGGTTGTGATTGGGAGTCTATGTGGTTGCCCCTCTCCTTTCTTCCGGTACTGTGTCGGACTTGCTGCCTGTGGTCTTTGGAGTACACAGAAGTATTTTCCTCCTTGTCTCCGAGCCGGTGGAACACACTTTCGTGTAGCCTTTTGAACATTGTTTCCCTTCCGTCTTCAGCCGCCACCACTTTGTGTGTTATGCCCTTTTGCCGCCTCGAGCTGTTTCCGTAAATCTCCACTTGATATTTCTGCTCTATGGTGATATTGGGCTTCATGGTAATCCTTCCGGATTCTTGCCGCCTTGGCTCTTTCTTCTCGTTTCTGAACTTTCTCCGTCACAATAGGCAAGATCTGGTCGAAATATTTATCACAATACTTTCGGAGGGCTGCGTCGGACGCGGGTCCCTCAAGGTCCGTCGAGACCGTGTGATTTTCTCTTTCTACCGTACTCTGCAACGTAGACATGAAAGCTGGAGTTGGTCCAAATCGAGTGCTGATGGTGAGTATTTTATGGAACGCAGTTGTGTACTGGGTCCCACGGATGGCGCCAACTTGTTAGTACAATTTGTGCGACTGGTTATAATGGGTCTAGGTATAGCTTGTCGGACTGGGCCAACAAGCCTTTGACAGGTTGATCTTGTACTAATCCAAGTAGTTTGAATAAGATCTCTACCCAAGAAGAGCAAACCGTTAGTCTTATCGTGGGGACGGACCCCACTATTAGACTCTGGCGTGAGAGTAAGTACACATTCCTGAGAGGGAAAGTAGAAATATGTGTGTGTAATTATGAGAGAGAAAGTTGTACCTTGTATGGGGATTAGAGCCCCTTTTATAGGCGAGGTTCTCCGCTAGGGCTTCCTAGATTCTCACATACAATGGTTAGTTGCCGGAGCCGGACCCTTGGCGGGCAAGGGTTCCGTATTAATCGTGGACGCGGACATAAGAGGTCTAACAGTTGAAGGTTCAGCCCGTTATGTATCTTGCGTGCGTCTTAAGGTAGGACCATAGCCAATTTAGTCATTGGGCTTACTGTAGGCCTAGGGTTTGTAATCTTTGGGCCTGAGCCTAAGATTTGTAATCATTGGGCCTGAGCCCAGTGTGTGTATAGTATGTATTTGGCCTAGTAGGCCTGTTATGCATACTATGCATCATCAACGATATACATAGTTGTTATAACTGTCGTAACCACTAATTGTATTTAGCCACACTTGATCGGGAATTTGAGACGAAAGATTTCTAGATTTTTAATAGAAACGTATTCACCCACCCACCCTCTACGTTTTTACAGCTGACCATGTTTTTCTCGAACCTTTTGTTCTTAGATCCTGAGTAACAGGTGTTGTTGATATCTTCTTAAAGAAGTTTCTTTATTGATCGGGGACTATTTTGTTTATTGAACACTCTCCGATGTGCCTAATTTACGTTCACTGAAGACTGATCCCTATTCTTCCCTTGAAAATCTATCATTAGCAGCCTCTGATCCTTCATATATGGTTTGATGCTTCCTTCTCCCACTTTTGGTTGCTACTTAAGAGCCGCCATTGACAATTATTTTTCCACACTTATAGCTTGTGTGTTTACTACACAATTGAACTTATAAGTGTGGTTAACAAAGCTGAAGCAGTAGCATTTTAGACCATTTGCTACCCAAAAGAGTATTAAAATACTCAATCTGGCAACTATATGCTACAAAATAAATGGTTAAAGTGCTCGATTATGTAGAGATAAAGGTGAAGGCGGTTATGAGGAGGGTTTTCTTGGTGGGGAGTTGTTAAGAATAGGGTTTAAGTATTATTAGTCATCATTCAAGAATGGCTGTATATTATTAGCATCAGTCAATAACGAATTTGGATTAACAAAAACCACCCGCTCTGATACTACTTGTTGGGTCCACTTGAGCACACACGTTCATGCAAACCAAGAATGATAAGAACAACAGTTTTAGCAAGTGAGCAAAACTGATGACCATCAATATAGTTGAGGTTGGGTTTGCTTGAGAACGACACAAACATGCTAATAACACCACTTGTACTTTTCATCTTTATAAATCTTATTAGAAATGAATCAAAGATTTACAAGGGGTAGCCTATGGAAAACTACCCCGGTTGATGACAGATTAACTTTCTAAACTCGAACAACAAGAGGCAGCTAGCTTTGCATTGTTGGTCGAAGAGAGTAGGATCCTAACTATAATACTTTGCATTATTTTCTATGTTTGAATCTCTAATTAATTCAATTACAACCTTTGGTTTATATAGAGGGGGAAACAGTGGTTGCACATGGGTCCACAGTAAATTATCCACTTGCTATTGATAGGCGCGTGCCTAGTAGGCTAGTCTGAATCATACTTTCGGCTTTCCTGATTTGACAATTTATAGTTCCAATGCCTGTTTCTCATATATCGATGAGCACTTGGTCTTATTTTCTTAAGGAATTTTCCCGCCCATGCATTTAGAGGTTGAGGTTGTAAAACTTGAATCAACTCTTCAGAATCATTGAGACATTTTTCAGATCCCAGTGACCCTATTTTTTTAGCTCCTTGTAAACCACTCTCTAACACCGCATCAGTTTGTGAAATATTTTTTTCAGTTGGTCTTTGACGTCCTTGAAGCCATACAGGTGTTCGAGCTTTATACAACACTAGTTGATTATGTATCAGTGAGTATCACTTTCTGAATAATAATGAGGGAGACATGTTCTCTGATAACTATCAGGGAGTATCTCACTTCTGATAACTATCATGTTCTCATTGATAGTTATGAAGTGACATTCTCTCCGATCGTTATCAAAGACTTTATGCTCACTGACCTTCAGAAGGTGTATTAGGCTATTTTATGCTTAAATACTTGTCAGAGACAATTGAGTCGGTTTTTCAAACCCAACACATGTACTTGCTATATAACCAAGTTGAATTCTTTTAGGCATAATGGCATGTGATTATTGCTGAATTTAAGGAACACAATGCAAACTGGCAAGAAAAGTTTTATAAGTAATACATTACATAAGAAAGCATAATACAACCTATTTAAATGCTAATACTAACTAAAATCACTAACACAATCACTATTGACTTGAACAAATACACCTTTTTCACTTTTCTTCAATTTCTCCATCTCAATCACGTTATCAGACTTGTAACTAGAAAATTTTGCTTCAAGGAAAACTAATCCTTTTCTGGTTTTCATTTCAATTTTAAGTTCTTCTCTTTCATTGGGATTAAGTAGCAAGTACATTTCACGCAAATGAGATCTATACCAATCATTATCCAACTTTGGATCAGGCTAATGCCAGCGTTAACAACTCTTCACTCCTTTTTTCTATAACAAAAAAGTAGGTATTAAAAACGAGTAATTAGGCCATAAGTAAAGAGCATTTACCTTACATATTTGTTGTAACATACTGGAAATCTTCTTGCATTGTTTATTAGGGTCTAAGAAACAAGCTCGTCAATAGAAGTTCACATTTACACTTTGTTGGAATCTTTGATAATGATTTGACTGATAGGATGAAGAGTATGACATTTCAGGTTTAGTTGGGAAAATCGATGAGATATGGGTCTAAAATTAATGATGGGGGTTCATATTTGATGTGATGGGGGGATTGAATCGAGATTGGGGGAAAAATAAGTTTTGGGGAAATGGTGCTAACAAATTAGGGTACAAAAGGCTTAACGATCTATAAACAGAAAAGGAAGTCGGGTATAAAAATCAGGAAAGGATTGTAAAAAACGGGTTATACACTATACACATGGAGTCGACGTGGAATAACTATACATGTGGAGTCGACGTGGACTCTTGCCGGTCACATGGTTATTATAAAACATCATAAATAAGTTTCATGGGTGTTTTTTATCATAAAAAAGTAAGAGTTTTAATCCATAACAAATTCGTAAGTACATTAGTGTTGTGTAGCTTTTACCCGTAAATCCGTAACAAGATTTTAAAGGTATGATTGAAATTTCAAGATGCATTAACTTTAACAATCACGAAATAGCTCTCTTTGTTGAACTCCTAAAATGTGATAGCATTTATTTACCGTCTTCAGTTCCATATTTTTCTTAAGAAAGGTTAAAAAAATTAGATTTGTTATTAAAAATAAATAAATAAATAAATAAATATCTAAAATAATTACTAGTATGTTAAAAAAAAGTATTTTTCGCTAATATGAACAATGAAAAAGGTGTACTGTATTTGTGTTTGAAAAAATATTAAAAATTGTTGGTGATTATTAATGATTTTATTTAACCATTTATTTTTGTGTATGCTCAAATTTGGAGAATCAATCATTAACAACAATATTAAGAACTATCGTTAGAAAACTGTGGGTAAATGTGGTTTCCATGAAGATGGATAAATGTGATTCCCATTAAGATCAATGTTCACGCTTGGAAGGTTAAGCACGATTGTTTACCTACTAGATTTAATTTATCTCGTAGGGGGTATGGAAATTGATTCCATTTTTTGTCCTATGTGTGATTGTTCGGCTGAGTCGTCTAGGCACCGTTTCTTCTCATGCAAGTTCGTTAGTGGTGTTACGCGTAAGATTACGCGTTGGTGGGATATGGATTATTGGGAGATCAGCTCGTTTGAATACTGGTGCATATGGATGTCGACCCTCAGACTTCCTTCGAAGCTTAAACTAAATTTTGAAGGTATTTGTTATATCATGTGGTGGTTTGTTTGGAATTGGCGCAACACAAAGATTTTCGGTAAAGAGGATCATGCTAAGGCGAATTTTTTGAATGAAGTAACTTCGCGTTCTTTTTTATGAATTCGTTCTAGATGTAAGGCTAGTTTTAATTTTATTGATTGGCTAAAAAACCCTAATCTTATTTCGTTGTAAGTTCTAGCATCTTGCTAGTTTTTTTAATAAAATCCGTCGTTAAAAATAAAAATAAAAATAAAAATTGTGGGTAACACATTTGATTTAATTTTTAATGCGCCAACATGTCCCACGATAAATTGTAAAAGAATCTCGTACTTTTTGTTAAGATTACTTGTGTAAGGAATCTAGTTTTATTCTACAAAGAAAAAAACACACAAGAAAAAGGTGACACTCACAAGAGTTTTTGTGATGGACAATGTGAATCTTCCATTGGAGAAAATGTGAATAGACAACTATATGTACAACAAAATTGATTTGACTTATCATTATCTCCCTCATACAGTCATACACCAGATAAATGTTTGTTTTTGTTTTATATTTTAATGAAGGATATATTGTTTTAGTACTTTTGTCTAATACTCCTACTACGGGAAAAAGAAAAAAAAAAGTATAGCTTGTAAAATTATTACATGGTAATGGTAAATAACTATGTCAGAATCAAAATTCTATCCATGTACGTATGACGTCAAAAAGAAAAGGGTACTTATCCATGTAAAGATCTTGTATTCCATGCTTAACTGTTTCTAAGAATGTATTCTTACAATTGTTCCCACGTTTTTGCATGCAATTGTCACAAAAAGAGACTAGTTCGAATAATTTTCTGAAATTTGAGCTGTTTTCAAGATACGTAGTATAATATTCTCAGTGACAATCTTAGATTATTCATGTATTTTTGTCAACTCAACAGATTAATAAGAAGCTCATATAAGTAGTATTGTAACATGACCCCACAATAAGATTCAAGAGAATCATATTTTATTTTCATTTTTCATTTTATTTGTATAAGAGAATCTACCTGTTTAGAAAGGTGGTAAAAGAGTTTTGATTCCAATGGATCACCCCATTGGAAGAATCCTCTATAAAGAGTACTACTCATATGGTAAGTGAAATTATTTGGTTGGTTTGATATCCCAAGTGGGGTTGTGATTTAAATGAGCACCCGATAATGTTGGGCTTAAGTGGTATATGATGTAATTGTAGGGTTGAGTTTGTAGTGTTTGTGAGGAGTACTAATTGTGGGTGGTATGAACCTTTGCCTAAATAATTGCATGCTACTTTCTGATTTGGATCTTCACTCTCCATAATTTTATTGCTATTTGTTTTGGTGGAAGTGACGCATCCTTTGATAATACCCTAACTTAGAACAAACTTTGGGCCATCTACTAAGCTAGCCTACGTGGTGCACCATATCTAATAAAGTGTTCTTTTAAAAGAGAACCAGATAATGTGGTCATGGGTTTTTCATGATTCATATTTGATATAAAAATGAAAATCTATCAATCATATGTTTAGATTATTGCAACATTATCAATTATACATGCACTATTAGAGGGTGTTTGGTAGGTGAGAATGAAAAACAATGGAATTATAACATAGAATGAAAATGGAGAGAATGAGAATTGTTTTAAAAAATAAATTTAATTCCATTGTTTGGTACGATAATGGAATCGATGGAGAGAATTGGTCTAAATAATTCGATGTTGTGTTTGGTAATGTGATGAACGAGAGTGAAAACGAAATAACTTATTCTTCTTCTGAATCTATTGATTATTAAAGTGACTAAATCATAATGGACCAAACCATATTATCATTGATTAATAAAAAGTTTGAGCAAAACAAATTCAATTGCAAGCAGCAAACGATTTTATTGTTAACATCAAAATGCTTAGACTGACATGGGTAAGGTTTTGATTTTTGTTAGTGCCCCAAAATATTTTGGATATTCAGTTCTCGAAATCTTTATGAGAATATTGAGATAACAAATTGAATCAATTATTTTTTCAATTAATTATTGAAAACTTGACGAATAACAACAGCATACACAATAGGTAAAGTTTGGGAAGTTTTTAAGATTTGTGATGTCATGTGCGCTATACATGTCAAATGATATTTATATCCTCTTTTTTGTGCCGCTTTTCATTCTAAACTAAAATGTGACGGAAAATTATCCTTTCTAAAAATTTGCATTCCTCACCATTCTTTACTTTTTTAGTAGAATCAAAAGCCATGAAAGAGAATGGATATTTAAGCTCCATTTTCATTCATCGTGTCCACCAAACAAAAGATTTGTTTCTCTTTCCGTTTCCTATGCATACCAAACGTCTAGAATTCTTTTGGAGGCCAATGCAACAACAATTCGATATCGTGATTGCTATTTGTCTAATCCTAATGTGAACTAAAAAATTAAAAGTCGAGACTAAAAAGGAAAAAGGAAAAATAATAAAAATAAAATAAAAAACATAAGCTGTTTGAGATTAAGGATTTTGCGAATTATAGATAAGCTTACATTGTTATATTAAAAGAAGAAGAAAAAATTATAAAATATATATATATATATATATATATATATATATATATATATATATATATATATATATATTTTAATTGATTCAAAGAACTAAACCCACTGATTACTCAGCCATATATGAAGAAACTAATCTAAACACATAACACTCACTAAATTATTATTACCGCTACAAAAATATGGCTCGCAGGAGCTTAAAAACTACCTCATTTTTTAACCTTAGCTACTTCAATTTCTATACCTTGACTTTGGCATTACAATCACCAATCTGGATCCTGTTGAGTTTATGATATATAAAATACAATAAAACATAAAGACATCAAGAGTACACAGCGGAAGACTAAAGATCATAACAAATAAATTAATTAACGAAAGTATGCGAACGCACTTCTTGCGAATATCAAACTCCTTAAGCAAAACAAAGAAGTACTAATTGGTGTAAGAATAATGTCTTACAACCACGTTTTGTACACACGAATTAACCAACGAATCAAGCGATTGCTAGATCTAACACAAGTCCTCGCTTTATGAAAAACGAAACCAAACTCCCTTACAACCGGGTGTTCGCCGAGAATGGGACAAGAGAGAGAGAGAGATCTAGGGTTAATTCAATGACAAGTGTATGAAACCCTGAACCTAACCTTCTTTATATATTAGTAGGTAAACTTTGGGAACAAGTTAGTGATTGGGTTGAAACCCATTACCCTTTGGCCGCCATGTAGACAAGCCCAAAGAGAACCCATAACTTTTTCCAAGTCTTCCATTTCTAGTCCTTCTTTTCATTTTAACGGTCGTTAGTCATTTTTCGTTAAATACTTAACGATCGTTAATCGGACTTAATGTGCAATAATTAATCGTAAACATAAACATTAATTATTAACTTTAATTCTCATTCGCTAATGTGTGCATCCGTGGTCACGAAGTTCGAATCCGACATTCACATGTTTGTAAATATATACATTTCCAACAGCCCCCACTTGGATATGTTTACAAAACGTGAAATGACATTGGTTAGCGTCAAACACGCCAATGCCCCTGTACAACTCGTGTATGGTTTTCGGAGAAGAACCAAGTTTTGATGATTCATCATCATATTCATCCTTTTGTTTCTAATACCATGTTAATAAGAATATGGATCTCACTCATTTCTTAATTAACTATTCTGCTTCTCGCTTTATATGATTGATTAAGATTACCAATTCTTCCGAACATATTCCGAAGACCTTGGGTATGGCCATACAAACATCTTAACAAACCTACGAGGGCCCAAGAGTATTATACTTCAAAATAAATTTGAAGGAAACAAATCCCATTTGACTACAAGCAGATTCATAGATTTCGCAACATTTCAAAACAACCCTTATAACTACCGCCACGATAGCGTTAGATTGCTTCACGTAAATGCACTACACCCATGACATATCTCTTGTATCTCAAGTCGAGGATAAATATTCATGATATACTTAATGACTAAGATCCATAAAGTATCATCATGTGGGTAGGATAAGTCCTATACTCAATTCATTGAATATCATCTGAAATTAGTCATGCTACGCATCAATATACTTTCAAGTATATTCTAACTAATACTCAGATTTGTCTCAACTCAATATCATTCCCATGTTATTGATTGATAACGGACTATTTAGAATAACTTAAGTTATTCATGGATTTAAACATGCAAATATAGGACACAATATTATAAATGAAATTAAACGTATACCGTACTTTAATTCATTATAAATAATAATTGTTTAACATCCTTTATCCAAATACTAAATAGATCAATGCATGATAATTTTAGTTAATGAATTTTTCCACAAGTCATGCAACTCATACTTGTTGACAAGGCATAATTTCAACTAACTTTGATCTATAAGAATTTTGAGAATACTTATTTCAAGAATTCAATTTCTTGTATGTGTTTACACATATCTTGATATTGTCATATCATTCCATAAGGTGCGTGACAAATGAACCACCTTTATATGACAATCATCTTTCAAAACTTTTAAAGTTTAAAGTATTCTTTATTCTTTAATGTATAATGCAACTATGCTCTTAGATGAGCATAACTAGTCAACATGGTCATCATCAAGGATACCGTGACTAGAATTGAGTGTCATCTCAATTATACTAGCATCATTGTGTACAACAATATGCTCTTTAAATATCCGTAAACTTTTGAACAGCTTATAGTGTAATGTTGGTGCCTACCAAAACTCAAGTTTGTTGGCAATGACAATTATGAAACAATTGTCATATAATCATCCATAGAATCTAGGAGCATCTCCTGATGTGGAATGTGATTCTAAATCCAAACATATTCCTTTAAAATATTTATTACACTAACAACTTTCAATGTTGTCAAATCATCTTAAAATCAAGCATGACACAACAACTTTATACACAACATGATGTTCATGATGAATCTTCAAGTTAAACTTTAAGATCTCATCTATCTTGTCAAATATATGTATTCATCATGTTCTATTAGACTCATTTATTTACCGCATATGTTTATAATAATAAACGTACTTTTCAAGGTTATATATATCTTATTTCCAAATCTTACAAACGAAGTTCATTCCCAACTAAAACTTAATTTAGGTGGAATGTAGTTGCCCATACAACATATAAGATTTAAAATAATACTCCCACTAGCTTTTAGGAATACTTATGAGCTATCTTATTTTAATTATTAAATCAAACATGGATTTAATATTAAACATAAGAAACATCTCTTAGATGCTTGCATATATCCATTCATGGATTCTTGCGCTTGTACATATCCAAGGATTATTTGAATTCATAAAACTTCTTTGTATTACTCATCGCCCTCGCAAAAGTAATTCCACAACAAAGAGTTATGACATTCATTATCAAAATGTCATATCAATGAAACTAAGTATGACAATTATAATCTTTATACTTATTTAATGTATCTAGTAAAGAATATTAATCATAGTTAATTGCTTAAATATGATTAATATTATTATCACTAGACATGCATTAAATATGTGTACAATATTGTCCATATGATTTCTACATAAAGATTTAAACCACTAGGGTTTCCATCCTTCAAGAAACTCATATTCATTATTAAGATAAACCAAGTATCTAAAGTTGATTACCTTTATGGAAAGCATCTCAACATTCATAGTATGATTGATTTACCACAATTCAACATTTGGTAAATTCATCATCATGATTAACAGGCTTACCATGATCCCTAGAACTCATAATCCTCAACATATTAAATATCTGAGATATCCTTACGGATCTATGAATGACAATTCCATCATAATGAGGTCTATCATTTACATGTTTAGCCTCATCATGATATTTGCTAGTGCATTTTTAGAAGATTATGTATTTTGTAATTCAATCTTTCAAGATTTAACCAAAACTCCCACTTGCCTTTAACAATTTAAAGCTACCTTTAAATAGTTTAGTAAGTAGAGCAACAATACATTGTTCTCTTTGGGATATTACAAAAACATTGCCGCTCTCGACATTAGTTTGTTACAACCCACTTTACAAGTAGTTTAACAAATTGAACTTCATTATAAGACTTAATGTGATTCATCACATTCCATAAACAAATGGTGTCTTATTAATCTTCTAGGTTGGAGTCTTATTGAGTATATTCAATCTATACTCAATCTACTAACCTTGATAACTTTTGGAAGAGACTATAGTTATCTTGAATCAAATAATGCCAACAGATTTTGATTCTTATAACTGAACATACCATAAAACTATGGTATTTCCTTAGAATTAATATTGTAAGATTAATCTAACAATATTTAAAATAACCATCTATTCTTTGGTTTATCATATTTACCAACAAAGTAAAACTTAATGGTATAATAGAATTACCAAATCAATTGCATGCATTATAACACAAGTATTTTGACCAAGTCAAAAGACATATCAGTTATAATCCCACTATACGTTATAAGTCATTGATCAACTCATTGACTTCATGCAAATGTCTTAAAACATAGCAAGTTAACGTCTTACTTTATATTGTAAGTCTTGTATTAAAAGACTTCATGTTTGTGACTTTACAAAGAGATCATAAACATGTATAATTAAAGTAATTATGAACACCACCTCAGGTTTCAATTAATAATTTCAAGTTAATATTTACTACATATATTTAAGTCATTCAACGAATACTTAAATTCAAAGTAGTATTAGATTACTTCATTTGATTATGTCATTCCATGAAATGTTCAACGAAGAAACCGCAAAATCATCTCGTGTTTCGATCTCACGACACGCTGGTATTTTACCTTGGCTACAATCTAGTTCACGCTCACGTAACATAAATTGTAACTACAAGTGTTTCTTAAATGTTGAATGACATAAATATTTAAAATAAAGTAGTCTTTGTTATCATCTAGACACATGTTCTTAATAGGCAATCATACATATTTAAATGTATACTTCCTATTAGAACGTTATTCTCTTACTTTACAACAAGAGAATTCATTTAAATCATATTAATATGTGTTGTACCTTGCACACAATAAAGATTTCTCCCACTTGTGCACGGAACAACATCATGTAGCGTATAAACAACACGATACACGCTCGCTTATTTGATTAACATGATTTGTGTCATAGATATAACAAGTAGATGTAGGACTATATTGATTAGTAAGGAAACGCACATGACTCTCCTTAAAAAACATAAGTTCCTACAATTGGAAAGTAATTATCTTTGAAGATAACTGGATTACTACACGTGAAATAAGGCTTGTAGCTCTCACCGAATTAGAAATCAATAAAACAACTTTATTCAAGAATGCAAAGACAAATGCTCCCACCGAATCGACAACATTGTAAGTGTTGCATAACCAAAGGAAAACAACTTGCTTGCTTTTTACTTTCCTACACCTTTAAAGAACCATACGTAATCATTACTAAGGTACTAAAAGGTGTTCTCATCGTATGAATGATGGGTTATCCATCAATGTTATTAACTCGAAAAATTGGGTATGCAATTTCTTCCTCAACAGCTCGCCATCCCCATATCGGTATGTAGTACCTTAAAAGGCTAAAGCAAAACAACTAGATAAAATATGCTAGTTTGCCTTTACCAATTTTGCGGTAATTAGTCTAGTCTTCTAACTGTAACTCATATAGATGTTTTCCAGCTAACCAACATTCATGTTGTTACCAAGGATTCATTCACCAAATGAGGATAATGAAATCTTTATGGAAAATAAGATGTGCAATTCATTGCTAAGAGTTACATTAGAATTTAGACAATTCAAATGTTCCTATTATACCTTTCTCATTCATGAAAAGGAATAGATTGAGTCTCATGCTTCTCCCATGGAAAAGACTTCGCTTGTCTTATCAAGAATTATTCTCGATCAAACATTAGTTTGAAAGCAAGAGGATCAATTTACTAATCCAAGACAAACCACGCTATTTATTAAATGTTGCATTTATACATTCAAAAGAATTACAAAATTCAATTTTTAGTATTTTCGATAATTAACCTTTAAAGAAAATTAAATACCCATGGTTCATAAATATATAACCATTTAATTTTCATTGAAAACTAGGATCCAAATTGTCATAATCTCATCACATCGCTTGATCTCGCTAGTCATGAACCTTATACAAAGTGGTAGAGCTTTTGCTCAATTGCCAATTTCAATTGCAATTCCTAGATTTATGGATTTACATATAGCCAATTTCAATCGCCATGTAAACATGTTTTATCCCATGTTATGCCTTGAGTTGCCGCTCACTACAAAACTCAATTGTTATCCAACTTAAGAAACCGCAAAATCGTCCATGCCCAATCTCACGACACGTGACATTTTACCCTTTGATTACGATCTAAGTCACGATCTCACGCAAATAAAAAGTAATCTTAGGTGTTTCCGTTTCGTTGGATGGCATATAACTTAAATTAAAGGGTAATAGTTTTGATGTTAAATCAAATATGTACAAAGATGTCATGCATTCATCCTTGTAGCATAGTTTTTATTAAAACATTTATATCTTGTTTTAATGTATAAGCTTTTCATCATCAAACTTTAATTGAGGTATTGGGTTCACCAATCAAGGAATTAGTGTTAATTATCATCCATTATACCGCATTTTTTGCATAAGTGTAAACACTTAGTGTTTCGGATAATTACCACCGGCGGCGCATGGAATTAAAACTAATTCACCCTTAAGATGAGCTTGCACATTTAATGGCTTACTAAGTAGCTCCATTCGAACTTACAGGGAGGACTGTGCACGCTAAAGCACAACCTTAGACATCCTTTCACAGGACTGCATGCACTTCTTTAAACCCTTTTATTAGTTCATTCTCATGGGTGAGCCGCTCGCACCATTTGTACCAAAGTCATCAATCAATTAAACGATTATGATTACTAGGCTTAAAATACATGTTTCACCATTGTTTAGGTCATTTTATTTTTCTTATAAAAATACCCTTGTTACACATATCAAACAAGCAAGTATTTGTAAAATAAACAGTAAACAATGAATGCATAACAAATAAAAGTCATGCATATCAAATAGCCACATGCAAACGGTTTTGATAAATCATATTAATAACCAATTCTAGATCATGTCAATATGCATATATTTAATTAAGACTTTCACCCGCTTGACATAATGTACAAGGTGAGCCACATGCATCGATTCATCGATTATGTAAGTCAAAATTAAATATATACCACATAGCACATAATTGATTAAATTAATAATTATTGAGGTCTTCCCAATTTTAGATCTATCATAATTAATGTATATCACTTAAACAAGAAAGACATACAATAAAAGCATATCCATGATAAAACATGCATGTAATTATCATGGACATAAAATTACACTTAACAATTAATGCAATTAAATCAAAGTTAAGCATATACACATAAAGTTGCATGCATCTTAGGGTTTCTAATCCAATTAAAACAATAGTTTACAAAACCCTAATTAGGGCACCATAAAAAAACGCCCCCCTAAATAATTAGGGTTTAGGTTTTGCAAACCCTAGATCTAAGCATACAAATAATAACACATTCATGTTTATTTTAATTATGTGTTTCAGTAATTAATTACTTGTTATACAAGGCTCGTGATGCCACTGTTGAGTTTATGATATATAAAATACAATAAAACATAAAGACATCAAGAGTACACAATGAAGACTAAAGATCATAACAAATAAATTAATTAACCGAAAGTATGCGAACGCACTCTTGCGAATATCAAATCCTCGAGCAAAACAAAGAAGTACTAATTGGTGTAAGAATAATGTCTTACAACCACGCTCTTGTACACACGAATTAACCAACTAATCAAGCGATTGCTAGATCTAACACAAGTCCTCGCTTATGAAAAACGAAACCAAACTCCCTTACAACCGGGTGTTCGCCGAGAATGGGACAAGAGAGAGAGAAGAGAGATCTAGGTTAATTCAATGCACAAGTGTATGAAACCCTAGAACCCAACCTCTTTATATATTAGTAGGTAAACTTTGGGAACAAGTTGGGATTGGTTGAAACCCATTACCCTTTGGCCGCCATGTAGACAAGCCCAAAGAGAACCCATAACTTTTTTCCAAGTCTTCCATTTCTAGTCCTTCTCTTTTCATTTTAACGGTCGTTAGTCATTTTTCGGTTAAATACTTAACGATCGTTAACCGGACTTAATGTGCAATAATTAATCGTAAACATAAACATTAATTATTAACTTTAATTCTCATTCGCTAATGTGTGCAATCCCGTGGTCACGAGTTCGAATCCGGACATTCACATGTTTGTAAATATATACATTTCCAACAGATCCCTCCCAAATTTCTGTTCGTAATATACGTGATGAGTTCTCATATTAACGACTGGATATGTTTAACAAGCCCTTAGTTATGTAATGTAATGTATCTTTGATTTGATCTTTTATATACACTTATAAACTTATGTAAATTAAACTTTTCCTTGATAGCAATTAGCAAAAGAAAATTGCATATAGGGTTGAGCACAGTTTGAAACCGGACCGAGCCGGACCCATCAAAACCTGATTAGACCGAAAAAACGATTTGGCTCAAACACCGGACATAAATATTCGTTTCATGTCTGGTCGGTCCGGTCCGGTCCAACAAAGCATAGTGTCCACTTGTGTGTAAGACTGAACCAAACCAGACCGGACCGAAGAACAAAAATGATTAAAGTGGACCGAGGACCGGATCGAAATACATTCGGTCCGGTCCGGGTCAGTCCGGTTCAAGCCGATTTTTCGGTTCGGTCTAGTCTACGGTCTATAATGCTCAGCCCTATGTGAGTGACATTCTTAGCATCCATTTTCAATTTGGGTAACCTTCTTTCGATTTCATCAATTGCAAAAATATTATTCCCTTGTTTTCTTAATTTAGTCAATATGAACAATAAAATTACAAGATAAATCAACTTTTACAGGGTATAAAGTTTTGGGTTTTTCTAACACGCGCCTGCGCAAGACACGTTAAGACAATCGAAAGAACGGCGAACCCACAAAAGGACGCCGGACGGACCGACCCACATATTTTATTTGAAAAGTATATTTTTGTGGTCCGAACGCCTTTTTCGTAGGTCCCGCCGTCCTTTGATGATTTTAATACGCGCCCTTGACATGTTAAAAACCCAAAACTAAAGTGTAATTTCCACTTGTACAATAAACATTTTATCTCCTTTCAAACACAATGAACGATTTATTTACAAACCCTTACCCTCAAATCACTTTGGTAAGCGACGAAACACTTTTTTGTTAGTAGTATTGAAAATGGCAATCTTATATGCTCAACACAATCACAGCATATTCATACATGATCGGATGATCCACATAGTTCTAACACAAAGACAAAGATAAAACTGATATTTTGTTCATCAAGTCCTTTCTACAAACGTATGATCATATCATTTCCCTCACTATGCACTAAACATTATATACTCCGCATTTCTTAATCAGAATAAATCATACAAGCACCTTTTAATCTCATTGACGTACACACTTCGATATACAAGTGACCACATGTAATGATATTGACCTCATTTTGCATTTCGAGTGATATGATACTTTTTCACCAACATATGAGTTGTTTATTACTTCTAGTTACAAAAGTAACCTTAAGCAATCACAAAATGAAACAACACATGTATACCTTTTGTTTATGTGTATATACTTAACTAAAGTTCACATAACACTTTATGTGGGTGAAGAATATAGATCATAACAATTGCAATTTATAAGTCTTAAGTCATTACAAAGAAAAAGAAAAAAACTTTCTCGTTACATGTTATAGACAAAAACGTACACATGAAATGGTGAGATGAAAGAGAAAGATGACATGGATAACAAAATCTGTAAATTTGGTTAAAATTAAAAGAATTCATTATTTTACCGTGCATATTGACATAATTGAAGAAACAAGGAAATAATATTCCCGCAGTTGATGCAATTAAAAGAATGTTACCCAAATTTAAAAGAGTGCAGAAAATGTTACCTAAATATAGTTTCCTAATACCAAAAAGTTCACTTTAGTAAACTTACATTTTACCCAGCCCCTTCATATTTTGTGTTGTGAGTATGGTGGTTGAGAACCTATCATTATTATATTCAAGGTCGTAAGTTTGATTTGCAGTATCGTATGTATAAAAAAAACTTAGACGAATATTTTTTGACACTAACGTGAATCTTCTTGCCAGAGTGTGCGGGCAACTAAAATTCTATTCATGAATTAAATGACAACAAAAGACATCTGGATATTACATGGTTTTAGTTGAGTCGTGGGTTCAACCTAGAACTTGCCAGTACGGGTACGAACTATCGGTACGGACTATCACTACTACATAAAACATTTTTTGGTACGCTATTTTAATACGGTTATGGAAGAAACCGTACCAAAATCCAAAAAAGAAGTCATTTGACGCGTTTCTAAGAAAACCATACCAAACCAACTATATTTGGTGCGGTTGCGTTGTATTTTTTGTTTTTTGGCACGATTGTTTATAAAACCGTACCAAATGAAAGTTATTTAGTAAGGTTTATTTACAAACTGTACCAAATAAGTCCTTTTTTATACAGTTTTTGATTGGAGGGAAAATGAACGCTCTATTTGCCAACAATTTTTCAATATTCGTTGGAAAATTTTTGTCAACATCCCATTTTCACTTGTAAATAAAATAATAATGAAGTTTACCAATAGCTTTAATGTCGTTGATACATTATCGAACTACGTAAAAAGAATTAAGACACTACTAGGCCACATATTTAAGCACGACATGAATAAGATATGTGAAAACATAAAAGGGGTGAATACGTTGCCTTTAAAAAACTTAATTTCTTTTATCAAATAACCAATTAAGTATATGCAATATCATAAGTCACAATAATAATTTTAATATAATAATAATAGAGATGTTGAAATAAAATTTATCAACACAATTCAAGAGAATAAGGAAATGAGAGATCAAACCAGGCACGATGATTTCTAGTGGTTTGACACGAAACTTCACTTTGCCCTAATCCACTCCCCAAGTTTTCTACTCGAGAGTCTTTTCACTACTCCAACAAGTTCTCTTCTCGGCGGAGAAAACCTTACAACGATAACGCCACACGCGCTGCTCGGGGTCAAAGGAACTTCCTTTTCTTCGAGCAAGTTTTATAACACCCTAGGCAAGTGAACCTAATCGTTGTAGTGTAGTATTAGGGTAAGCCACGGTATTGATATCGCTCTCTGGGGAATAGGAATGCTAGTGAGAAGTTACTACGCTAAGGTTGGGGTTGAGGAAGATTATTTTTATCTTTTATATTTTTAGAAAAGGAAAGGTACGAATCTCGGGGTTTGGATTTGGGGTTGGTATTTCACCGATTACTCTACTTATCTAATTATCTAATCTAAGGTGTATGTAGTCTATGTCTAATTATTGTGTGCTCGTATGATGGTTTAAAGATGTGTTTACTTAGGTTTTATTACTCCTTAATTATCTCCTATTGATGGTTGAATTGTCACGCCCTTATTCTTAATCGCGTTGTGTGTCTAAAGTCGTAGGGTATGCGCTTGTCCCTAACTCTTTGAACTTACCAAAGGGTCTCGTCTACAAAAACCTCTAGGAATTATAAACTCTAACTCTAAGGCACTCTTTGGATGGTTTAGCCTACAACTGCTCTAAGTGTTATAGTCCAAGGTTCACAAAGATCAATCAAGCATTAATTACACAACGAATGACCTATCGCATTACTAGATCATTAACAATTAAGATAAGAGACAACCAATCAATATTCAATAATTAAGTTTCATATTCCCTAAGCAAACACACAAGTAAATTAGCCGGACATGGAGAACATGCAAGCATACACACAAGTAATTGAAGACATAATTGAATTAATGAAGTAAAACACTTATCTTGATGTAAGATAGGGTTTAGAACTCTAAAATACCGTACAAGATGCCTTGGTTCGGTTTAGGTTTTACTCCAAAAGACTACACACTAAAACCGAAAAATTCGGATTCTATATATAAGATTACAATCGCGACGGCGCCACCTTATGATTTGTGACGCCGCCGGTCGCCGCCATTAGGGTTTCGCTTGGCCACGTTAGTCTTGGCGACGGCGCCACCTTGTGCTTGTGACGCCGTCCCTTCGCCTCTCGACGCCGTCGATCAAATCTAGGCCGTCCGAGTCATGACGGCCTACTCTTTTAAAGCCCGACACCGCCACTTGAAAATAAGCAATTTGGCTACCGTCCCGTCACAGAAGTGCTCCGACGGCGTCGCAGCTTAGCAGTTGACGCCGCCCCTTGTATTTCAAAGACTGAGTGTCTCGATTCTTGACTTTGGCCATTTTCTTCAGATATCCGCGCCTTTTCGTCCAAATAAGTGCCATTCCAAAGAATTTGCCTTCAAGAGACCTAAAAGTGAAAAGGAACGATATTAAGTAATAACGGATACAAAAGTGATCAAATAAGGGCTTAAACGACCCTCAAAAGGTACATTTTAAAACCTTATCAAATATCCCTACACTTGGTATTTGCTTGTCCTCAAGCAAATGTGCTTTTAGCCAATTAATTTATAAGTTGGGGTCATGAAGCATTGGTTTAAAACAGTCCACAACACATATAAGCCCCAAAAAGTCATAACAAGCACGGAATTACATACTAGCACCTCACATGGGGTGTTTGGATACTCTCATCTCTCGGTGTATATGAAATATAACAAGTTGGAAATGGAAGATAAACACTCATTAACCGGTCCTAGTACATAGATTACCATAGGCTTGAGAATAGATCAAACCTCCATCGCTTTGGCGAAGCACCTAGGAAAGACTATCAAAGAGGTCTTTAAAGGGTTGTAACGTTAGGCTTACGGTAGGGAAACAAAGGGTTTGGTGGGATAGGCTATTTAGTGGTGGCAAGTCAAAATCTCTATGTTACAAGCATACGAAGAATGGCGTGCTAAGCCAAGACTCGACACTCTAAACTCTAGATAACTCAAACAAACAAACATAAATTTAAAGGATAGATGTAGGATGGTAGCCCGTTTTTTTTTTTTTTTTTTTTTTTTTTTTATTTTTTACACTCTATTTTTTTTTTTTTTTTTTTTTTTTTTTTTTTTTTTTCATACACTTTTACTCTACCATCCTCTACGGTAACATCAAAATGATAGGGATTTATAGGCACATCCCTACACTTGAGTTTTTATTACTCTAACACTAATTTGACCCGAATTGAAAAGATCAAAACACTTGGGGTACGTTATTACGCAAATAAGGGAATTTAACGCCCTTCCAATCATTTCATAAACTTTAACTTTTCCCATGAGTCCCAATCGTCCCAAAACCGTACAAAGGATATGACTCGACTTAGCAACTCATGCAAGCAACTAGATAATTGAACTAAGGGTTTAGGGTGATAACAATAATGCACTAAAAGTGAGTGCATACAAGGTAGGCTAAGGCGATTTGGGTGTACATTCGGGGTGGGTAAACAATGCTCTTCATTGATATTCCGAAAACCGAAACATCACGAGAACCGCGAAAAGGATAGGCTCGAGGGGTTAACTAGGGTATCGTGTACTAAAGATGAGTACAACGCAAAGGTGTGGGGGAATTACTCAACCGATGTGGAAGAAGTAATTATATTACGAGTATCAAACAAGGGTTATCCTAATGCCTCTTATCATTTAGTTATTCCTAACTACACAAGTGTAGTCTTACTAGCGATCTCAGAATGCATCACAAAACAAGTTCTAGAATCTAATATACTACCGGTTCACACTCTAAGCATTAAAGATGAATGCTTTAATTCCTACTAATCTAAGGGCGATCCTCACATTTTGGGTGGAATTTAGGTGGTAAGGGTTTTTGTGCTAGTCATATAACTTCCTATCCGTGAGACGCTTTTGTTAAGACTAATGGCCCACTCCTATATGTCATGAAAAAATTTAAATTTGGTGCCAAAATTACCCTAACCGACATTTTCTCATGGTTTATTACACAAATACAATTGGACAAAGCAAATAATCAAGGATAAGCATAGTTTCAAAGTTCCTGCTTTATTTTCCTCCCTACACTTAAACCGAACATTGTCCCCAATGTTCCCGAAAGTATCAAAGTTATGATAATAGAAGGTAATGAAAACGAAAGAAACTAATACTCCCCGATTAGCTCGGTAGGATCCGTGTGTGAAGTAGTGGTTAAATCCTTTCCAAGAAGAATGTATGCGTGAAAAGCTCCTTCCAATCTTATGTAACTTCTTCTTGATAAATTAAACCCGCACACTTGAAGAAAACAAACGAAACCTTCGTAAAATCGGCGGTAATAATATATATAAGACTCGACTAAACTAGGATATAATGCTTGTGGAATGGATGTTTACTGCACTTCGGAAAATTAAGACCGAAAATTCCAAAATTTATAAGTAGCTCGAAAACGAGAAAAAGTAACTGTTGTTTTACTCCTTCCCGACGCCGTCAGTTGCGATCTCGACGCCAAAGTTATCCCGACAAAACCGGTCTCATGATTTTCGAAAAAATTCGAAAATTTACATCTTTAGAATCGAAAATTTCGCAAAACATCCATTATGACTCGATACAAGCATTTGACTCGAACAAACACATATATATCTTTTAATTAATTGTTATTCTCATGTTTACGCTTTTTTTGAAAACGTGTAATCCTCCCTACACTTATCCTTTATGTAAAATACCTTTATATGCAATTAAGACGAGGTTAAAACAAAATAAAGCATTTTACAAATTTAAACATGAGAATAAGCAATCACTAAAAGATATATGACACTAACAAGCAAACAATTAAGCATGGGTTGCCTCCCACGAAGCGCTTTTCTTTATTTATGAGTCTTGTAGCTAGACTCGTAGTCGTGCCCTTACGTGACTTCATTACCGCCATCTCCTTCCTCATGACGGTCTCTAGTGGTTGGTTCCATGTTGTAGAAGTGCCCTATGATACACCTTTCTAAGAGTTCGTCCTCTCCCCACTCATTTCTATATTCCGGTCCTAAGTTCAAGCAATCCTTATAGAAATCGAAAATCTTGGCCATAACATAATCCACTCCTTTCTTTCTATCCTCCTCATTCCTATAATAGACCGACAGTTTAAGTTCCTTTTCATCATTAGAGAGTGATGAAAACTTCTCAATCTTAAACGGCATTTGGTAAGCTATGTCGCCGGTCTCATCCTTGAATCGCACTATTCCTAATGAGGGATCATAAGTCATCCCTGTTTTCTATGAAAGGTTTTCCTAGAATAACGTGGGACAAGCTAGGATCTATGGTCGTGCTAATATCATCCACAATTATGAAGTCCGTAGAAAACATGAAACTACCTACATAAACGGGCAATCCCTTAATTCTACCAAGAAAATTGCAACTAACACTAGGATTATCGGGGTCTTGCCTAGTTGGAATAGGCTTCTTCATCACCCAATTGTAGTAGGTGCTAGTCATTATGTTGATTGGGGACTTGCGATCAATGTAGGCCTTTGCCACGAAAAGGTGTCCTATGCAACATGGTATGTTAAGATTCCAAGGGTTCCCAAACTTGATTCTAGGGCTTTTCCTAACATACATGTGACGGAGGTCACGCACTAAGTGAGGGTGGCGAGATAGTTCTTCTTCCGTAGGAAACTTATTGAAATAGTCATTATCTACTTCATTCACTTCCTCGGTTGTTTCATTCGCCGGTGTTTCCTTAACCTCAAGTATCATCTCATGGTTCGCTTCGTCATTTGTTCTATTAGGTTTCACTAAGGCGATGGTATTGACGAATTGAACGTGCTTAGCTAACTTACTGGGTCCTTAATCTCTACACCGAAGGCTCGGAGTTGAGATAGCATTAACCTTCCTATCACTATTGGTCATGGCTTTCAAAAGGTTATCTATCTTCCTATCCATTTCGCTTGTTGTTGGTTAAAGCGGTCCGAGAGCTTAGCTATTTGGGCTTCTTGGGATGCGACTAGGTTTTGCAACATCCCTTCAATGTTTTGTTGGTTAGGACCGTGAGATGGGGCCATGAGAAATCATTGAGGTGAATTCTTTGGTTTGTCCTCAATAGAAGTCGGGCTTGCCCTTCCATGCTTCTCGGTTTCATTGAAATTCCTAGGTCCGGTATTGTAGGAATCTTCCTCCCGCTCCATTAATACGCGAGGATGCGAGTCAACGGAAGCATGTTCGGGGGATCGGGTGCAAGTGCGCGTGTTATGAGGATCACTACACGGCTCACATGAGGAAGAAACTTTGTTCACATGGCGTGAAGACTTAGGATTTTCGTAGGAACTCATTAGGAATTTAACTTGATCTTCAAGTTCGATCATCCTACGGTCGGAAGATTGTGAGTCAATGGGAGGCAAGGAGATTGCCTTAACGGTTTTGGGCAACTCACGGGGGTCATTCCAACTTTCGTTGTCATAGAGAACAAGGTCCTCTATTATACCCCATGATTCTTCCGCGGTGAGATCACTAAGTTTTCCACCGGCCGCTTGGTCAATGGATCGCTTGGTGGGGAAGTTGACATGATCATAAAAGATTTGGACTTGGAGCCAAAGATCAATGCCGTGATGAGGGACTTTATGAAGTAAGTCCTTGAATCGAGTCCATGCTTCAGAGAGATTCACCTTGACGTTGTTGGAACATCAAGATGTCATTCCTAAGCTTAGTGGTTCTCCCGTGGGAAAAATTGAGCAAGGAAGCGAGAGGTGAGATCATCCCAACTTGAGATGGAGCCATGGAAGTCGCCAAGCCAATTACTAGCTTGGTCCCGTAGAGAGAATTGGAAGAGACGCAGACGCGTGGTCTCCCGAGTAGTAGCATCAAGGTCGATGGAATCGACAATTTTAAGGAAATCCTTAAGATGTCGATTAGGATCTTCTAACGAAGTCCATGGAATGCACATCCGCTTTGCACCAACCGGATGGTGTCGGATCGCAGGCCATAGTTTGGGCTTGGTCGGAAGCTCAATGGTGTTCCTATAGCCTAGGTGGCTTGGTCTCGAGTATTCACCAAGAGTACGGGCTCTTGGCGGGTCATTTGGTGGTGGGTTGATGAATGGTGGGTGGTTATCACCTTCCATGATGAAAAGTGATGGGGTTACGAACAAAGGTCACGAAGAAGGGGGATAGACTACGAGAAAGCTAAAAATGAGAAAAATTTACTTGATAGGAATCAAGCAAAGAAACCTAAACGAGGTGGACTACTAACTAGCTATTCTATTCCCTAAGCGCGCCAAAACTTGATAACGCCACACGCCGCTCGGGGTCAAAGGAACTTCCTTTCTTCGAGCAAGTTTTATAACACCCTAGGCAAAGGAACCTAATCGTTGTAGTGTAGTATTAGGTAAGCCACGGTATTGATATCGCTCTCTGGGGAATAGGAATGCTAGTGAGAAGTTACTACGCTAAGGTTGGGGTTGAGGAAGATTATTTTTATCTTTTATATTTTTTAGGAAAGGAAAGGTACGAATCTCGGGTTTGGATTTGGGGTTGGTATTTCACCGATTACTCTACTTATCTAATTATCTAATCTAAGGTGTATGTAGTCTATGTCTAATTATTGTGTGCTCGTATGATGGTTTAAAGATGTGTTTACTTAGGTTTTATTACTCCTTAATTATCTCCTATTGATGGTTGAATTGTCACGCCCTTATTCTTAATCGCGTTGTGTGTCTAAAGTCGTAGGGTATGCGTTGTCCCTAACTCTTTGAACTTACCAAAGGGTCTCGCCTACAAAAACCTCTAGGAATTATAAACTCTAACTCTAAGGCACTCTTGGATGGTTTAGCCTACAACCGCTCTAAGTGTTATAGTCCAAGGTTCACAAAGATTAATCAAGCATTAATTACACAACGAATGACCTATCGCATTACTAGATCATTAACAATTAAGATAAGAGACAACCAATCAATATTCAATAATTAAGTTTCATATTCCCTAAGCAAACACACAAGTAAATTAGCCGGACATGGAGAACATGCAAGCATACACACAAGTAATTGAAGACATAATTGAATTAATGAAGTAAAACACTTATCTTGATGTAAGATAGGGTTTAGAACCCTAAAATACTGTACAAGACAGCCTTGGTTCGGTTTAGGTTTTACCCAAAAGACTACACACTAAAACCGAAAATTCGGATTCTATATATAAGATTACAATCGCGACGGCGCCACCTTATGATTTGTGACGCCGCCGGTCGCCGCCATTAGGGTTTCGCCTTGGCCACGTTAGTCTTGGCGACGGCGCCACCTTGTGCTTGTGACGCCGTCCCCTTCGCCTCTCGACGCCGTCTCGATCAAATCTAGGCCGCCCGAGTCATGACGGCCTACTCTTTTAAAGCCCGACACCGCCACTTGAAAATAAGCAATTTGGCTACCGTCCCGTCACAGAAGTGCTCCGACGGCGTCATAGCTTAGCAAAGGACGCCGCCCCTTGTATTTCAAAGACTTGAGTGTCTCGATTCTTGACTTTGGCCATTTTCTTCAGATATCCGCGCCTTTTCGTCCAAATAAGTGCCATTCCAGAATTTGCCTTCAAGAGACCTAAAAGTGAAAAGGAACGATATTAAGTAATAACGGATACAAAAGTGATCAAATAAGGGCTTAAACGACCCTCAAAAGGTACATTTTAAAACCTTATCACACATGGGGTGTTTGATACTCTCATCTCTCGGTGTATATGAAATATAACAAGTTGGAAATGGAAGATAAACACTCATTAACCGGTCCTAGTACATAGATTACCATAGGCTTGAGAATAGATCAAACCTCCATCGCTTTGGCGTAAGCACCTAGGAAAGACTATCAAAGAGGTCTTTAAAGGGTTGTAACGTTAGGCTTACGGTAGGGAAACAAAGGGTTTGGCGGGATAGGCTATTTAGTGGTGGTAAGTCAAAAATCTCTATGTTACAAGACAGCCTTGGTTCGGTTTAGGTTTTTACTCCAAAAGACTACACACTAAAACTGAAAAATTCGGATTCTATATATAATATTACAATCGCGACGCGCCACCTTATGATTTGTGACGCCGGGTCGCCGTCATTAGGGTTTCATCTGGCCACGTTAGTCTTGGCGACGGCACCTTGTATTTGTGACGCCGTCCCTTCGCCTCGACGCCGCTCGATTAAATCTAGGCCGCCCGAGTCGACGCACATCCGTAATTCAATGAGGGTTTAAGCTTGTAAAGGATCACCATTCGTTCAACTATTTCATTATTTCTTGTTATCATGATTGTACTAAGCATAGATATGTTAACCTATCATTACTTTCATCATTTTTTGTTATCGTGATTGTACTATATCCATGATGCCATAACACAAATCACCATATGCGTCCTGAAAAAATGTTGGTGATTAATGATACAAAACATAATTAAATGAGCAAGAATTGATTACCATGCATGGACTTAGCTTTTTTGAGCTTTTTTTATAGCTTATGTCGGAGGAAATCACTACGAGGGTATTGAATCAGTTTTTGTGAACGAGGTGCTTCATTTTCATGCTCGAGACTGTTGAGTGCAATAAAAGTGATCCATATGTTGTTGTGTTTGCACAAGTGGGAATCTGAAATAATTATATGCAAACAATATAACAACTTTCCCACTTGTCTTCACAGAATTGTCGAAGGGTTACACTCGGTGAACACTAATAGAACAAGCAAGCGAAAATGAGAAACAAGTCATGAAGTGAAATTAATGTAATAAGGAAATGAAAATATAGTGTTATTATGAATAACAAGTAAGTAATCCTAAAGGGTTGCATTGCGGAGGACTATAAGGTTGAATTGAGTATGAAAAGTTTGTATATGGTATTGGAGGACATGTTAATTTTGATGGTATTATGATGATGGTTGGATAATAGACAAACTATATGAAGATTTTTTTATGTATGGTATGTAAATCGTATTAAGATTGGATGGGAATGATTTTGTTGTTTGGTTTCCCGTGTTGAAGGGTAAGGACCCGATGAGATTGATGAAGATCAAGAAGTTCGGTAACACTTAAACAAATACCATATTTTACTGTTGTGAGGTAGTATTTGTCAAAGTGTGAAAACTTATGAGATTGTGTGTGTTGCCTTCTATTTAAAGAGGGCGATTTTAGAGATAAACCCTCGAGAGATGATCAAAGTGAGAGAGCCACATGTAAATCATCTAGAGATAAACCATGTGGTGTGCGCTGAGAGATTGCTTTGTCTCCTATTTTGTTGGTTGACCACTATGCTATGTCATACTTTAGACAGTTGAGGACAATTGTCTCATATGCATGTACTATGCACCTCGGAAGCATTACTATGCCTAGATCGGCTTGGGTTTACTTAGTTCTTGTCATGTTTTGACTCATGAACTTCTAGTATGTGAGCTTGGGCTTTGGGGTGAATGACATACACAATTGAAAACAATGATACAAAGTAGGCTTTTGTCACTGATTTTGAGCATATTTTGTTTCAAGAATGTCATTGACCATATTTTGAATATACAAGTGAGTTATCAAAGTTTCATGCTCGTATATTTGGATACGGTTGCCATTAGACTATTACTTCTCAAATCGCTTTCGTTTGGTGTCATCATACAAACGATTAAGTAATTATGTATGAAGAAACTTATCAAAATTTTAACCTATATACTAGAGTGACCAAAGGTCCAAAACCGAAATGACCCGAGAACTAATTTCGTGAAAAACAAGAATCGAAACCGAACCGAATATGTTCGGTTCGGTTTAGGTGTGTTTAGGTGAGTTTTTGTCGATTTTGGGTCGAACCGACCGAAAATAAGAAAGTATGAAACCGAGACCGAACCAAAGGGTCGCTTGTCACTCGGTTTTAATGGGTACGGTCGGTTTTGTCGATCGGTTCGATTTTGGATCGCCCATGCTCATCCTACCATATACTTATAAATTTGGAATGAATTTTATAAAAGTGACCCACGATTTTTATTTCATTATCTCCAACATATCAAAGTTTTTATTTATTTTTATGTACTAACTTTCATACATTTCCTTTTTATTTATATACTCCTTAGTATTCGTGTATGTTTGCAAATATGTTTGGACGTCAAAGCCAATTTCCCCAATTCCCCCCAAAACAATGCCAATTTCCCTCCTATATTTTCACTTAAATTTTCAATAACCTAATCCCGCCTCTCAAATGCTTTGTTTCCGCCTCCATCAGATCTATACCCTCAAATCTCATATCTCACTCTATCATTTTCTCATGGGTTTTCCACAATATATTCCAACAATGGTCCATGCCCATCTCGGCCACATGCTTCTCCGACTCCCACATATATCTTTCTCTTATTTTTTAACCTTAATTTTGCTCTTTATCTATTGTTTTGTTTCTTTATTTATTCCTAATTGCTTTATAAACTATTAATAGCGTCGATTTTACAATAATACCCATAAGTTTCCTCCCATTTAACTATGTTATTTGTTGCTTTTATTTCAATTCGCTTTTACTTAAAGAAAAGGTTCTGATAAGATGATTGTTTCTTGTTTGTTATTTACGTCTGTTATTAGTACTCAAGTACTTGTGGTATGGGTTTCTTAAGGTGCTCTTATGTTGTTTATGTTTAGTGGTTTGATGCTTTTAATTCCTTTTAACCTTTCACATATAAAAGACCCTTAGCCAAATTAACCCTTTGAACCCTTTCAACTCAAACGAACCCTGCCAAACCAAGTGAACCCTTCCCTTTTACCCCAGTCAAACCCAAAGTCAAACAAGGATAAAATATTACCCAAAAACTTACCCGCGCCGTTTTCCCCCAAATCACCAAGAACCCTAATTACCCCAGTCCAAAATTCACCACAATTAAGGACAAATTCGCATAATCCCCGACATTAAGGAATGCCACCTTGAAATTGTGCCAAGGTGTGCTCGATTGGTTGAACGCATGTCATCAAAATGATCCAAGGGACGACAAAGGAAAGGGAATGATGGGATTGCCAATCAAGATGATCAAGGATGAGAATGATTCAAAGAAGCAAAATTCAAGCTTCATGAAGCTTCCCAAGCCTCAAGCTCGCTATAAATAGACCCCGATTCATCATACGTAGATATGTAGTAGTAGGTGTTTCAAGTGTGTGTAGTTTCTTTCTTTTAAGTATTTTTCAAAAGCTTTCAGTTAGTTAAGTATTTCTAATTTCAGTTTTGTACTAAAAATTTCATTAATAAAGTTTAGTTATTATTGTGCAATTTCAATTTCATCTTATTATTCTGTCTCAAAGCACTTACTTCTGTTATTAAGTTTTCAATAGTTGAATTTTAGCTTATTGATAATAAATTTTAGCTTATTATTGTTTCCAAATAAAAAAAAATACAAAAAAAAATAAGAAAAATACTTGAAAATCAAAAATAGTGTCAAATCTGTTCATAAGCTTCAATAAGCTTAGTTTTGTGTTTACTTAAGCTTGTATAAGCTCTACATAGCTTATTCAAAGCTTCATTCAGTTTCAAATCAGCTTACACACAAATTCATCAAAAAACACAAAAAATAATCAAGTTACCTTTGCTAAAATGTGGAAAGCATGGAAGTGGTCTAAATGGATTGGCCAGATGGACTTTACTCTAGCTTATTAATAAAATTGCACTTGCATTTCATCAAAAGTCAAAATTAGCTTTCACTTTTAATTTTTGCACAACAGTTAGTACTTAAGTTAGCATAAGCTTTCATTTAGGCTTAGAATTGTTAGAAATAGCTTATTTAGGTCTTAAGTCAACTTATTACATCATTCTCAGTTATATAGAAGCAATCAAAGTTCATTTTAGTCAAAAATTCAAGTTTTCCAAAAAGTCAAAAAGTCCAAATCAGTTTCAATTTGCTTCCACTTTTGCATTTTTAATTTTCTCATTACAAGTCCAATTTAGCTATAATTTTGGAAATTGGATATTTGGTTGGTGCTTTTCATCAACGTATTTTTAGATTTTTCTAAATCAGCTTTTAGAGGGCTTTAAGTTGGGCTGTTTTCCAAAATTTACCCTGTATCAGCATATACTGATCTCAATCAGTGTATGCTAATCTCATCTCAGCTTTTTCAAAAGCTTCTCAGAAGCTCATAAAAGCCCCTTTTTAGCTGATCTTTGGTTTATAAGCTCTCCACCAGGTTGTCTTGAAGTTCCAATTTGAACTTTTCCATAAGCTCTTATTTTCAAGCTTGTAGGATAGCTTAAAGTTGGTTTCTTAGGGATAATTAACTATTTAGGTTTTAGACTGAGTAAAGTGCTTTTTGGCTTATTCCTTGTGCTTATTTGATTGTCATCAGTAGTTTTAAGTTTCTTTTAGTGAGTTTTAGCTTATTTAATCTTGTGGTAGCTTTTGGTAGTTTATTTGTGCATATAGCTTATTTCATAAGTGCTTATTTCCAACAGACTTAGACCATAAGTGCTTATTTAAACTTCACTAGTTGATTTTCATATTTTTCCTATATTCAGAATAATATTTAGAACTTATCTGCAAATTTTCATATTTTTTCAATACCATTTGCTATTTTTCTAGAATAAAAATCATTTTTAAATAGTTTTTAATTCAAAAAAATCAGAAAAAGGTCACAAAAATATATATTTCATTTTCTTAGGTTTAGAAAAATCAAATAGTCATAAAAGTTATTATTCCACGTTTTTCCAAGTTAATTTAGTATTTTTTAGGCATTTTATTAGTTTTAATTAGTTTTAAATTCATAATAAATAGAGAAAAAGTCAGAAAAATATAATTTCAGTTTTAAAAATTATTTTTAGTTTATTTAGATTTTTGAAAAATATTTTTGTAATTTTCTTGCTAATTTTTATATTTTCTTGCTTTTTAAATCAATTTAATAGTTTTTAATTCAAATAAAAATAAGAAAAACCAATAAAGTTAGTTTTAAATTTTAGATAATTTTTAAATTACATTTTTAGCTATAGAAAAATATCAGTTCACTTTTAAAGGTTAATTTGGATTAGTTTGCATTTTAGAGTACGTTTAAGTAATTTCGTAATTTACATTTTTAGCTTAATTTGCATAATTGGTTGTAATTTCTTGTTTGCACATTAGAATTAGTTTTAATTGCCTTTCATTATTATTCCTTGCCCCGTAGCTTAGAAATCACAAATATCTCTTTTAACTATTCAAATCCCGAATAACGCGACGTGCGTTTTAAACTATATTCATCCTTCGCTAGGAACGATCCGGGGATTGAAACCTAATACATTTGACCTTACCTATACAATAATTGGTTTCCCTAAATCAATTTTTGGCGCCGCTGCCGGAGAAGGCTTGTAGTGAGTTTTCGATTCCGTCTCGATTCGCATGTTTTTGAAGATCCTTCCCCGAGTGAAGTTATTGTTTTGTTTTTGTGAATATTTCTTTTCAAAACCCAAAACATCTAAAACCAAAAATTCTTCCTAGAGCGCTTAAAACACCAAAAAATTAAAACCAACAAAAGAAATCGAAACGCCAATTGTTAAGTCGGCCCCTTAAAAGTACAACCTATACACGGGTTCTGTGGAGGTCTTGACATTAAATTGTAGACCGGGAAAGATCCACTCTTCTTTCCCGCCACGCTATGCTGACTTTGAGAGCTACCGAGCAATCGGTTGACGGGACGGTTACCAAAAATATTGTTTTTCAAAAGTTTTCTTAAATATAAAAAACCAAAAAGATTTTCCTTTTTCAAATTATTTTTCCTTTTTACTTTTTAATTTTTATTTTTAGTGCATGCGCACTCGTTCTCAGTTACGACGTAATCGTAATCGAAGAATAGAGGTACCCGAGTTACGTACTATCATCGAAGATTACCCAATCTCTTCCATGATGGAATCAATTTACGAAAATTGATTCAGGGAAACCAATTATAGTATAGGGAAACTCAAACGTATTAGGTTTGAATCCCCGGATCGTTCCTAGAGAAGGATGAATGGAGTTTAAAACTCACGTCGTGTTATTATCGTTGAAGAACCCGTCATGGCGGATACTCGAACAATGTCCGAATTACTTCAAGCTCCCGTAGACGGTTACAGTGATGCTATCGTTGTTCCACCAATTTATTCCAAACATTTTGAACTTAAAACTAATTTGATTCAATTGGTTTCATCTAAACCTTTTTGTGGTTTTGAGAGGGAGGAGCCCCACGCACATATCCGCTGGTTTAATCAAGTAGCTTCTTCTATAAACTTTGGGGCGCTCTCATGAGTCAATTAAGTTAAGGTTATTCCATTTTCCTCGAGGGGCAGCCTTGACTTGGCTTGAGAAAGAGCCCCCACTCAATTACAACATGGGAAGACCTCTAAGAAATTTGTCAACCGATTCTTCCCGTCAAGAATTACAATGTTAAGAAATCAAATAACAAATTTCCAACAAAAATTCACGAAAGTTTTGGTGAAGCCTGGTTAGATTCAAGGAACTTACTAAAATGCCCAAATCACGGTTTTTCCGATCTCCATCAAATTGATACGCTCTACAATGTTTTAACTCCGACCGATCAAGATTCGCTTAATGCGCCACCGTGGCAACATCTTGAGTCGTATGCGCACGATATTAGAACGATTATCGAGAATAATTCCAAAGTTTTTCTGCCTAGAAACAAACCGTTGTTTCTAAGATCAATACTAACGATGCTTATGTACAAAAAGAGTGAGTCGATCGAGCTTATTGATGCTATTCGATGTATGATGAAAGAAATCAAGAATAAAAAATCGAGCTACCAAAGCAGCATCAAACTTGTGTTATTTGCGGTGGTCCTCATCCGCATTACAATTGTCAAACCACCGATGGCGATATCGTAAATGCTTTCAGAGTCGCCGCTAATCCGATTCAACATCGAATCAAGGATTTCGTACAACCAATGGGACCACCCGGTTTTGCACCCGCTCCAAATCAGAATCAAAACCGTTTTCAAAACCAAACTTATAATCAAAACCGAGGAGCTAATTACAATCATGGTAATCAAAACTACCAAGCTCCTCCACCTCAAGTCTACCAACAACCTTCTCATTCTCAACAAACCTATCAACCACCTCATCAAGTTGCTCCGAATCCCCGTTTAGCAAATTACATCAAAAACACCGATAACACCATTAGAACGATGCCGACTCAGATCAACAACATGAGGGTTGAATTTAAGAATGAAATTGATACGGCCAATTATAAACAAACAAATGAATTAAAGAACATGATGGCTTGTTTCTTTCAGTCAAATCTCCCTTCTACCTCTTCTTCCCAACCCTCGGGTTCCGGTACTCTTCCGAGTAACACGATTCCCAACCCAAGAGGTGACATGAAAGTGATTACCACCCGAACTGGTGTAGCTTACAATGGACCCATGGTTCCTACCACTACTTCTTTTTCTTCCTCTCGTATGGTAGACCGTGAGACCGGGGTGACAAAGGACCCAGTGCTTCCTACTAATAAGGGGAGTACAGAGAATGTCCAACCCACGGTTGTCCCGAATTCTGATCCCAAGGATGCTCCCGTTAGTACTACGAAGCCTAACCCAAGAACAACAATTTCGTACCCGTCAAGAATGAATGATCAGAAGCAACGTGAACAAGCAAACCTTCATGTAGAGAAATTCTTTCAAATATTTCAAGATCTTCACTTTGAAATAAGCTTTGCGGATGCTCTTCTTCTTATGCCTAAATTTGTTTCAACACTAAAAGGTTTGTTAAATAACAAGGAGAAACTCTTGGATTTGGCAAGAACATCCTTGAATGATAATTGTTCGACGGTTATCCTCAAGAAACTTCCTGAAAAGTTAGGTGACCCCTGAAAGTTTCTCATTCCTTGTGATTTTCAAGGAATCATTCAGTGCTCCGCCTTGGCCGATCTTGGCGCGAGTATCAATTTGATGCCGTTATCGATTTATAAGAAGCTTTCATTGCCCAAACTTTCCCCAACATGTATGACTCTCGAGCTAGCAGACCGTACTACGACTGGCCCAATCGGTATAGCAGAAGATGTTTTTGTTAAAGTGGGGAAGTTCGATTTTCCCGCGGATTTTGTTGTAGTCGATTTTGATGCCGACCCTCGAGTACCCCTTATTCTCGGAAGATGTTTCTTGAGTACCGGTCGTGCTTTAATTGATGTCCATGGAGGAGAGATTACGTTAAGAGTTAATAAGGAAGCCATCACGTTCAACGTCAATCAAAGATCGAGGTACTCCTCAAATTACGACGATGCTTCAATCAACCGGGTCGACGTTATTGATGTTGCTTGTGAGGAGTACGCTCAAGAAGTACTTGCTTTTATGGATAATTTCGAGAGCGGCAATCCCACTCCATTTGAACCCTCTTTTGAACCTTCTTCTGAACCAATCATTTCTAATTCTTCTCCTTCCCTTACTCCGTTTGAGGGGAGTAATTTCATCTTCAAAGAGATTGAGGCTTGTTTGCATAACGATTCAATTTCTGTGGAAATTGATTATGCCGATATTGACATCGAGGGAGATATTCTTCTCATTGAGAAGCTTCTCAATGAAGACCCGTTGTCTTCACTCCCTCCGAAGGAAATCACCATAGAAGAAATTAAACAGATTCAGTCTGACAATCCTCCGGAGCCCGAGCTCAAGGATTTACCTCCTCATCTCGAATATGCCTTTCTAGAAGAACCGAACAAGTTTCTCGTCATTATTGCTAAGAATTTGAAAGATGAGGACAAAACCAAACTTTTGGCCGTCCTTAAAAAACATAAAAGTGCCATCGCTTGGCAGATATCCGACATTAAGGGCATAAGCCCACGTTTTTTGTGCTCACAAATTTTAATGGAAGATGATTTCAAACCCGCCATACAACAACAACGAATGGTTAACCCAAAAATTAACGATGTCATCAAAAAGGAAGTTCTAAAACTCCTCGACGCCGGAATCATTTACCCAATCTCAGATAGTTCATGGGTTAGCCCTGTCCATTGTGTCCCGAAGAAAGGCGGAATGACCATTGTTATGAATGAAGATAATGAGTTGATTTCCACATGCCTTGTCACCGGATGGAGGGTGTGTATTGATTACCGGAAGTTGAATGATGCTACTAGGAAAGACCATTTCCCGCTTTCTTTTATGGATCAAATGCTCGAACGTCTAGCGGGGAATGAGTTTTATTGTTTTCTCGATGGTTTCTCCGGTTACATCCAAATTCCGATCGACCCACAAGATCAAGAGAAGACGACTTTCACTTGCCCTTATGGAACGTTTGCTTACCGTTGAATGCCATTTGGTTATGCAATCCTCCTGGCACATTCCAAAGGTGCATGATGGCGATTTTCCACGATATGATCGAAAACACTATGGAGGTGTTCATGGAAGATTTCTCGGTTTACGGAGATTCTTTCACTTCTTGCCTCCCTCATCTAGACCTCATGCTAAAAAGGTGTGAAGACACCAATTTGGTCTTGAATTGGGAGAAGTGCCATTTCATGGTTCGAGAGGGCATTGTTCTCGGCCATAAGATATCTAAATCAGGGATTGAGGTCGATCAAGCTAAAGTCGACGTTATTGCTAAGTTACTTCATCCCACCACCGTCAAAGGTATTCGGAGTTTTTTGGGTCATGCCAGTTTCTGTCATCGTTTCATTGAATATTTCTATAAGATAGCCCGCCCTCTGACCCATCTCCTCGAAAAGGATGCTCCGTTTATCTTCTCTAATAAATGCGTTGAAGCCTTTAACATACTTAAGAAGAAATTAACCGAGGCTCCGATCTTAGTTGCCCCCAACTGGGACTTGCCATTTGAGCTTATGTGTGATGCAAGTGATTACGCAATTGGGGCAGTCTTGGGGAAACGAAAGACAAAACATTTTCAGCCCATACACTATACGAGTAAGACATTGACTGAGGCCCGACATAATTACACAACTACAGAAAAAGAAGTATTGGTCGTAGTTTATGCTTTCGAGAAATTTAGACCCTACCTTGTCTTATCGAAGACCATAGTGTATACTGACCATTCTGCCCTTAAGTACCTTTTAGCAAAGCAATATGCTAAGCCCCGATTACGTCGGTGGGTTCTCCTCCTTCATGAATTTGATGTCACCATGCTTGATAAAAAAAAAGGAGCGGAGAACCTTGTCGCCGACCACTTATCTAGACTTGAGAATCCCTATCAAAGTGTGCTTGAGAAAAAGGAGATCACGGAAACATTTCCTCTCGAGACACTTGGCATGATTGCTAAGAAAGATTCTAATACCCCATGGTTTGTCGACCTTGCAAATTACCATGCGGGGAATTTTATTGTGAAAGGGATGTCGTCTCAACAAAAGAAAAAGTTTTTTAAAGATGTTAAGCATTATTTATGGGACGACCCCTACTTGTTTAGGATTTTGCGGATTAAGTAATCCAGCGGTGTGTTCATGGCCAAGAAGCCATCGATATTCTTAATGCTTGCCACAATGGACCCACCGGAGACCATCATGGTGCAAGCTACACCACCAAAAAGGTTTTTGATTTCGTATTTTATTGGCCGACCATATATCGAGATGCCCATGATTTGGTTAAGTCATGTGACTCATGCCAGCATCAAGGGAAGATTTTTCAAAAAGAAGAAATGCCACAAAATGCGATTCAAGTCTGCGAGATTTTCGACGTTTGAGGCATCGATTTTATGGGGCCATTTCCATCATCTAAGGGTAATAAGTATATACTCGTGGCCGTCGACTACTTGTCCAAATGGGTCGAAGCGAAGGCGCTACCCACAAATGATGCCCGAGTTGTTGTTAAGTTTTTGAAAAACTTGTTTTCCCGATTTGGAGCACCTCGTGCTATAATCAGTGATCGCGGTACCCATTTTTGCAATGAGAAATTTGCCAAAGTTATGTCTAAATATGGAGTTACCCACCGTCTTTCTACCGCGTATCACCCGCAAACAAGCGGTCAAGTTGAGGTGTCCAATCGTGGTTTGAAAAGGATTTTAGAAAGGACCGTAGGAGAGAACCGAGATTCATGGGCCGATAAGTTAGATGATGCATTATGGGCTTTCTGCACCGCTTTCAAGACACCCATTGGGTGCACCCCATATAAGTTGGTGTATGGAAAGGCTTGCCATTTGCCCATTGAGCTCGAGCATAAGGCATATTGGGCATTGAAACAAGTTAACTATGACCTTAAGACCGCGGGTGATCACTGTAAGTTCAATGGAATGAATTAAATGAGCTTAGGATCAGGCTTATGAGAATTCTTTGATCTACAAAAAGAAAACCAAGAGGATTCATGACTCTAAAATCAAAAACCGCGTCTTGAACGTTGGTGATCAAGTCCTCCTCTTTAATTCTCAGTTGAAGATATTCTCGGGCAAACTCAAAACCCGTTGGTCTGGACCATTCACCGTAGCTCAAGTTTTCTCGTATGGAACTATCGAGCTATCTCAGCCCAAAGGCCCCAATTTTAAGGTGAATGGTCATCGTCTTAAGCATTACTTTGGTGGGGACATCCCATCTATGGTTGTCCCGGATCTCCAAACTTTCCCCATGGATAAATGAATTCGGCGACGAGTCAGGCTAGCGACTTGGTGATCAAAAACAGTAGCGCTTCGTGGGAGGCACCCCATGCTTATCTCTATCTTCTTTCTATTTTCTTCTAATAAGTGACGTGAAGGGGTTAGCCTCTTACATTTCTTGTGTTTGGTTGTTTGTGATGTTTTTGTCTAGGATTTCATCGATATGAAGACTCTCGTGCTCGAAGTTTGTCTTTTCTCCCCTCGAGTTTCATGATCGATGCTGATGGAAATCCGATATCCGAAATCTTATCGACTAACATTTATCTTTTAGCATAATTAATAAACGGCTTTTAGATTTCCGTTGATACCCTTGCCTTTAAACATTGAGGACAATGTTTCATTTTAGTCTGGGGTGGGTAATCTTTGATTTGATTTGACCGCACTTGTTTTTTGCCTTACACTCTCGCAACCCCGTTTTTCCTTAGAAAATGAAAATATTATGCAAAAATGTGAAAATTTAAAATTTTTTGTAAGCTTTTGCTAGTTTTATGATTGAAAAGTCTTTGCGAGTCTCTTAGAAGTTACTTTAAATATGCGTTTTCTTGAAAATTCTTTGCTAATTGCTTAGACAAGAGGCTATAAAATGCGATTCTAGCTCACAAGGCCAAGAATTTACAAGCTTCCCTAAGTTATTTTAAATATGCAAAGTTTTGAAAGGATTTGCTAGTTTCTTATAAGAGACTTTAAAAATGCGAGACTTGAGATTATTTGACGAAGCATTTGCTAAGTTAATATATATGTTTTGACACCTTGTTGACTTTCCGCTGGAGAGAGTAGGAATAGAATTCTGACTTGACCGGGCGTGCTGAGCCCTAGCTTGTTCACTTAACCATAGATAATTAAATTATACGCTAAGCATTCGCGGATCTCATTATTTAAGATTTTAAATTTGCGAAGATCGAGAAATGATAGAGTTACTTATGAGTTTAGATGCTAAGCGTGGAGTAGTTGTTTCTCTTTAAAGCCCATCGAAGGTACTTGTGGCTTTTTGCTCCCACAAAATTGTTTCACCCCATATATGTGTAATAATAATTAAAGATGTTAGGTTTTGGCGACAATTAGTTCTTTATCTTCTTAAAAGAATCCTTGTTTTAAAAATTGGGTACACATCAAGGTCTCGTAATAAATAAGTCATAAGTAAGTTATGAGCTGCGGTTCGAGATCGGGCCCTTGGGTCCTTATTTCAAAAGTAGGCGTTTAGGTCTTGGCTACCCTCTTACGCCGGCCCTTGGACTTCTAACCGGGATTGTATGAGGTCATGGTCTAACACCCTTGAATCCTCATTTCATGAAGCTTAGAGTCTTGGAATTCTCCGTCGTAACGGCCCTTTGATCCTTTATTCCGAAAAGTGTAAGGTCTTGGAATTACCTCGTGAAGCTCCGTAGTTCATAGCTCATGTAATTAATATAAAGTATAAGTGCCAAAAAAAATGAAAAAGTCAAAAAATATAAGTGAATAAAATTTCCTTGATGTGGACCTAATTTTTAAAACAACGGTTCTTGAGAGAAGATGGAAAACTACTTAGCGTCATAATTTCATATCTTTATCGGAATAAAACCTATCGAAACGAGAAATCATGAAGAAATTCATTTCTCACCAAAAATAAAATAAATAGAGGAAGTTAGGAAAATGGGAGCAAGAGGTAATTACACAAGTAACTTCCATGGGTAGTTTTAGCATCTAAAGTCATATTTAACAATGATTTCGATTTTACACTTAGTTTGGGAACTTGTAAAAAATCAGGGACGATGTATTTTATCTGTATGGTCACTTCTCGCTGAGTTGTGTTTCCTACTCCGTGATCCTAAAAATGTCTTTTGAAAAATGTTGGAGTCATCGATTGACATGAAAGTTCAACAAACCGTCACTCATAATGATAAGTGCTTAATCGTAATATCTATATGTAAAATAAAAGGTAAACGGGGCATTTTTAGAATTAAGGGTTTCTTAATCTCTTTTAAGGAATCTTTGCTACTTTTCATAGATTTAGTAGAAAGAGGTTGAAATCCTTGGTTTTAGAAGCGTGAGTTGATGACATTGCGTGAGGACACGACAATCTTCTAGTCTGGGGTATTTTGGTATGTGCAAAAACATATACCTTTTCTTGATGAAAACAGTCCTAAAATAACCAGAAATAAGCCGTTAATGCCTAATATTTGTTGGTTTCTTGAGTTTATGCATGTGCAGGTACGGATATGACAGAACATACAAAATAAAGACAAATCAGACAAAAACCGAGCACGAGAAGGAAGAGAGTGCAAAAACTAAAGCCGGGAAATCAAATTGAGTGAAATTGAAGATTTGAATGCTCAAGGGATGATTTTTGGAAGTTTGAATCAATTTTGAAGAAATTACAGATTCAGTCCCTCAACTTTGGCAAAATGAAAAAATCTACTCTGGAAATATCAAGAATGTCATTTCCGGTCCCTCATCTTTCCCATAATTTCAAAATACACCCTTATGTCCCTTTATACCCAATTTCCCAAAAAAATACCCTTTCACTTTTCACCATTTACACTTTAAGCCCTTAAATATTTCACTTTTAAAATCCTAAAGTAAACCTAAGTCCAAAATTCCTTTTTAACCTTTCACATATAAAAGACCCTTAGCCAAATTAACCCCTTTGAACCCTTTCAACTCAAACGAACCCTGCCAAACCAAGTGAACCCTTCCCTTTTACCCCAGTCAAACAAGGATAAAATATTACCCAAAAACTTACCCGCGCCGTTTTTCCCCCCAAATCACCAAGAACCCTAATTACCCCCGTCCAAAATTCACCACAATTAAGGACAAATTCGTACAATCCCTGACACAAGGAATGCCACCTTGGCAATCCGTGTGCCAAGGTGTGCTCTGATTGGTTGAACGCATCTCATCAAAATGATCCAAGGGACGACAGAGAAAGGGGAATGATGGGATTGCCAAATCAGCATGATCAAGGGATGAGAATGATTCAAAGAAGCACAAATTCAAGCTTCATGAAGCTTCCCAAGCCTTAAGCTCAGCTATAAATAGACCCCGATTATTCATACAGAGATATGTAGTAGTAGGTGTTTCAAGTGTGTGTAATTCCTTTCTTTTAAGTATTTTTCAAAAGCTTTTAGTTAGTTAAGTATTTCTAATTTCAGTTTTGTACTAAAAATTTCATTAATAAAATTTAATTATTATTGTGCAATTTCAATTTCATCTTATTATTCTGTCTCAAAGCACTTACTTCTGTTATTAAGTTTTCAATAGTTGAATTTTAGATTATTGATAACAAATTTTAGCTTATTTTGTTTCCAAATAAAAAAAAATACAAAAAAAAAATAAAAATACTTGAAAAAACAAAAATAGTGTCAAATCTGTTCATAAGCTTCAATAAGCTTAGTTTTCTATTTACTTAAGCTTGTAGAAGCTCTACATAGCTTATTCTAAGCTTCATTCAGTTTCAAATCAGCTTACACATAAATTCATCAAAAATTACAAAAATAATAAAGTTACCTTTGCTAAAATGTGGAAAGCATGGAAGTGGTCTAAATGGATTGGCCAGATGGACTTTACTCTAGGTTATTAATAAGCTAGAGAGCTTGTAGCTGCCATTAAGTTGGTGATCTCTGTTCAACTGAGATCCAAAAGTGAGTTCTGTTTCAGTTTAGCTTAAAAGTTGCATTTCTAGTTCTGTTAGTGTAGATCTATATTACTGTGTTAATTCTGTTAGTGATAGCTTAATTTAGTTATATTATAGCTTATTTGAGTAATTTTTAATCATATCATAGCTTGTTTCATCTATTTGCACAAAGGCAAGTTTTAAATCGATGTTCGGAAACTTATTAATGGTCGCACCCCGCTAGGTAGTGCAACGCCTTGATTTATGGTGGTTGATTTTATGTATATTAAGTACCACCGAAAAGACGTAGGTTAGATTTGTGCGTATGGGTTTAAAACTTTTGGACAATATTTTTGCAAGTCTAAACAGACTTAAAACCGCCGCAAACACAAATGCAATGAAGTCCGAGAATAGATTGAATTCCTGTCGTTAGTCCCAAGGAGACTCAATGGTGTGTTAAACAAATTCAGATAATGGAATGATCACTAAGGATAGTGATCAGAAGGTTATGATTAGAAATTACACTACCGATTGATTTGGAATAGAATTGGACACGAATTGGAAAGCACAACAATCGATGAAAGAAACGTAAACGTAAGTTTTAAAACTACGATACGCACAAAATAAAAAGTGAAAACTAAGAAATAAAAGGCCTAAAAATATGAAAATAACATTTTGGAATCCTAAAATAAAAGAAAATTATTAGAAAAGAAAATTATTTTTAACACTATTTAATTAATTATTATTAATTAAAAACTATTTTAACTATTTAATAAATACTCTAAAATAAAAGAAAATAGGAAATAAGGCTAGAAAAATAAACTTATGATTCTGAAAATCTAAAATACTATAAAACTAATTTTAAAACTAAAATATATTTTTCACACTTTTATCTAATTATTACTAATTAATAACTATTTAAAATACACTTAAATACTAGAAAATAGAAAATAAACTTGGAAAAATAAAATTTTAACTTTGAAAATCTAAAATATGATAAAACTAATTTTAAAACAGAAAATATATTTTTATGCTTTTAATTATTTATTACTAATTAATTACTATTTTTAACTATTTAAAATTATAATAAATACTAAAAGATAGAGAAAATCAAACTTTTCTAAAAATCCTATATGATGACAGAAACCTAAGAAAAGAGAAAACAAGATTTGCTTATTAATAAGTTGAAAAGAAAATCAAAAAGCTAAAAATCTTAAATAAACGCTATCACTATTTTTATATTGATGTTTTTGTGATTTTTATTTTGAAAACTACTTATATACTAATAATATGAAACTTTAATAAAGACAAAAATTTACAAAACACAAATAAGCGATTTGATGAGCTTATTGATCCAACAAGGCTTAAATAGCTTATTTGGGTGTAATAAGCTCAAACAAGCTTGACACTTCAAACAAAAGCTCAAATAAGATGGAAACAAGCTACAAGAACTGAAATGAAACTAAAAGATGAAAAGAAGCACACCGATAAGCTAAGAATAAGCAAATAAGCACTTGACTTTGTAATGAAAAATGTAAAATGGGACAAGATACAAGCTAGTAGCAATTTCTAGCTAACAAGCTCAAAAGTGAAAACTTGACTTGATAATTCAAGAGGACCAGGTTGGCTTTCCAAAGAACTAGAGAACACAAGATTTGAAGCACTAATAAGCTCAATGCAAGCTTATCAATTTGGGCCAATTTCACAGCACATGTGATGATTTCAAAACAGTACCCCACAAAAAGCTAACTAAAATAAGCACTTAAAAGACCGAGAAACCAAGAACTATCATTTTGTATTTTTCTTTAGCAACTAAACTATAATACCCCAAGAGCTTATAAACTGAATCTCACTAATAAACCCACAATGAAATTCCAAAGTTTATTCAAAACGACCTTAAGAGATTTCGACTTTTTATAAAACCAAAAGTTTGACCAAAGTGAGATTTGATCCGATCTTAAGCACTTAATATGTTGTTTTAAGGTGAGATAAGACTAACTTGAGCAAGATTAACAACTTTTGAACACAAAATCAAGATCATGGATCATAAAAATCCAACAAGGATCGCACACAAGACAAGATCAAAGGAATTTTGACTTTTGCTAACAAGAACTTGTTTTCTTGATCGAGATGAGTTATTTAGACCTAGTTTAGACATATTTCCAACAAAGCCAAAGACTAAAGAACCTTTGAACACAAAAAACCAAACACCCCTTTATGTTAACTCGTTTTGAAGTTTTTCAAAGCAAATCACAATTTTAAACCATGAACTTGATTTCAAACCTTATATTATCATTTATTAGAACTAATGAAGCTTAAAACAACAATCAAAACAACATAAAACTCGAAATGATGATTATGCAATTTTAATCGTTAAATAAAATTTTTGTAAACTACAAATTTAAAAGAACAAGCTACTGATTTTAAAGCTTAAACACACTTAATTATAACTAATATCACAAAGAAATGTAAATTATAAGCTAATTAACAACTATAACAATGAAATGCCAAATTGGTCAAAAGTGCTTACAAAAGCTTCCAAGCTTAAAACCGAGAACCAGATCCGAAACCAATTCCTATAGCTTCCCAAGAAGCACTATACCAAGGCCATCCAAGATAAACCTTGCTCCAAATTTCTGAACACTTCACCATGGATTTTTTTATTTTTCAAGTATTTAATTGGTATTTTTGTGATTTTTGACCTTTGAAGCTAAACCGAATTTTATTGTTTCTAAAAGCTTGCTTAAGCTTTAGGAGCTTATGTGACTAAATCAGTCCATACAAACAACTCGAAAACAACATTTGATCCAACTTGAGATTTTGCATAAATATGAGAAATTGCATAAACTTGAAATACAATTTGATACTTGAATTAAAGTTTCACAAAAGCTTTATTATAACAAAAAAACTTGAAATACAAAGTTTGAAGATAAAAACATACACTTAAACTTGAAAATGCTTAAAACGACAATAAAAACTTAAATTACACTAGATAGATCTTTTACAATGCATCTCTCTCTCTTTATAGACTTTTCAGCATCCTTGATGTACTCGAATCTTTCCCACCACATTTAGCCCTTGGATCACTCAAATTAATCGAACCGCCCACCTTGCTTTTTGGCGCCAAATATTTCTTCAAAGCGCTTTTAAGCTTTAATGAGGTTTGGTTGAGATAATTAAAGAATTTGGAGTGTAGAGGAGTTGGAGGGACATGGAATGGGAGGGGTTGAAAAGAGTGGTGAAACCACCGGTTTTGATGTTTCGTGTTGGAAGAGACAGAGCTACAAGAGATCCGTATTTTTGGCGCTTTCTTTTTTGACTTTCATCTGACCGAGGCTATTAATAACAAAGGGGGTCAAATTGGTTGGGCTGGGGTTCAAAATGAGTTGTGACTCAAGGGTCAAGGGGGTCAAGGGTCAAAGGCGTTGGGGGGCTTGGATATTGATTGGATTGGGCTTAGATATATATATTGGATCCGCTTGGTTTAAGTAATAAACAAGGACCAAAAGTGCAATTTTGCCAAACTTCAAGGACTGAAAGTGAACTTTTCCAAACTTCTCACAAGGACCAATTTTGACAAACTTTGATAATACAAGGACCCTTTTGCATAAAATCCATTTTTAAAGGTCCAAGGACTAATTTTGCAATTTTCCAAAGTTTGAGGACCTTTCTTGCTAATTGACCAAAGAATCATTCAAGGATCATTTTAAACAACTTAGAATACTTCAGGACCTTGAATGATAAATTTCACATTTTTGAATTCCGTGGACTAGATTTGACAACTTTTAAAACTGGGGACTAAACCGCCAATTTTGCAAACTTGATACATTTTTCATCCGATTTTGATATTTTTGCATTTAAAACACATAAAACACTGATTTGTGATATTTTGATCATTTTGATGTGTTTCGAGTGTTTTCGATGATTTTGCGCTTAGATTATACAAAATGATGAGTATTTAGACACTCATCAATCCCCACATCGAGATATTGCTAGTCCCTAGCAATGATTTGAGAAAACCTTGATGGATTTGAAAACTCTTTACCAAAAGCCATCACTCGAGTAGCCAATTGTTTTGATTCAAGTAAGAATCTTGGTACAACGATAACCGATGATTTATTGGCAAATCATAAACCATATAACGGATTTGATGTGTCTTTACCGTGCCGCACTTTCCGGACTAGCCAACTCTTAGATAAATTATCGAATTATCTTTGGTGAGTCAATACCAATTATGGATTTTCCATCGCCTTTACCACAAGCCATAACCTTGCGGGCTAGCCAACTCATTATCTTTTGAGGATGATGGGAGTCGAGAACCATACAATTTTGGGCAAATTGCAAGCCATATAAACGGATTTGAGAAATCTTTACCAAGAGCCGCTTGCTCTCGGATTAGCTAATCCTTTTGTCTTACGTATATGGCGGATCGATAACCAAATGAGAAAGTGTAAAACACTTACTCCAAAAAAATTTTGGCCAAAACGGGAATGGGTAGATAATATATGAAATTCGTGAGAATTCCCCACACTTAGAAATGAATATTGCCCTCAATATTCAAAGTACCGCGGTTATGCCGAAACAAAGAACGAAAAGGGAAATATTACGCCATTATTTAGAAGAAGATTTTTTTTTTTTTTTTTTTTTTTTTTTTAGAAAGAATGAGAATATACAACAAGGGGAAACTCCCCACACTAGGGTGGTAGAAAGGGGTAAGAAGATGTAATTATGGGTGAAACCCATATGGTGCGTGCTAATGTTTTTGATTACCGAGTCACTAGCTTGACTCGATCCCCGCATTCATTGGTTCATGGGAATGTTTGTAAACCGGACAACCACAGGGGGAATGTCCTCCAAAGTAATGCTTAACTCGATGACCATTCACTTTAAAATTAGGACCATCGGGTTGAGATAACTCAACGGTACCATAAGGATAAACCTTAGCGATAGTGAATGGACCGCACTAACGGACTTGAGCTTTCCCGAGAAAATCTTCAACTGAATTGAAAAGAAGGACTCGATCACCAACGTTGAAAACGCGGTTCTTGATCTTGGAGTCATGAATCTTCTTTGTCTTTGCTTGTAGATCAAAGAGTTCTCATAAGCTTGATCACGAAGTTCATTTAGTTCATTCATTTGAACTTTTCTATGATCACCTACCGTCTCAGATATCGAAGTTTGCATGCTTTAAGGCCCAAGATGCCTTGTGCTCTAACTCAATCGGAAGATGACATGCCTTCCGCACACTAGCTTGTATGGAGTACACCCATGGGTGTTTTGTAAGTCAGACGGAAGGCCCAGAGCGCGCCATCGCTTATCCGACCAGATGCACGATTTTCGCCACCGTCCTTTCAAGAATCCTTTTAAGACCACGGTTTGAAACTTCCACCGCCCACTTGTTCGGGGTGGTATGCAGAGAGACGATGGTAACACCATACTTTTGCATGACTCTTTCAAATTGGTCATTACAAAATGTGTACCACGATCACCGATTATCGCCTCCTGAGTTCCAAACCCGCAAACAGAGATTTCAAAACTTCACAACTACTCGGCATCATTGGTGGGTAAAGCTTTTGCTTCAACCCATTTTGACAGATAGTCAATGTACCACGAGTATGTACTTGTTACCACGAGAAGATGGAAATGGCCCCATAAAATCAATACCCCATATGTCAAATATCTCACAAACTTGAATGGCATTTTGTGGCATTTCATTCCTTTGAGATATATTACCATGACGCCGACAAGCGCCACAGTGTTTTGACATAATCGGGGCATCCTTATAGATTGTGGGCCAATAGAACCCGAATCAAACACCTTTTGGCGGTGTAGTTTGACTATGATGGCCCCTGGGTCCAAAGATGGCAAGTCGTGAGAATGTCAATAGCTTCCTCGTCCATAAACACACCGCTCGGATGACTTGATCCGCACAGATTTTGAACAAGAAAGGGTCGCCCCGTAAATAATGTTTAACATCTTTGAAGAATTTGTTCTTCCGCTGGGTCGACATCCCTTTCATTAATGAAGTTACCCGCATGGTAATTTGCAAAGTCAAGAAACCATGGGTGGTAGAATTTCCACGAAAAGAAACCGCATTGAGTGTCTCGAGAGGAAATGTTTCATTTATTTCCTTTTTCTCGAAAACATCTTGGTGAGGGTTTTCTAATCTGACAGATGATCGCAGCTAGATTCTCGCCTCCTTTTATCACGATAATGATATCAAATTCTTGGAGGAGGAGAATCCAACGAAGCAATCTCGGCTTTGCATCTTGTTTTGCAAAGAGATATTTAAGAGCCGAGTGATCCGTATACACTACGATTTGGTCAAGATAAGATACGGCCGAAACTTCTCAAAAGCATACACCACGGCTAATAGCTCTTTTTCCGTGGTGGTGTAATGAGTTTGAGCCTCACCATAGTTTTGCTTATGAGTGAATAGGTCGAAAATGCTTATTTCTTCGCTGCCCTAGGACCGCACCGATAGCAAAATCACTTGCATCGCACATGAGCTCAAAAGGCAAGTCCCAATGGAGCAACGAGAATGGTGCTTCAGAAGCTTTTTCTTCAATGTTTCAAAAGCTATGATGCACTCGGGTGAGAAGATAAAAGGAGCATCCTTTTCAAGAAGATGGGTCATAGGTCAAGCGATTTTGGAAAATCTTGAATGAATCTACGATAGAAACCGCATGACCTAAAAACTCCTAATACCTTTGACGGTAGTAGGATGAGGCAGCTTAGCAATGACATCAACTTTTGCTCTATCTACCTCAATCCCGTTTTTGAAATCTTATGGCCAAGGACAATGCCTTCTTTGACCATAAGTGACTTTTCTCCCGCTTTAGACAAAGATTGGTGTCTTCACACCTTTGAAGCATTTTATCTAAATGGGAGAGACATGATTGAAAAGAATCCCCAATGACCGAGAAGTCATCCATAAACACTTCCATTGTTTCCGATCATGTCGTGGAATATGGCCATCATACATCGTTGGAACGTGCAGAGCATTACATAAGCCAAAAGGCATACGCTTGTAGGCAAAAGTTCCGTATGGGCAAGTGAATGTGGTCTTCTTGATCCCGTGGATCAATAGGATCTCAAGTAACCCGAGAAACCATCAAGGAAACAATAGTACTCATTCCCCGCTAATCTCTCAAGCATCCGTCCATGAAGGGTAGAGGAAAATGGTCTTTACGGTGGCGCTATTCAACTTACGATAGTCGATGCAAACACGCCATCCCGTAACCAATCGAGTTGGAATTAACTCGTTATCTTCATTTGTGATAACAAGAATGCCACCCTTTTCGAACACAATGAATTGGGCTGACCCAAGGACCGTCTCGAGATCGGGTAAATCAATCCCGCATCAAGAAGTTTGATAACCTCTTGTTTGATAACATCATGGATTTTTGGATTCACTCCTCTCGATGTTGAACTGCTGGTTTGAAGTCATCCTCCATCAAGATTTTATGAGTACAAAACTCGTGGTTTATACCTTTGATGTCGGAGAGTTTCCAAGCAATTGCTTGCTTGTGTGACTTCAAGATTTTAATGAGAGCAATTTTTTCATCTTTACTCAAATCTCGAGCAATAATGACGGTAATTTATCATCACCTTCAAGGAATGCATACTCGAGATGAGGAGGTAAGTCCTTAAGCTCAACCTCGTGAAATTCTTCGCTTTTCTCAACCGACTTGACTTCCTTATTATGAAGTTTGATGGGAGGAGAGGAAGAGAAGTATCCAGATTTGACAATTTCTCAAGAAGAATATCTCCTCCGATTAATCTCATTTTGATTAATCTCAATCGGGATTGAATCACTAGGATGAGGGGTTGATGATGGATCATCATTGAGCAACTTCTCAATAAGAAGTATGTCCCCTCAATATCAATTGAGCGTGATCAATTTCCCAAGGTACGTAATCACTAGCCAAATATGCTTCAATCTCATCTAAGATGAAGTCGCCTCAAACGGAGTGAGAGAAGGAGTAGAATTGGCTATGATAGGTCGAGAAGATGTGGTGGAATCCCCACTCACGTAATTATGAGAATAACCAAGAACTTCGAGAGTACTCGCCGAAGCAACATCAATGATATCTATTCGTTAACCGATTCGTAATCATAGTTTGCGGAGTACCTCAAGTTTGGTCAAGGTTGAAGGTGACACTTCATTACCAACACGCAATGTGATTTCTTGCTCAAATACATCTATGAGAGCACGCCCGCTCGTGAATCCTCGACCAACAATGAGAGGAACCCGATGATCGGCATCAAAATCAACAACCACGAAGTCACCGAAATGGAACTTTCCTACTTTCACAAATACGCCCTCAAGAATGCCAAGAGGACGGATATGGAACGATCCGCAAGCTCGAGAGTCATGCATGTAGGAGTGAGTTCCTAAGAGAAAGTTTCTTCCACATCGAATATGGCATAAGATTAATGCTTGCACCAAGATCTCGCTAGGGCAAAGCATTCAACCATTCCCGGAATACACAAGGTAAGAGAAATTTCCCAGATCTCCAAGCTTTTCAGAAGCTTTTCGAATAATCACGAAAGCGCTTCTCGTTAAGAGGAGTCTTAGCCATTTCAAACAAATTTTCCTTATTGCTTAACATGTGTTTGAGAGTTGATGCAAACTTGGGCATCAAGATGATAGCATCCGCAGCTTATGTCAAATGTAACTCTTGGAAAATTTGGAAAATTTATCCATTTGATGACTAGCTTTCTCATGAGCTTTTGCTCATTCAAACGTGATGGGTAAGGAATAGAAGATTTGGATTGATTCTCAACAGAGCTACAGGAGGTTCAAAACAACTCCTTGATTTGACTTGGGTTTCGGACCACTGAGGTTGGACTACCAAGGTTGGACGCAGCGGTACTTCGGGGCTTGAATTATGCACTTTGTCCGTAGTATCCTTGGTAACTTGACTCATTGGCACCGTGGAGGAGGCATTGGAGTCGAGGTCCATTGTGTTTTGAGGTTCACCGTCCACTACCTTAGGGAGAGAAGAAGAAGAAGAGGTAGTAGGAACAAGCAGTCCAGCAGTATGAAACACCACTGGTTGTGATCGCTTTGGCATCGCCTCGGGTTAGCGATCGTGTTGCTCGGTAAAGTACCGAGCCCGAGGGTCGATCATTTAAAGACTTCTTCGATCGTTAACTGACCGACCAACAACCTGCTCATTTCATCTTGGGATTTCATAAACCGCTTCAAGAACTCATCGATGATGGTCCCGGAGGAGTAATGACGGAGGAGCTGAGGGACAATTTGAGGTCGTATGTTTTGATTATAGCCAAAATTCCTTGATTAGGATTCATATTCCCATGAAATTGATTCCCCGATTGAAATTGTTTTGATGAGGGTTTCCTTGATGTTGGAAACCTTGATTGGGTCCAGATAGAAATTACCTTGGTTTTGATAACCTTGGTTCATTCTTGGTTGGTTCTCGATTCCGGTTTTGCATGTTGTGATTTTGGTTAAAACCGGTGGTGCTCGATTAGTGTTAGCACGGTAGTGTGGTTCATTTTGAGGACGGTATTGATTACCTCCTTGTTGTGAACTACCGGCTAGAGCATTTGCTTCAAAAGGACTACCATCGGTGGCGTGACAATTGTAGTAAGCATGAGGACCACCACAAGTGACACAACTTCAACTTTCTTCACTTCAAAGATGTGTTGGTGGTCGAGTGAAGGAGACTTTCTTCCGTTAGCAAGAACCAAAGCTCGAACAATGTCTCGTGAGTTTATCAATCTTAGCATCGGTGCTAGATGTACTCACCGGGATGAAGAAGAGAAGGTCCAAGATTAGACCGATATGTCTTAGCTCGAAAGGACGGACCGAGATTTGTTCTCAATGATCCGCAAGGCCTCTTTGGTGGTCTTGCTCAGAAATTACCTCCCGGAGGCATTCAAAGAGTCTTGATTGGCCCGATTGAGACCATTGTAGAAAGTATCCATTTGCATTAACTCGGTAAAACCGTGATGCGACACTCATGGCAACTCTTTGTAACGATCCCATGCCTCCCGAATGATTCATCAAATCTCGAGAAAATTTCATTATCTCATTCTTAAGACTTGTGGTTCGGGATGGAGGATAGAACTCGTTAACTAACTTGGTGACAAGATCTTCCCATGTCTCTATAGAACGAGGGGTTGTTTCTCAAGCCAATTCCGGCTTGTCCTCTAGAGAAAATGGGAATGTAAGAAGCTTGATAGCTTCATGTGGGACATTCTTGTACTTGATGGTAGATGCTATCTTGTTAAACCATCGAATGTGTGCATGAGGATCATCCCGCCAAAACCATAGAATTGGCTTTGGGTTACTAGATTGAGCAACCCGGTTTTGAGCTCGAAAGTGTCACCACGATGGTCGGAACAACAATGGCATCTCCGTAACCCTCGATGGGTGCTTGGAGAAGCTCATTCATAGGTTTGTCTTCCGCCATTTCGACAGAGGTGGTGGTGGTAGACGCCTCACCACGGTCAAGGAGCCGAACGCCCTCACGCTCACGAGGAATGTTTCCAAGTTCGTAAAGTGGACTTGTAGAATCGAAGAACGAAAAGCATGCACTATGTATAAAAATCAATTTTCAAAACAAATGAGGCAAAACACAAGTGAACTTAACCAATAATCACAAATGAAATGGCTTTTTGAAAAAGGTACACCAAATCACAAGTGACACAAAGGCAAGTTTTAAATCGATGTTCGGAACTTATTAATGGTCGCACCCCGCTAGGTAGTGCAACGCCTTGATTTGCGGTGGTTGATTTTATGTATATTAAGTACCACCGAAAAGACGAGGTTAGATTTGTGCAGATGGGTTTAAAACTTTTGGACAATATTTTTGTTATCGTCCTGCTTAACCAAATCGTATCTCTTCAAGAATCACCTTAAAAGAGAATACAAAATAGAAAACGCTCCGATTGTTTTGTTGTTTTATATTTTTTGGTGTTTTAACACTTTAGGAAAAGTGTTAATGAACTTTTGATTTTCTTATAACTTTACAAAAACTTTTACAAATGATGGGTATGCAACAATGGATCCGAAATGGCTAAACACACGCTAAAGCTCTCCCAAGCAAAGCGCCTAAAATTTTGATCTCGTGCAAAAACCGTCAAGTCAAACAGACTTAAAACCGCCGTAAACACAAATGCAATGAAGTCCGAGAATAGATTGAATTCTGTCGTTTAGTCCCAAGGAGACTCAATGGTGTGTTAAACAAATTCAGATAATGGAATGATCACTAAGGATAGTGATCCGAAGGTTATGATTAGAAATTACACTACCGATTGATTTGGAATAGAATTGGACACGAATTGGAAAGCACAACAATCGATCAAAGAAACGTAAACGTAAGTTTTAAAACTACGATACGCACAAAATAAAAAGTGAAAACTAAGAAATAAAAGGCCTAAAAATATGAAAATAACATTTTGGAATCCTAAAATAAAAGAAAATTATTAGAAAAGAAAATTATTTTTAACACTATTTAATTAATTATTATTAATTAAAAACTATTTTAACTATTTAATAAATACTCTAAAATAAAAGAAAATAGGAAATAAGGCTAGAAAAATAAACTTATGATTCTGAAAATCTAAAATACTATAAAACTAATTTTAAAACTAAAATATATTTTTCACACTTTTATCTAATTATTACTAATTAATAACTATTTAAAATACACTTAAATACTAGAAAATAGAAAATAAACTTGGAAAAATAAAATTTTAACTTTGAAAATCTAAAATATGATAAAACTAATTTTAAAACAGAAAATATATTTTTATGCTTTTAATTATTTATTACTAATTAATTACTATTTTTAACTATTTAAAATTATAATAAATACTAAAAGATAGAGAAAATCAAAACTTTTCTAAAAATCCTATATGATGACAGAAACCTAAGAAAAGAGAAAACAAGATTTGCTTATTAATAAGTTGAAAAGAAAAATCAAAAAGCTAAAAATCTTAAATAAACGCTATCACTATTTTTATATTGATGTTTTTGTGATTTTTATTTTGAAAACTACTTATATACTAATAATATGAAACTTTAATAAAGACAAAAATTTACAAAACACAAATAAGCTGATTTGATGAGCTTATTGATCCAACAAGGCTTAAATAGCTTATTTGGGTGGAAATAAGCTCAAACAAGCTTGTACATGAAACAAAAGCTCAAAAGATGGAAACAAGCTACAGCTTACTACTGAAATGAAACTAAAAGATGAAAAGAAGCACACCGATAAGCTAAGAATAAGCAAATAAGCACTTGACTTTTGTAGTGAAAAAAGAAAATGGGACAAGATACAAGCTAGTAGCAAATTCTAGCTAACAAGCTCAAAAGTGAAAACAAGACTTGATAATCCAAGAGGACCAGTTGGCTTTCCAAAGAACTAGAGAACACAAGATTTGAAGCACTAATAAGCTCAATGCAAGCTTATCAATTTGGGCCAATTTCTCAAGCACGTGATGATTTATGCAAAAAGTACCCACAAAAGCTAACTAATAAGCACTTAAAAGTCGAGAAACAAAGAACTATCATTTTGTATTTTTCTTTAGCAACTAAACTATAATACCTCAAGAGCTTATAAACTGAATCTCACTAATAAACCCACAAGTGAAATTCCAAAGTTTATTCAAAACGACCTTATGAGATTTTGACTTTTTATAAAAACTAAAAGTTGACCAAAGTGAGATTTGATCCGATCTTAAGCACTTAATATGTTGTTTTAAGGTGAGATAAGACTAACTTGAGCAAGATTAACAACTTTTGAACACAAAATCAAGATCATGGATTTGAAAAATCCAACAAAGAGCACACAATAATGATCAAAGGAATTTTTGACTTTTGCTAACAAGAACTTGTTTTCTTGATCGAGATGAGTTATTTAGACACTAAAGTAGACATATTTCCAACAAAGACTAAAGACTAAAGAACCTTTGAACACAATAAACCAAACACCCCTTTATGTTAACTGTTTTGAAGTTTTTCAAAGCAAATCACAATTTTAAACCATGAACTTGATTTCAGACCTTATATTATCATTTATTAGAACTAATGAAGCTTAAAACAACAATCAAAACAACATAAAACTCGAAATGATGATTATGCAATTTTAATCGTTAAAATAAAATTTTTGTAAACTACAAATTTAAAAGAACAAGCTACTGATTTTAAAGCTTAAACACACTTAATTATAACTAATTAACACAAAGAACAGTAAATTAAAGCTAATTAACAACTATAACAATGAAATGCCAAATTGGTCAAAAGTGCTTACAAAAGCTTCCAAGCTTAAACCGAGAACCAAGATCTCAAACCAATTCCTATAGCTTCCCAAGAAGCACTATACCAAGGCCATCCAAGATAAACCTTGCTCCAAATTTTGAACACTTCACCATGGATTTTTATTTTTCAAGTATTTAATTGGTATTTTGGTGATTTTTGATTTTGAGCTAAACCGAATTTTAATGTTTCTAAAAGCTTGCTTAAGCTTTATAGGAGCTTAAGTGACTAAATCAGTCCATACAAACAACTAAAACAACATTTGATCCAACTTGAGATTTTGCATAAATATGAGAAATTGCATAAACTTGAAATACAATATGATACTTGAATTAAAGTTTCACAAAAGCTTTATTATAACATGAGAACTTGAAATACAAAGTTTGAAGATAAAAACATACACTTAAACTTGAAAATGCTTAAAACGACAATAAAAACTTAAATTACACTAGATAGATCTTTTCAATGCATCTCTCTCCTTTATAGACTTTTCTTGCATCCTTGATGTACTCTCGAATCTATCCCACCACACTTGAGCCCTTGGATCACTCAAATTAATCGAACCGCCCACCTTGCTTTTGGCGCCAAATTTTCTTCAAAGCGTTTTAATCTTTAATGGATTTGGTTGAGCAATTAAAGAATTTGGAGTGTAGAGGAGTTGAGGGACATGGAATGGGAGGAGGGTTGAAAATGTGGTGAAAACCACTCGGTTTTGAGATTTCAGGGGGAGAGAGAGATGCTACAAAGGCATCCGGTTTTGGGCGCTTTTTTCTTTGGTTTGACTTGTCGACCGACCGTAGCTATAATAACACGGGGTCAAATGGTGGTTGCTGGGGGTCAAATGGATTGTGACCGGGGCTCAAGGTGCAAGGGTCAAGGGTCAGGGTCAAGGGTTTGGGCTTGGATATTGGATTTGGATTGGGCTTGAGTATATATATATAAGTGATCCGCTTGGTTTAGTTTAATAAACAAGGACCAAAAGTGCAATTTGCCAAACTTCAAGGACTGAAAGTGAACTTTTCCAAACTTCTCACAAGGACCAATTTTGACAAACTTTGATAATACAAGGACCCTTTTGCATAAAATCCATTTTAAAGGTCCAAGGACTAATTTTGCAAATTTTCCAAAGTTTGAGGACCTTTCGCCAATTGACCAAAGAATCATTCAAGGATCATTTTAAACAACTTAGAATACTTCAGGACCTTGAATGATAAATTTCACATTTTTGAATTCCGTGGACTAGATTTGACAACTTTTAAAACTTGGGGACTAAACCGCCAATTTTGCAAACTTGATACATTTTTCATCCGATTTTGATATTTTTGCATTTAAAACACATAAAACACTGATTTGTGATATTTTGATCATTTTGATGTGTTTCGAGTGTTTTCGATGATTTTGCGCTTAGATTATACAAAATGATGAGTATTTAGACACTCATCCAGCTTATTACATCATTCATTACATCATTCTCAGTTAATTAGAAGCAATCAAAGTTCATTTTAGTCAAAAATTCAAGTTTTCCAAAAAGTCAAAAAGTCCAAATCAGTTTCAAATTGCTTCCACTTTTGCATTTAAGTTGGGCTATTTTCTAAAAATTTACCCTGTATCAGCATATACTGATCTCAATCAGTGTATGCTGATCTCATCTCAGCTTTTTTAAAAGCTTCTCAGAAGCTCATAAAAGAGCCTTTTTAGCTCATCTTTGGTTTATAAGCTCTCAACCAGGTTGTCTTGAAGCTCCAATTTGAACTTTTCCATAAGCTCTTATTTTCAAGCTTGTAGGATAGCTTAAAGTTGGTTTCTTAGGCATAATTGACTGTTTGGGTTTTAGACTGAGTAAAGTGCTTTTTGGCTTATTGCTTGTGCTTATTTGATTGTCATCAGTAGTTTTAAGTTGCTTTTAGTGAGTTTTAGCTTACTTAATGTAACACCCCCAATTTCGTGATATGCAGCGAAATTCAAACTGGGTGTTACTCGACGGCACAACAGTCATAATAATAGAAAACGAACTCTAATGGAGTCGTTTTAAAAGATTTATGATTCGATTTATATAAACATCAGAGTTTACAAAATGAGGTCCCAAATGGTTCTAAGTTTACAAAATACATTAAATGGGTTTTCGAATGATAATAAAATTTATAGCCTTCTTGAGTATCCGTGCTCCTCCGTGCCAGCCTCGTACATTATGGACCTGAAATACATGCTTAAAACTATCAACACAAAGGTTGAGTGAATTCATAGAGTTTATAGTTAAGTATTTGAACACATAATGTTTGTGTGGGTTACGTTGGTATACACCCATAATGTTGAAAACAAAACAGTTATTATTGCTTGGTACGGTTGCCTCAAGTATATGATACTTGAGCCCGCTTTTGTTTGATACGACAGCCTCAAGTATATGATACTTGAGCCCGCTTTTGTTTGGTACGGATGCCTCATGTATATGATACTTGAGCCCGCTTTTGTTTGATACGGCTGCCTCAAGTATATGATACTTCAGCCCGCTTTTGTTTGATACGGATGCCTCAAGTATATGATACTTGAGCCCGCTTTTGATTGATATGGCTGCCTTAAGTATATGATACTTGAGCCCGATTTTGTTTGGCAATGATGGTTACTTAGTGACAATAAAACAATCATATAGCATATAGTTTGAAAGCAATGTGTTTGATTTAAAATAAAGCATGTATCTCCCCCAAGGGTTTGTAAAACAATTGAATGATAGAAAATGGGGCTATGAACTCATGGTAATGATCAGCAGCGGAGTGTAATGATATAATGTTTATCAACGGTAGAGTATGACAAGATCACGATCTTTAACGATTACCTACAAAAGCATAGTATTCGTGTTTTAGTATAGTGTACGATATAAGTGTACAAGTACATGTAGTATGGCTTAATTGATGATGTACATGAGGTTGTGACCATTAAAACAAGCTAAAACAAGTCCTAGGTAAGTTCTATGAACTTGAATTCTGCAACAGTCCCAAGGTTTGATTAAACTGATCATCTCAGTAAACCTTGAGGTTAATTTAGTATGATAGGCTTGTAGAATAATGTCTTACGATCGTTTCTCCGGGTGGCGCACCTCATAACTCTTCGCGATGAGTAAATGAGAACCAAAATGTCAAAACATGTCAAAATCTGCACACCAGATTTCATTTGGAAAAACCCCTCGGTTCTGTCCATTTCTGGAAGTCGACACAGTTTTATGAAATGTATCCAAGAACAAAACTTGAAGTTTGGCGAAAGCCGCGTGTCAAAACAAGTTGTACAACTCAACTTATGGTCATTTTAGCAGGACTGAATGTGCAGCCAAACTTTCTGCAATGAAATATAAGTATATACTTGTAATTAGACTATTGATATAAATTAACTTTGGACCTTAGACTTAATTAAGCTTAAGAATCTGTTAGAGAATATAAAAATATGAACTTGGATTTTTGAATCACTTAAAAAGGACTTGTGGTTAAAAAGTTATGCCTAGTTAAGTTTTACTAGATGAAAATGTAGTGTTGGAACAAAAGCTTGCTGATACGATTTTAAATCACAATTTTGACCATTTTCGGTCCGAATCAGCAAAAGTGTAAAACACAAAAGTTTCTCAGAATCACTTTTTCTACAAAAACTCAGGGGCACATAAGCAGAAAGTGAACAGAAAATGATAAAAACCTAAACACGGCAAAAACTAAACTGACCTGTTGTTGACTAGAACACAACCTTAGTGAGAACTTTAAGTGATATATTGATCATTTGAGGCTAATAAAGCCAAGATTGAGTCAAGATTGGTGTCTTGAGGTTGTCTAACTTAGACACATCCTTAATATGGTCTTGATTATTATTGCTTAACCATAACTTAGCCGCACGGCTAGTATAAGTCTAATGACCGAAACTTGTTTTTAAAACTTGTTCACTAGACTTTGACAAACTAAGTAAATGACCATATGACATGTTAAACTACTTCACGATCTCTTGATTTTGATAGCCTGAACGATGGTACGAGGTTATTTATAAAAGGGCTATAAGCCAAACAACATTTAAGGAATACTTTAACTTAAGGATTCATATACAACATCATATTGAAAGCCAACAAACTACAATTACCCTAACTAACAACAAAACTATTCCATTTAAGGCACTATATAGACGAAATTGTCAGTCAACCATTTGATGGACTAAGGTGTTCAGAGATCACCCACGAAACAACTAATGAAACCATACAAACACAAATTAGGCTGCATGCCGCACACTATCGCCAGAAATGAAAATTTCATATATGTAAGGCGTTAAAATTTAACAAAAACTCCATGTTAGAAATTAAGATTTTGTTGAAGGCCTCAAATACAATAGGATATGATTCGTTTTGAGAATCGGGAAAAGCCAAACATGAGGTATATTGGACTCTATAAGATTTTAACAAAACCCTTTAGATTATCAACTTAAGCCACCACCAAAAACATATAATGGTACATAACACATTTTATGACCAGAACCTTGAGAATGCAAAGATTAGAATTCGGCGCATACACCCACATTTTCCTACACACTTCAACATCGGATAACACACACTGAATTCTGGGACGGAATTCCCTTAAGGGGTAGTGACTGTAGCAACCCGTAATTTTTCATAAGGTAAAATGACTATTTTACCCTTTGACTTTTTAAAGTTGACTTTTGACTTTGACTTTTGACTATTTGACTTTTACCGTAACGTAAAAGCAAATACGATAACCGGTAGTAACTGGTAATTTTCCTTGTGACCAACACAAGACTACGATAAGTCTATTTCAAAATACTCTACTTTCACCAACAGTCATATTTTATATGACCTATTGCAACTTTGTTATTTTTGAGTAAACATTTTACTCTTTACGTAATACGCGTGCCCGAACCTACGTTATTAGCTTTTAACAACATAAATGTGCTCTATTAGACTTATCATACTTTATATACCTAGTTGGAGTATATTGATAAGTTTTAACATTTTTGTAAATATTACATTTTTACGTTACCCGATTTTAAGTTTCGTGACTTAAGGGCTTAACATTAGTAATTACCGGGACCAAACTACACCTCATAAACCAAAAATTAGGTAAAAATAAAACACACTACCACCTCATATGAGGGTGGTGTGTACATGCAAGCCATAAGGCTACATGGCTTGTGCTTGGAGCACCTAGCCTTACAACTCTCCACTCTTGTCTCCCACTTATACATAACTTCACATACACATCTCTTTCTTACATGCAAAGTGACCAAAACCTCTCATCTCACCTCTCATGGCTGTCCATCTCTAAAATCATATCACCATCACCCACTTTGATTCACACAATAAGTTACACTAAGAAGATGAGGGCCTAAGTGAGCTCTACATATTCTAAATGTTGTTTTAGTGATTCCATGGTTAGATTTGGAGTTATTCAAGGTGTTAGGGGCTGAGATAAAGGGGATTATTTAGTGATTATCAAAGGTTTGAATCAAGTGATGAAAAGATTCAAGACAAGGATTAGAGATTAGAAGAGTTAAGGGTTGAATAGTTCTTGTTGTACTAGTAACTTGTCATCCTAATCCTTGTAAGATTTTAGTTTATTTTCTTGTCATTTAATATTGTTGTAATAATCTCTATAATTATTTTATTTAATTTGATATAATTAGTATATGTAATATGGCTTAATTGATGTTGTACATGAGGTTGTGACCATGAAAACAAGCTAAAACAAGTCCTAGGTAAGTTCTATGAACTTGAATTCTGCAACAGTCCCAAAGTTTGATTAAACTGGTCGTCTCAGTAAACCTTGAGGTTAATTCAGTATGATAGGCTTGTAGAACTATGTCTTACGGTCGTTTCTCTGGGTGGTGCACCTCATAACTCTTCCCGATGAGTAAATGAGAGCCAAAATGTCAAAACATGTCAAAATCTGCACACCAGATTTCATTTGGGAAAACCCCTTGGTTCTGACCATTTCTGGAAGTCGACTCAGTTTCATGAAATGTAGCCAAGAACTAAACTTGAAGTTTGGCGAAAGCCGCGTGTCAAAAAAAGTTTTAGAACTCAACTTATGGTCATTTTAGCAGGACTGAATGTGCAGCCAAACTTTCTGCAATGAAATATAAGTATATACTTGTAATTAGACTATTGATATAAATAAACTTTGGACCTTATGTTGGAAAATTTAGTACACTTGTGGGATTAGTTCACACCTTGTAATGGGTTAGGAGGTACGGAGTGTACACCCATAAGGTCCATGAACTCCCTGACTCTCATAGTGGTTTGTAAGTGAAAGCTTGGTGAAAGCACCGCTTGGTGAAAGTATCTTGCTTGTGAAAAGTAATCGCTTGTGTTTCCACCGATAGGCGTGTTTCCATCAAGTGGTGTATCCACCGATAGTGCTATGAAATCTTGATAAGCGGTGTTTCCATCGATAGGTCAGTATTTCCACTACAAGTGAAAGTACCGCTAGTGGAAAGTATCGCTTATGGAAAGTCTTGCTAAATGGCGATTATAACTTCTTTATGACCACGCTTAATTGGTCATGTAACCACTAACGGCTATAATGGGGATAATTATGAGGCTATTAATGGGCGATTAATACTCATAATTCCATTGGAATAGCTCAAGAGTAACCACCTATAAATAGGAGGTCCGATCATGCATGAAAGACAATACGAAAACATAAACACTTATTAGCGAAAGGGTTATAGAATTGTGCCTAATTCTCTAACGCATTTGGTCTTATCCCAAGTAGATATTCGTGATACCCGGGCATTAGGGTCGAATAGTTTACTTTGGAAAGTGATCACACGATTCCAAGTGATATCCGGAACCACCAAGTGGTATCTGTTACTATTAACAGTTTGTTTGTTTCTACTTTGAAGAGTTGCACATTTCTGCCGAATTGATTATCTTACCACTTTGGGACGAATAACCACCAACAATCAAAGTAAACTATTTAGTGATAATCAATGGCAACCGCGCTATGAAACATATGGCTTCAAACTTTGCAAAGTGGACAAGTTTGAAGGGTGGACTTTAGGAGGTGGCGAAGAAGATGCACTTTTCTTTGTCGTCAAGCATGAGTGTGGTCTATGTGCCGACTACTCCAATTCACGATGATGGTGATGATGCTCCTGTGGAGCGGATCGGAGGAGGAGCAAGTGGAGAATGATGACTACATATGCGAGAGGTCTTATTCTCAATGGTATGTCGATTCTCTGCTTGATATTTATCGAACTTTGAATCTTCCAAAGAACTGGATTCCTTGGATGCCAAATATATGGTGAGGATGCATCAAGTAAGAAGTTCCTTGTTAGTAATTTCACAAATTACAAAATGACCGATTCAAGACCGGTTATGGAACAATACAATGAACTTCTTGGAATACTTGGAAGGTTTACACAACACCAAATGAACATGGATGAGGCTATCAAGGTCTCTTGTGTCATTGACAAACTCCTCCTTCATGGAAAGATTTCAAGCATACCTTGAAACATATGAAGGAGGAGTTAACTCTTGTTGAGTTGGCGATCATCCGCACATTGAGGAATCTCTCAAAGTGCGAGGATAATGACAAGCAAAGAGTAGCAATCTTCTTGGACCATCTGTTGTCAATATGGTAGAGCATAACAACTCCACCGGTACAATGACAACAAAGGCAAGCGCAAATTTCATGATAACACAAGGCGAGATCCTAACAAGAAGGCAACACCAACTTGTTGGAAATGTGGCAAGACCGGTCACATTAAAAGGGACTGCAAGGGTGTTAAAATTGGTGGTAAAGCCAATGGATCGAGCACTAATGGTTCGGGGGTGGTGGTTCACCCAACTCATCAAAGGTCGAATATGTTTAATAAGTCTTTCGGTTTATTATGTTACATATGTATCGAATCTTTTATGTGCGGGATGATGATGTTGCGTGGTGGGTTGACTACGGTGCAACAGCTCATGTGTAAAGATAGAAGTTGGTTCAAGACTTATGAGTCACCGAATGATGGTTCTATTCTTCACATGGGAAATGAGTCAACGACCTTGGTGCATGGTCGTGGTTGTGTAGATCTTAGGTTTAGTTCAGAAAGATTGTAACTTTGTTTGATGTTATTCATGTTCACGATATCGGGAAGAACTTGGTTTCAAGTAGTATTTTGAATAATCATGGATATAAACAAGTTATTGAATCGATAAATTTGTGCTTTCTAAGCATGGTGTTTTATTGGTTTTGGTTATTTATGTAATAAAATGTTTAGGCTTAATATTTCTCTTGACAATGTTAATTGACTTTTGTGACCACAACCGACATCGATTCTAGCCTATGGCATGCAAGACTTGGCCATGTACATTATAAAAGAATGCAAGATATGTCTAGGGATGGTTTAATCCACGCTTTTGACATGGACACCGAAAAGTGTAAAACTTGCATGATGACCAAGATAACCAAGAAACCCTTTCGGGGTGTTAGTCGAGACTAAGATCTTGGAGCTTATTCACGATGACACGTGTGATTTGCATGCCACTCCTTCTTTGGGGAATAAGAAGTACTTTGTGACATTTATTGATGATGCTTCTAGATTTTGTTATGTCTATTTATTACATACCAAGGATGAAGCATTAGATAAATTCAAAGTGTTTAAAGCAGTTGAATTACAACTGGGTCTTTGATCAAAAGATTAAGGACCGATAGGGAGGTGAGTACATGGATACTCAAGCTTTCGGTCTGTTGGTATTATCCATGAAACTATCGCCCTATACTCCTCAAAGAAATGGTATTTACGAAGGAAAAACAGGTCTCAAGGAGATGGTTAATTCCATGTTGTCCTATTCAGGATCGAGTCAAGGTTCGGGGTGAAGCTATGTTAACAGACTTGCTATTTATTAAATATGGTTCCCAACAAAAGGAACAAGGTTACCCTTATGAACTCGGACTAAAAGGAAACCCAACTGAATTATCTCGTGGTCCGGGGTTGTAGAAATCGTAAGACTCACGATCCAAAGCAAAAGACTTTGGGTGAAAGAGGCATGATCGCATCTTTGTTGGATATCTTGAGCATTCCAAGGCTTTTAGGTTCTATGTTATTGAACCTAATGAACATGTTTCGATTAACACAATAATTGAATCAAGGGATGCGATTTTGATGAGAATAGATTCTCATTAGTCCCTAGACCAAGTCGAGGATTCCTAGTGGAACTCATGACACCGGTGTATCGAAGTCCTCGATGATGAACCATCGGTGGTCCTCGATGAGGTTGTGGTTCGACAACTGAACCCGTGCTCGGGAAGAGCAAAAGGGTCGTGACTCAAAGTCATTTGGACACGAGTTTCAACTATACTTAGTTGAAGGTACTAGGGATGAGGTCTCGGACCAATACTCCTATTGCTTCATTGTTGAGGATGACCCCAAACATTTGAAGAAGCAATGAAGTCCCGTGATATTGCTTTCGGAAAGAAGCAATCAATGATGAGATGGATTCCATCATGGGCAACAACACTTGGTGTTGGTTGATCTACCTCACGTTGCAAACCTCGGGTTGCAAATGGATTTTCAAAAGAAAATGAAGGTAGATGGAACTATTGAAAAGTTCAAGGCTAGACTAGTCATTCGTGGCTTTAAACAAAAGTCGAATAGACTATTTTGATACTTACGCCCGTGGCACGTATCGATACCATAAGACTGGCGATTGCTTTGGCATCTATTCACAATCGGTTATTCATCGATGGATGTGAAAACGACTTTCTTGAATGGTGAATTGGAAGAGGAGGTTTATATGAACCAACCTCGGGGCTTCATCATGCCCGGCAATGAAAACAAGGTGTATAAGCGATTAAGTCTCTTTATGGACTTAAGCAGCACCTAAGCAATGGCATCAAAAGTTTGATGAAGTGGTTTGTCTAGTGGTTATGTTCTTAACCAAGGCGACAAATGTGTATATAGCAAATTTGATGAATCGGTAAAGGAGTCATCATTTGTCTATATGTTGATGACATGTTGATCTTTGGCTCGACCAAAATCGGGTTGACGACAAAGGAATTTTGTCATCAAGGTTCTCCATGAAAGACATGGGGAGGCTGATGTTATCCTTGGTATAAGGATTAAACATGAAAGTAAAAGAATTTCTATATCTCGGTCTCATTATATTGAGAAGGTCTTGAGGAAATTCAATTACTTTGATTGTACTCGATGAGTACACCTATGGATACTGTGAGAAGTCGATGCCTAATCATGGCAAGGTCAGATCTCAACTTGAGTATTCTAGGTAATTGGCTGCTGATGTATGCCATGACTTGTACAAGACCCGATATTGGTTTTGCGTTGGGAAAATTGAGCGGTATACTAGTAATCCTAGTGCTCATCATCGAAAGCGATTCAAAGGGTATCAAGTATTTGAAGAGAACTATGGATTATAGTCTCTCATATCGGTTACCCATCGATGTTGGAAGGTTACAACGATGCAAGTTGGATCGATAACATCAAGACAATTAGCCTACCAGTGGTTGGGTATTCCTACTTGGTGGAGGTGCAATTTCTTGGGCATCCAAGAAGCAAACTTGCATCACCAGTTCAACAATGGAATCAATTTGTGGCTCTAGCATTCTTGGTAAAGAAGTCAATGGTTGAAAACTTGCTTCTTGAGATTCCATTGTGGCTCAAACCTATAGCACCTATTTCTATCCGGTGTGATAGTGCGGCTACATTGGCTAAGGCTTATAGCCGGATGTACAATGGTAAGTCTAGACACTTAGGTGTCGACATAGCATGATTCGTGAGCTTATCATGAATGGGGTGGTATCTATAGAGTTTGTGAGATCTCAGCGAGAACTTAGTCGATCACTTGACGAAGGGTCCGCTAGAGACTTGGTTATAAAGTCGCTAAAGGGATGGGTTTAAGTCCAACTTAGTCATTGAATGCTAGGGACACCCAACTCCTCCTAAGGAAACTTGGGAGCCGAGTTCAATGTGGAAAGTCGAATATTCAATGGACTGGAGCACATGTTTTATTTACATCCCAAGGTTGTGCTCGGAACTCTTGAAAGGAGGATGAAGTCTTTACTTAATGGTTAATTTTCTTTGAAAAAGTGCTTGGCGGGAGCATGACTAAAGAGGAACCACCTATGTAAATGTTGAAGTTTTGCCTTGAAGCTTTGGACTTTTAGCTTTTACAACATTTATGAATTTGGATATGGACACATGGCTTGTATAGTGTCGGGGAGTGTTAAGTGTTTGAAAACTTGTGTGTATTTTATCTTCGTGTATTCAAATGAGTTGAAGGGTTCAATTCTTAGAACACCCCGATTCTCGAATATTTGAGCGTGTAATTTACTAAGATGGAAATTCAATCCTCGTGACATTTTCGTTTATGCACATGTTTTGATTGATGTTTATTTTTCATGCAAAGGAAGTGAACTAAATTTGGGGAGGATTGTTGGAAAATTTAGTACACTTGTGGGATTAGTTCACACCTTGTAATGGGTTAGGAGGTGCACGAGTGTACACCCATAAGGTCCATGAACTCCACGACTCTCATAGTGGTTTGTAAGTGAAAGTCTTGGTGAAAATCTTGCTTGGTGAAAGTCTTGCTTGTGAAAAGTAATCGCTTGTGTTTCCATCGATGGCGGTGTTTCCAATCAAGTGGTGTATCCACCGATAGTGCTATGAAAGTCTTGATAAGCGATGTTTCCATCGATAGGTCAGATTTCCACTACAAGTGAAAGTACCGCTAGTGGAAAATCTCGCTTATGGAAAGCATTGCTAAATGGCGATTACAACTTCTTTATGACCACGTTTAATTGGTCATGTAACCACTAACGGCTATAATGGGGATAATTATGAGGCTATTAATGGGCCGATTAATACTCATAATTCCATTGGAATAGCTCAAGAGTAACCACCTATAAATAGGAGGTCTGATCATGCATGAAAGACACACAGAAAACATAAACACTTATTAGCGAAAGGGTTATAGAATTGTGCCTAATTCTCTAACTGCATTTGGTCTTATCCCAAGTAGATATTCGTGATACCCAGGCATTAGGGTCGAATAGTTTACTTTGGAAAGTGATCACACGATTCCAAGTGATATCCGGTAACCACCAAGTGGTATCTGTTACTATTAACAGTTTGTTTGTTTCTGCTGAAGAGTTGCACATTTCTGCTGAATTGATTATCTTACCCTGCTTTGGGACGAATAACCACCAACACCTTAGACTTAATTAAGCTTAAGAAGCTGTTAGAGAATATAAAAATATGAACTTGGGCTTTTGAATCACTTAAAAAGGACTTGTGGTTAAAAAGTTATGCCTAGTTAAGTTTTACTAGATGAAAATGTAGTGTTGGAACAAAAGCTTGCTGATACGATTTTAAATCACAATTTTGACCCTTTTCTGGTCCGAATCAGCAAAAGTGTAAAACACAAAAGTTTCTCAGAATCACTTTTTCTACAAAAACTCAGGGGCACATAAGCATAAAGTGAATAGAAAATGCTAAAAACCTAAACACGGAAAAAACTAAACTGACTTGTTGTTGACTAGAACACAACCTTAGTGAGAACTTTAAGTGATATATTGATCATTTGAGGCTAATATAAAGCCAAGATTGAGTCAAGATTATTGTCTTGAGGTTGTCTAACTTATACACATCCTTAATATGGTCTTGATTATTATTGCTTAACCATAACTTAGCCGCACGGCTAGTATAAGCCTAATGACCAAAACTTTTTTTTATAACTTGTTCACTAGACTTTGACAAACTAAGTAAATGACCATATGACATGTTAAACTACTTCATGACCTCTTGATTTTGATAGCCTGAATGATGGTACGAGGTTATTTATAAAAGGGCTATAAGCCAAACAACATTTAAGGAATACTTTAACTTAAGGATTCATGTACAACATCATATTGAAAGCCGACAAACTACATAGACTTGTACACTTATATCGTACACTATACTAAAAAACGAATACTATGCTTTCGTAGGTAATCGTTAAAGATCGTGATCTTGTCATACTCTACCGTTGATAAACATTATATCGTTGCACTCCGCTGCTGATCATTACCGTGAGTTCATAGCCCCATTTTCTATCATTCAATTGTTTTACAAACCCTTGGGGGAGATACATGCTTTATTTTAAATCGAACACATTGCTTTCAAACTACATGCTTATCTGATTGTTTTATTGTCACTAAGTAACCATCATTGCCAAACAAAAGCGGGCTCAAGTATCATATACTTGAGGCGGTGATCAAACAAAGCGGCTCAGTATCATATACTGAGGCGGTAAGATCAAACAAAAGCGGGCTCAAGTATCATATACTTGAGGCAACCGTCTCAAGCAATAATAAGCATTTTGCTTTTCAACATTATGGGTGTATAACAAAGTAACCCACACAAACATTATGTGTTCAAATACTTAACTATAAACTCTATGAATTCACTCAACCTTTGTGTTGATGAGTTTTAACATGTATTTCAGTCCATATTATACGAGGTCGGCACGGAGGAGCACGGATACTCAAGAAGGCTATAAATTTTATTATCATTCGAAAACCCATTTAATGTATTTTGTAAACTTGGAACCATTTGGGACCTCATTTTGTAAACTCTGATATTTATATAAATCGAATGATAAATCTTTTAAAACGACTTCATTAGAGTTCGTTTTCTATTATTATGACTGTTGTGCCGTCGAGTAACACCCAGTTTGAATTCCACTGCATATCACGAAATTGGGGGTGTTACATTTAATCTTGTGGTAGTTTTTGGTAGTTTATTTGTGGATATAGCTTATTTCATAAATGCTTATTTCCAATAAATTTAGCCCATAAGTTCTTATTTAAAGTTCACTAGTTGATTTTCTTATTTTTCCTAGATTCAGAATAGTATTAGAACTTATCTGCAAATTTTCATATTTTTCTAAGTCCATTTGCTGTTTTTCTAGAATAAAAATCATTTTTAAGCATTTTTAAATAGTTTTTAATTCAATAAAATCATAAAAAGGTCACACAAATATATATTTCATTTTCATAGGTTTAGAAAAATTAAAAAGTCATAAAAGTTATTTTTCCACATTTTTCCAAATTAATTTAGTATTTTCTAGGCATTTTGTTAGTTTTAATTAGTTTTAAATTCATAATAAATAGAGAAAAAGCCAGAAAAATATAATTTCAGTTTTAAAAATCATTTTAGTTTATTTAGATTTTTGAAAAATAGTTTTGTAATTTTCTTGCTAATTTTTATTTTTTTCTTTTTAAATCAATTTAAAAAACTACAAAAAATAGTTTTTAATTCAAATAAAATTAAGAAAACCCAAAAAAATTAGTTTTGAATTTTAAATAATTTTTAAATTGCATCTTTAGCTGTATAAAAATATTAGTTCACTTTTAAAGGTTAATTTGGATTAGTTTGCATTTTAGAATACGTTTAAGTAATTTCGTAATTTGCATTTTTAGCTTAATTTGCATAATTAGTTGTAATTTCTTGTTTGCACATTAGAATTAGTTTTAATTGCCTTTCATTATTATTCATTGCCCCGTAGTTTAGAAATCACAAATATCTCTTTTAACTATTCAAATCCCGAATAACACGATGTGAGTTTTAAACTCGATTCATCCTTCGCTAGGAACGATCCGGGGATTCAAACCTAATACGTTTGAGTTTCCCTATACTATAATGGGTTTCCCTAAATCAATTTTACATGGCATAATGTGGTATTCTGTTGCGCATCAATAAAATACACTCATGGTGAGCCAAGTTAATATGGATTAAAATACACTCATGGTGAGCCTGTCAAAGTTCATCATTTGACAGTCTGAGCATACCTTATCACCACTAATTTTACTTCGTCAATTTTGTTAAGCTATTAACTATAAGGTACTGTATAAGATGCCACATACTTGCATTTCTTGTTTGTTTATTTGAATTCTGATTACCAACAAAAGGCTACTTGGGAATGCAAGTATTATTTGATGAAGTTTATGTATGACATTATTGTAAGCAAATAAGACCACTTTCGAACAATGTAAGTATATGTAAACTGTTGTAACTTCTTTTTTTTGTTATTTGCAAAAGTTATATATATTTTCAGTCAATGATATATGTGTTTTTTTTTAATATACAGGGCATCTAAACTGAAATGAAATGGTGAAGGGGTTTCTTATTATCGTGGTTGCTCCTCATATATACATCGGGCTGTTGATGATTGAAGTTTTTATTTTTATCTAAAGATGTTAGTTATAATGTATAACTTTTTAACCAAAGATGCCATTTTCCCTTGTATCGATGTGTTTGTTAAAGATGTTTATATAAAACATGAAGTTTGTTACTTATTACTCCATATTGTGGTTTGTTAATTGTTGTATATATTATTGTTTTGGATCTTGCAGTATATTGAGTAAAAGAAAATTACAAGTTCTATGTTTGGGGTGTTTGGATGTTAGTTTTGGAAATTTTTAAACACAAATTATTATTTTTCAAAAAACGGGCATTTGATACGGTTTATACAACAACCATACCAAAAAACAAAAATATATACATTATTTGGCTAGAGAGATTTGGTACGGTTATTTTTTGGTATGCTATTATTTAGCACGGTCCAACAACCGTACCAAAAGGCCTCTTAAACCATACCAAAAGACATTTATGTGTAGCAGTTTATGGATGTAAGTAAAAATCAAAACATAATTACGCAACAATAGAGTTATACATAAAGTCAGTTGATAAAAAGTTCATTGAATTGAAAGCCTTTTTTTTTTTAATACAGTATTCCATGCCAGCACTTCTCATCCTAAACAAATGATGCACATTACTTTTACACAAACGAAATATTAAACATAAAAACACAACAAAAGCATGAAAGTGTGTGTTGATAAGAGGGTTGATTGATCTTGTTTATATCTTTAGATAGGTCGTTAATTATTCGTGTATCACTGGATTTTAATTAGATGAAATATTTTTATGAAGTTAAAAACATTATTTAAAGATGAACTTATATGTGACGGCTTATTCCAAAATAAATTTCTTACATCAAGGTGCGACCACTAGATCAAATGTTGGGGACCGGTTTTGTATCACCAGTTATGTACTTATGTACGTATGTTATGTTATCAAGAAAAATGTGATAAGAGCTGTTAGTAAATAAGCTGAGAAGTTGGTTAAGCCAAAATGGCACGTGAGGTGCAGGTGTGTCTAAACACACGTGAGGTGCACGTGACAAGATCTCCTTTTGGCTTAACCAACTCTCCCGCCTAAATGTTTCCTTTAAATACTTGTATCATTCATTTCATTAGTAGCTTTTGTGAAATACAATTTCTCTCTTGAATCTCTCTCTCTCATTGTAAACTTGTAACAAACCCACCATTGATAGTACATTGAAGCTTTCGATAATCTTTTCTCTTCTTGATTGTCCAAGTTCTTGTAAAACACAATTATCGATCTTCATTGATCCTAAGTGTGTCTATCAATTGGTATCAGAGACTTTTCCTGGTGAAGTCTCATTGCAACAGATTCAAGATTCATAATTCAAGATTCTGTTGAGTTTTCCCGCCAAATTCTGTTATTCAAGATTCCTTCATAATTCAAGAAACATCACAAAACAATGGCACCATCAACAAGAACAACTGGTACCAGTAGTGGGGAAAACAATGATGATAACACAAGAAGATATGTGGACGAAGCATTGAATGGGTTCGTACAAACAATGGGCGGATGATGAATCAACTCCGGATGATGAGTCGAATCGGTTGGTGATTCGGGGACCAAGTCAAAACGATCTGATGAGGATGACTAAAGTGGAGTTTCCTAAGTTTTCGGGGATGATGTAAGAGGTGGATGTTTAGTGTGAGCAGGTTCTTTGCAATTGATAACATACACGATGATCAAAAGGTTAGACTCGTTTACGTACATCTTTTGATAAGGCATTATTGTGGCATAGACAATTCATTAGACGCATGGTGAATTGGTGTTATGGACGTGTATAGAGATGCTATTCTTCAAAGATTTGATACAGATGTATGATGATCCAATGTCCGAACTTAAAATGTGAAGTATGAGTCAAATGCTAGAGATTACCAAGATGTGTTTGATAATCATTAAGTAGAGTGGAAATAAGTGAAGAACATGCTATTAGCTTCTATTTGGGTGGGTTGCCTCTTGAATTGGAAATGCAAGTAAGAATGTTTAGGCCCAAAACATTAGGCGATGCTTATTCGCCACTAACTATCAAGAAGCTACTTTGAATGCTATTAAAAGAAGACGACATGCGGACCAATATGACTAGCAATGATTTGGTCCTGTTAATCAAGTGGCTAAACCATTGTTAGCATTGCCAAGTGCTAATAGGAACCGGAACAATAGGCAAAACGATTTTCGACCTAGGAGGCAGTTGACACAAAAGAGTATGAGGAAAAAGGGCTAAAAACCTCTGTTTCTATTGTGATAAAAGTTTATGCGGGACATAAGTGTGAAGGACAATTGTTTAGTTTGGTTGTGTTGGTGAGAATGAGGAATTGGAGGAAGAGTTTGAAGATGCCAAGGATGATTTAGATGAATTGCAACCGATGAAGTCCAACCACATATCTCTCTCGAATGCATTGAATGGGAAAGTTCATATCGGACTTCACAGTAGTTGGATTGTTTGAAATAAACATGAATTGCACATATTGGTTGATTCGAGGTCTACACATAATTTTTTAGACATTAATGTGGCTAAGAAAATGGGGTGTCACATAAGAAAGACTTGTCCTTGGTCATTCGTGGTGGTGAGAGAAGTCGCTTGAGTGAGTGAATGTAAAGGGTTTACTTGGAAATTGAAAGGCAAACTTTTGTATCGATGTAATGTTGTTACCTTTGGGAGGGTGTGATATGGTATTGGGTATTCAATGGCTTTCTACTTTAGGTCAAATTATGTGTGACTTCAAGGAATTGAGAATGCGGTTTGTGTACAAAGGCAATAAGGTGGCATTGAGGGAACTCATAAGGCTATTCAATGGATGAAGGAAAGAAGCAATTGCAAGGTTGGAAGGCACATCACAAGCAGAAATCTCTATGATGTGTGTATACCCAAACACTGGAATAGAACTCAAATCTATGGGAGTGGAAGAAGGCAATAAGGAAGTGAACCTTCAGCAGGAACTTCAGTGGAAACAAGTCATTGATAAGTATGCTGATGTTTTTGCTGTACCAAAAGAATTACCTCCAAAAAGAGCATTTGATCACAGAATACCACTTCTCCCCAACACACAACCAGTCAATACTAGACCCTATAGGCATCCTCCTGTGCAAAAAGATGCCATAGAAGCCATGGTGAAGGAATTGTTAGAATCAGGTGTGATTAAGCAAAGCCAAAGCCCATTTGCTTCACCAATTGTGATGGTTAAGAAGAAGGATAATAGTTGGAGAATGTGTGTAGATTATAGACAACTGAATAAGCATACAGTGAAGGACAAGTTTCCTATTCCAGTGATTGATGAGCTTATTGATGAGTTACATGGATCTGCAGTGTTTTCCAAGTTGGATCGAGATCGAGCTACCATCGATTCGGATGAATGAGAATGATATAGCAAAGACCGATTTTAAGACCCATGAAGGACACTATGAATTCCACAGTAATGCCTTTTGGACTAACCAATGCACCTTCCACTTTTCAAGCATTGATGAATGATGTATTTAAGGCTTACTTGAGGAAGTTTACATTGGTATTCTTTGATGATATTCTGGTCTACTCAAAGAATGTTGATGATCATGTAAAACACTTGACTGTGATACTTGAAACTATGAGGCAAAATCAGTTGTATGCTAAACAATCAAAGTGTGTATTTGGTACAAACCATGTTGAGTATTTGGGACATGTGTTATCTGCTAAAGGAGTGGCTACTGACCCAACCAAGATAATTGCTATGCAAAATTGGCCAGTACCTACAAATCTTAAGCAGTTGAGGGGATTTCTTGGTCTTACTGGTTACTATAGAAAGTTCATCAAAGATTTTGCTACCATTAGCGGACCATTGACACAACTCTTGAAGAAAATGCTTTTAAATGGTCTAATGAAGCTTTGTGACCTTTGAAGCCTTGAAGCAAGCTATGATTCAAGCTCCAGTGTTAGCTCTTCCAGTTTTGAGCAACCCTTTGAGGTAGAAACAGATGCATCGGTATTGGAATTGGGCGATGCTTCAACAAAATGGCCATCCTATTGCCTATTTGAGTAAGAGTTTGGCTCAAAACACCAACAACTCTCTACTTATGAAAAGAATTTTGGTCGTGATGTTGGCATTGGAAAAGTGGAGAGATATTTGTTGGATAGGCATTTTGTTATTAAAACAGATCATTACAGTTTGAAGCACAGTTAGACGAGAGGATTTCTACTCGGCAAATGAAATGGCTACCCAATTAATGGGCTTTGACTATGAAGTCAAATATAAGAAAGGAGTTGACAATGCAATTGCGATGCTTTGTCATGAGTACAAGTTGGGACATTGATGCAAACCACGGTAGTTACTATGACAACCTGCATTGGCTAATAAGATAATTGCAAGTCGGGATGCGGATGAGAAACTCAAAGCTATCATTGAGCAATTGCAGTCGGAAATGCAAGTAAGAAACATTATGTTTGGGCTAATGGTCAGTTACCAAGAAAGAACAAGTTAGTAGTTGGTCAAGATAAGGAATTAAGAGTAGAGTTGCTTGCTCATTTTCATGGTGGAGCTATTGGTGGTCACTCTGGGGTCAAGGCTACTACCCACAAAATATGCTCGCTTTTATATTGGAAAGGTTTAAGAAAAGAAGTGAAGCAATATGTCAAAGAATGTGTCACTTGTCGAGGTACAAACCAGGACTTAGCGACCTATCACAGTCTGCTGCAACCTCTGCCCATTCCTCAAAAGATTTGGGAAAGTATTTCTATGGATTTCATTGAAGGATTACCAAGATCTAATGGTAGTAATGTGATCTTTGTGGTAGTTGATGACTCACTAAGTATGCTCATTTCATGGCTCTAGCTCACCCTTTCACAGCTCAAGTAGCTCAATTGTTTTGGATCTGATTTACAAGTTACATGGGTTGCCTACTACCATTGTATCGAGGCAGGGATAAGGTTTTCTTGGCGCTTTTGGAAAGAATTATTCAAACTTTGCAAGTTAAGTTGTTAATGTCCACCTCATACCACCCACAAACCGATGGTCAAAATGTAAGGTGAATAGATGCTTGGAATGTTACTTAAGATGTATGACAGGGACATACCTAAAGAATGGGCAAAATGGCTATCTTTGGTGAATTGTGGTATAACTCCAACTTTCACACTTCCATCCAAACTTCTCCTTTGAGGTCAGATATGGACAAGCACCACCGATACATGTTCCATACATGGGGGTCTTAGTAAGGTTGATGCGATGGATAGGACTCTAGCGACTAGAGAACATGCTATTCAATTGCTTAAGTTTCATTTGGAAAGAGCACAAAATGCAGAATGAAACAACAAGCAGATAAAGGAAGAAGTGATAGGATGCTTGAGGTGGGTGACATGGTCTTTTTAGGCTGCACCTCAGTGCAGGTATCCATTAGGCAAGGAAGGCAAAACAAATTCTCTCAAAGTACTTTGGACCTTTTAAAGTCATTGGTAAGATTGGGCAAGTGGCATATAGGTTGGAGTTACCTGATCATAGCCAAATCCACAATGTCTTCCATGTATCTCAGTTGAAACTTTGCAAAGGAAATCCTCGAGCAACACAAGTCATTGATCTTCCTAAATGTAATCAAGAGGGTTAATAGCGGTCGACCTATGTCAATTTTAGAAAGGAAAATGGTTAAGAAAAGGAATGTTCTGTGGTGTATGGGTTGGTTCGGTGGACTAATGGAACACGGAAGATGCCACTGCGAAATTTGGAAGAATTGTATGCCAAATTTCCAGCTTTTGATTCACATTCTTGAGGACAAGAATGATTTGAAGGAGGAAGGATTGATAAGAGTTGTTAGTAAATAAGCTGAGAAGTTGGTTAAGCCAAAATGGCACGTGAGGTGCAGGTGTGTCTAAACACACGTGAGGTGCACGTGACAAGATCTCCTTTTGGCTTAACCAACTCTCCCGCCTAAATGTTTCATTTAAATACTTGTATCATTCATTTCATTAGTAGCTTTTGTGAAATACAATTTCTCTCTTGAATCTCTCTCTCTCATTGTAAACTTGTAACAAACCCACCATTGATAATACATTGAAGCTTTCGATAATCTTTTCTCTTCTTGATTGTCCAAGTTCTTGTAAAACACAATTATCGATCTTCATTGATCCTAAGTGTGTCTATCAAAATGTTCAATAAGTATTAAATGATTAGATCAAATGCTCGGTTTCGATTCTTCTTCTCTGTTTTGATAATCATTCATTTGATACGGGATTCTATTTTCTTAATTTCTTTCAAATGATCTCTTGTTGAGATTGACATAAGTAACGTACCCGATATGTACTGAAAATGGAAGACACCGCCATCCTTAAAAAGCTAAAGAAGCTATTGATCGTTGAGATCAATTTATTTAAAGGATCAAGATAAAAAATAACTGAAACGTATGTGATCATTGTGACTGAGTTTGAAAAGTGGTGGGTGATAGATGGCGGTAAATTTGAAATGAAGAAGCATGTTGGAAAAACAAATTGATGAAGAAAGGGTTAAGGAAACTAACTAATGTCTTTTTACTATAATTAATTTATCATCACTCTTTCAAAATGGTACTCCTTCCGTCTCCAATAATTGTTCCGTTTTGATTTGTTGATTTTTTTTCAACTTTGACATGAAGTATTTTTGTTTATGCTATATAATATTTTAATAAAAATTATACTAATAAAAATACATTTAAAACTAATATATTCATATATTTTTCATAAATATTATATAACACAAAAGAAAATAGTTAAAATTAAATTTGGAAAAAAAAATACTTAAAAAATCAAAACAAGACAATTATTTTAGAACGGATGGAATAATCATTTTTGAGCATTTAGGTTATGAATGGCAACGCAATTTCTTTCATTTTTTGTTGAATACGTGGATTAAAAAATACTTCATTTTTACTTACGAACTTTATTTTGTTTCGATATGTACACGGTTACACGCAAAACATTAAGTAACTTAGCAAATGAAACATGTATTTATACACCTTGTACTCATATATGTTTTTGAGGTTTTTCAGCTATAGGTTTTGGGCATCAATACTAACATGATGCATCATAGGATTTGTTTGTCGCTAGAACTGAATACGACGATAAATACGTTGGAATAGACAACGACGAAAGTACTATGGAACCTGCAAACCAAGGCCAGACCCAAAGATGGGGCTGTTCAACTCATCGGAAAAGAGCCCGTTGAGTACGTGAACTGTGCATATGTAATTTGTTGAATTGTTTCGAGAAAAAAGTTATATGTGTGTATATATTTGAAACTTCGTAAGAAAAAGTGAAAAAAATTTCCGTTCACATACTCAAACATGATATAATGAAACTGATATGGAATTTTAATATTAATGAATTTGGTTTTGCAAACTCCAAACTTTATTGCAGTCCATATCTGCACATAATTATACAGTCAAACACGGAAGAGAGAGACGTATCAAAATGCAGTGAGTTTCAAATATTTGCACACATTTCTTAACATAAACGTGAAAATCTTCTGAAGTAGACATTTAGATTTTGTTGCTTACAAGAATTGAAAGGTTTATCGAGTGCTATATGATGGGTACTTAATAAGTCGAGAACGTTGTAAAGCCATCATAAAGGTTGTAAAAGAAAGTAAACGTCATTGTTAACTTTGATAATCACAGTCGTCGAAAGCTGTTGACATGTGTATATATATTTCTTATTCAAACCAGGCCAGCTTTCAGAAAATTAACATTAAAAGAGAGACATCAAGAAGTTTAGACAATGTACGGTACATAATGTCTTAATGTTTATTCATGCATAGTTATCAATGGCAGATGCCGCGTATTAAGGGCGGCAGTCTTGTGAATTATATTTTTGACGATAGCAAGGCTTTTTCAATGCATTACTTTTAAAGAAGGAAAAAAAAAAAGAATCTCCAATAGAGGTTATTAATTGAAAATTAGTTTGTTTTCTTACGCGTTTAAGAACATAATAAAAAGTTTTTATAGCGAGGTCTTTCGCGATTATACATTTTTCATGATCTTAACTTAACACACTAAGAATAACTTAATGGAACAACTTTACCGCTTAGTGTTGTTTTAAAAATAATGACTTTGCGTCACGTCTGATGGACGATCTGAAACGATGGTCATTGATATAACTATTCGTTTAGGACGTGTAATATTATATATCGTTTAAACAAACAAGGTGTTTTAATATAGCGGTTTTAGCACCATCTAGTGGTGTCTATATTGCTAAGTTGTGGTGATAAATAGTGGTCCATTGCGTGGTCGAAAAAAGTGGTGTCAGAAATTCTGACTAAATGAAAGATTGGTTTCTATAATCCGCTTAATGATTTGTAAATTTTATTTAGTGGGTGTTTTAAAAAGGAAATATAAGATAAGATTATTTATGCGTTATTGTATTATATCATATAATATATTAAGTGTACTTTTGAGTGAAGAGTATTTTAATAGTATCATTATTTAGTGGGTGTTTGAAAGATATAAATGATAAAATGATTTATGCATTATTGTTTTGTACCATTTGATATACTAATTGTACTTTTGAGTGATGGGGTATTTTAATTATATTATTAATAATTTGTAAATTTCATTAGTGAGTGTTAAAATGAAAAAGAAAAATTAGATGATTTATGTATTATTGTTTTGTACCAAGTGCTATATTAATTGTATTTTTGAGTGAGAATATTTTAATGATTTCATTAATTTTGTTATTAATATACATGAATGTTACAAGTTATATGATTTATGCATTATTGTTGTGTACCAAGTGCTATATTAATTATACTTTTGATTACAAGTTTAGTGGGTTACTTTTATTAGAAATGTTTTTGGTCTTAAAAATTTTAAAATTTTTTTATTTAGAATATTCTAAACACTTTATATAGTAGTATAGATAAGATCATAAATTTAAAGTTTTTCAAACGTATATAACGCAAACAATTGTCTTTTTTTTTGTAAAAGGGCTTCACCCTGGCAAAATATATATATATAAACAGAAACAATAAGTATAATGGAATGTGACTTAATACCACATTAACCTCAAGCAACGCTTGAACAACTCACTAAATATATCGCTTGAACAATTGTTTGGTCGAGTCTAAGATGATATAGGACCAGAGAAATGGAAATGGATGTATTACCACAGGTGATCATAAGTTCATTGGAATCAAATATTTCTAGCTTCTCTAAATTTACCTAGCAACATGTTCATCAGCATCCACTTATCGATTTTGATGCCTAATTATAAGCATCTCAAATATAGCTTAAGTTTTGAAAGTGATCGTAGGTTGCATGGAATCAAGCTCAAGTTGTTCCAAGTTGGTTCCAAATCAAGTATTAAAGATGCTTAAACTTTAAGGTTCGAGTTGTTTAAATGTCGATAAGGGCATCTTACTTAAATTCTAAATGCTATTTAATGCTTACATTGCTAAAACTTATTTTCTAACACTGCCGATACTTTGACATTGATGTGCAAAATGCAGAGAATTGCTGAAAATATGCTAAAAGGGTGGAAGGTCTAGTTTAAGTATTTCTCTCACGACATCAGCTTCACATCATAAAAAAACACTTCATTTATCATTTCTCTCAACCATTGCAACACTTCTTTCTCTTCTTTTAATTTTTTTTTTTTCTATTTTTAATCATTTAAAAATATCCTAATACACACACAATCACCCACAACAACCAATAATACAAAGTCTCTGTGTTATGACACTTCTCTCTCCTCAATGTTCTTGGGGTTAGTCCCGCAAAAGAGACGAAAGGGATTTTCCGAGAAAAAAAGAGAAGGTGTGGTGTTTGCTCTTACATGGCAGTATAGCACCTTTCACTTGCTTTTCCCACGCCCACACCCTCACCCTCACCCTGCACACTAGAGGTGGCAAAACGGGCGGGCACGGGCTAAAACGGGCACGAGCTAGAATGGGCACGGGTTAAACGGGCACATGTTATACAAATCGCTTATAAAAGACTTAAAACGACGAAATAAATTCCTTAAAAGTAATAGCTTATTTATATTAAAAAACTTAAATATATTATATATAAAAAATCTTTAAAACGATCATAATGTTTCTGATTGAGAAAAAAATGTAATGTTAGTCTTATTTAAGTTTTCAATAAATTTATATGTGCTTATTTAAAAAAAATAAATGGACTAAATGTGGCCAAATCTTTTAAAAGTTTGCCCATTTAACTCATTTTTTTGCTTTTGGGCACATTTTACCACCTCTACTGCACACTTAAGCCTAATATGCCATATGAAAGAACTAACTACTTGAACGTTACACTTGATATTGCATTGTGAGGCAATTCTTTTTATATACAAAAGACACCATTTGTGAACAAGTTATGTAAAGCACAATTGATTTTAAGCAAATAATATTTCTTACATACATACAATTAATACACCCCATCACAAATATATACAACTAACTAAGCACAATTTACAAATACAAATAAAACTAAAAACACACTATTCAATACATACAATTAATACACAATTTAATTCACCCCTTCACCAAAATATACAACTCTTTAACCACAATGTACAATCTAATTAAGCTTCCAAAACATAAATCTGAAATCAAACAGCTCAAAATAATAACATTTGTTCATTGAAAATTTAGTCGCAGTCTTCATGCAGCATCGCGCATTACTCGCTATTACATAATAATCAGAATAGAAGAATCAGCTCGATACAATATAGTGATAATCTCTAACACTCATCGAGTTACAACAAAGATGTCGATCTTGTTTACAGCACAAGTATCACTTATGTTTCAACACGATCGGTGGCAAGGACTAGTAACATACAAAAAGGGACTGAAAACAGGATCAGGTGAAAGAAAACTGGGCCGTTTTTCCCTGTTAATTTTCCCCTCACTCATGGTGAACAATAGTGAATCTGAATCAAGAAAGGTTTAACGAAACTGAATGTGATACCATGTTATAGAGCGGATTTCTAAGACATCACATTAAATATTGCGTCGTGGGGCAACAACTCCTTGGATATAAAAAACACAGCCTAGCTTTGGAAACTATTTAGTTCTAACACATGAATTTACCCTTTGCAATAAATTGATGGTCCATTATCGTGAACGATGGATGATTGCACGTAGGTTGTGTTATAAAACAAGATCTCTCTTTAGATATTATGAGAGGATAAAATGGCATTAAGAGTATAAACATAGGAACATCCACACGATGCCTATTGAGATGTCACATTTTATAAAACCATCGAAAGCATATTCAAATAGACAGCTAACTATTTAAATACCTACAAGAAATAAGTGATTGATCCTTGTAAGCACTGTAGAACAGCTTCTTAGATCCTAGGAGACTGGGTAGCACTGAAGCTAGAACAGCTGCTTATCTTAGAAGATTGCCTTTGATGCTTCACCAAAGGAACTAGCGATTGAACAACGTCTGCCATTAATGGCCTATAATCTGCCTCTGATTGAACACACATTGCTGCTATTGCTGCGACCTGAACAATTTCCTTCATCGAATATTGACCTTCTAGTACTGGATCCATAATCTCTATGACTTTATCTCTATCGGTCAAATAAGGAAGAGCCTGTTCAACAATTCAACACAATTGTGATCTCATGGGACTCTCATAGAATCAAAAATTGCAAAAATGAAATGAGAAGCTCACCCAAGATACAAGAACAGCTTCTCCAGCAGACCTCTTCATATCAACCGGAACTCTACCAGTGAGCAGCTCAAGAAGGACAACCCCATAACTGTACACGTCTGACTTTGTGGTCAGATGACCGGTTAGAGCATACCTTCAACAATTAGTAACCAAAACCATGAATAAATATCAATAATGGTGGAAAGAAAAACGTTACCACGTTATTAAAATAGTTCTTACTCAGGTGCAACATATCCTTGAGTTCCCAATACTCGAGTGGAAACATGGCCACCAGCTCTGCATGATCCAAGCTTTGCCAACCCAAAATCAGAGACTTTGGCATGGAAATCATTGTCCAGAAGGATGTTGCTGCTCTTGAAATCTCTGTGAATTACTGGAGGGGTAATGTGTTCATGGAGGTATTCCAAACCTTTTGCTGCTTCTAGAGCTATTCTCAACCGTGTTTCCCACTCCAAATTTGAAGGTACAGACTTAGAGCCTGAGTTTGTCAAGTAGAAGAATCAGGTAAACAAATTTCCGTAGTTTAAAACAAAGTTAACTTAAGATTTACAAATAACCATTACAATATCATCTAAAAGAATTTAAAAAGGACATATGCTGTTAAGTAACAGCAACAATATGAAAGACAATATATGCACTTCATTTAGGAGCAAGCATATGCACATGATATACTGCAACTATAACGAGCAGTAATATGACATAACATTATGTACCTCTCTTAATTAATTATTAGCAATTAAATTTTTTCTTATTACACCAAATCACAAAAACTTCTTGCTCAAGGTATTTAAATAGTATAATTAATGATTTACATGTTATGGTTTACTAGATGTAACAATTAGGGTCCAAAGATTCATTCTATTGAACATGTATCACATTTTCAGGTAGATTCTTAAAGCAAAACAACCTAGTCAAACCAAAAGAAGCAAATGTTCTATAAATATGATTAAAAAGTCATTAACTATTTAACTGTTGTTAAATGTTAGTCAGCTTCTGTGAATTCTTGGTACAGATCCCGCTTGGAATATGCCATCCACACTGAACAAAATAAGGATGTGTGTATGTGTAATTAATGCTGAAAGGGAACGGAGGTATTACATGGTTTTAACATCTTGTAGGCAACTACAAAACACAAGCATGTGTCCAGAAACCACAAGTAATTCATAAGAAACCCTAGACCCTCTAGAATGCTGTAAGAAGGACAATAGAATGAGTAGAGATGTGTCTGAATCAAGGAGGTGTCTCGAGTGGCTTAAAGTGCATGTCTAGTGGGTGTGGGATGCTAAAATATTAAGGCCCGTGGATGTGTTTTTGTCCCAGGTTGAGCAACAACAAAAAGCTACTAATACGAATTCTAGAAAGGCTAACAGCTTGGCTTTAGTTCTGGTTTAGAAATATGTATGTTGTCACTTAATCTACCTAAAAAATGAGTTCTTTTTCTCAAATTTGGTTTGAGAGAGAAAAAAGACACTCTTGTTGCCCTAATGTCTGGCCGAATACACCGCATTTTTCAAATTTGATTGGGAAAAACAAATGCCACTTCGGTATATTACAGCAAGCTATTAGCCCCAGTCTCAGGTTTTTCATTCCTTAGAAGAGAAGGATCAAGCTTTGGAGTAGCATCTCTTAAAGGCTCGGTGGATCATGAAAAAGCAGTTGGATAGTGACTCTAGGAGGTGGACATGGAGGTCATCTTTTAAGTTCCACTTGAAGCTTTAACTTACCAGCAGAACTCATTGGCAGGAAGGAGAAACTGCAATAATCACCATGTAATTTGGTTCATATGAGATCACTAAGAAAACTAGTGTTGCTGGATTGTATTTTAATTTTTTTTTTTTTTTTTTTACTTAAGCCTCGTCCTCTATAAGTATAAATTGGTAAAAGGATGAGTTTTTCCCTATTAGGTTACTTGGGGAGGGTGAGTTTTCGACTCAAATATACGCGGCCTAACTTGGGTATCCTCATGATCGTATATTTGAACCAAATAAGCTATTGGGTTATGCGCGCCCTTAGTGTGTATGGACCTTGGTGCTGTGAACTTTTACCGTGCCTTGAAAATCAAGTACCCGGATCTTCCTATTACTCAGGATGATGATCCCAGGCTTAAGTATGGGGTTGATGATCCCAGCATTAACGATAGAACTAAAATCTGCAAATAAAAAGAAAATAACCTAGTCTAGTATACATAAGAGGACCATATACCTTTGAAACTAAAGTACATACCTCTAATTGGATACAAGTGTTCTTGAAGACCACCATTAGCCATGAAATCATATACCAACACCCTGTGGTGACTCTCTGAGCAGTAACCAATCAGAGCAAGTAAATATGGTGAACGCAGTCTACTCAGCATTTCCACCTGATAGTAACCCAGACCAGACAAATCATGACAAGTATGTCCTTATTCTCTTTGATTTAAAAAAAAAAAAGGACAGTCACTGGTGGTAATCTGTATGTCATTTGAACTTTGAACTATCATTTCCTATATTTGAATACAAAAATTGAATATTTCACCATACTAATCAATGTGGGACAAAATAAAATACATAAGGGAAATAGAATAGAAAGCGAACCTCGACTCTAAATTCCTCCTCTCCCTGCTTTCCTGCCTGATCCATGAGCTTCACAGCTATCTTTCTCCCATCCTGGAAAACTCCTCGATAAACTAATCCAAACCCACCCTGTCCAATTACATTTGATTTCCCAAACCCACCAGTCGCAGAAAGTAGCTGCTTGAAGGTAAAAACTTGAAGCCCTTTCTCAATGATAACTTGAGTTTTTGCGTTACTAATATTGCAGTTATCCTCGGAGTCCATCCCTTGTAAAGAGAAAGTAAATGTGACAGATTAATAAAGGTGAATAACAAGATCTAATCCTAGTTTTGATGGAAATAAAATGTTGTTAAAGCCAATGCAATTAGACAGCTGAAACACAGGTTTCAACTATTATTAATAGCATCACTAGTTAATAGGTGTTTAAGATTGCTTATGCTTTCTGCTTATAAGCACCTTCAAAATAAGCACTTCGGGATATTGTTTCTGGATATGCTCATGGTATAGAAATATGCAATAAAACCCGTGAAAAAGAAAAAGAGCAATTGGTTACAAAATATTACTTGAAATCATGTTAATCAAAGGTTTTAGGTTTAATATCAGAGGGGGAAAAAAGGAAACTTTAGCTAAGCACTTTAATATAACCAGGACGCCATGACTCAAACCCCAGAAATAGCTGAAATCAGTCTGTTTTATCTAAACACACCAAACTGCTTCTACCCAACCACTCATGGGTGGCCTAGGGGCAAAAGACTACCATTACTAAAATGTGAGAGGTAAAGTTCACTCCTGCTAAGTGCAAACAACCTTGAAGTGGTCACGCCAACCTCCTGAAAATGGACTTTTCATCATGTGTGGCGATGGGTTCAAACCCCGTGGATTAATCCACCAAAAGGTCGTAAACCATGGTTATCCTAAAAAAACTGCTTATACCCTCTTATTACAAAATGATATACACCTTTAAATTTGTGAATGTAGAGTATTATAAACAACTAATTTTGGGGGAATGCAAATGACATAAAAATGTACTCTAATTTGGGCAAAATAAGATTGATTCAAAAATGATACTTTCAGCTTAAATAAGTTATAGATACCCAAAACTGCTAGACTCATACATTAATAACACACCTTTTTTATGCCATTTCTTAGTTGGTGAAAAATATGCTATATTATACATTTAGAACAGTATCATAAACCTAAATACAGTAGTAAATAACACATGTTACTAGATCTACAAGGATAGACAAACTACTAACCTTTGGGCTGGTTCTTTAGGAAATTGGAGAGTTTATTTCTCAAATAGCAATAATAGCTGAATGAGAGTAGCAACAAAATGAGAGTAAAAGAAGCAAATGTCATTATTATCAACAGTGCCCTTCTCTCCTTGTTCTTGTACTCTTCATCTGAGGAATCCATTATTTTGGAGAAATTTTGAAGTCCTAAATATTTATCAGCAACTTAAAAAAATACTACTCGTACTGTAGTAGTGTGATTGATTTTATGTGGATAAAGACAAAGATTCTCCAGGACCCTCGTCTTGTGTTGTGTCGTGGGCGGGAAAATACAATAATTCTCCCACCATTTTCACCATCATAAATAGAGGCAAGTTTTTAGCTAAAGTTTTGGTGATTTGACTGCTTATACATCGTAATAAAATTTAAAAGTGTGCAAATCACTTTCCTTTGAAAACAGAATTGATATTCACACCAAAAAAATTGTTGTTCACACCATAATATCACATTACTAATGCGTATATTACAACATGATATGTGCATAATTGTGACGTGTCGTCAATTTATGTGGTGTAAATATCACTCTCCTTTTGAAAAGCATTGCTTGAAAAAATGTTCTAGTCACCTATTTTTGTTTTTCTACTAGTTAAGTGGCCATGGCCCATTGGCATTAATACTTATCATCTTTGAAATTGATATATGTACGTTTTCAAAATCATTTCCGGGTAAACTTAAGCATAATTCTATATATAGTCTAATCCCCAACGACGGCTGAATAAAAAAAAGGTTTTCCTTTACCACGTGCAACGGTCGTGCGTGGTGATATAAGAATTGTTGGGCCTATGGATACACTAACGCGGGGCCCAAATTGTAAGCCCACCATGGGATTTTGTGACATAGGCTGACTCATATATGCCGTTTCGTTATTCTTTTGCCATGTGGTTGCTTCTGCGTGAAGGTTAAAAGATTTTCTGGATCTCATCATTCGAGCGACTGTGTAGATTTGCATGCGAGCTTCTCGGCTTCATAGGTGAGTTTGTTGTTGTTAAATATTGTGTAAATCTTTTCGATTTCGTTTATTCATGTCCTTATATGTTTGCTGACATAGTTGTGTTTGCATGAATATCTTAAAATTCTCTTCCAAAAGTTGTGGAATACCATTGCCATCACTCATATTTGTGTTACGTATCTTTTAATTTGACATGTCCTTTAAGTTTACAAAATATGAAAACAAAAAATAGGCCATGCAAAAGAGTTAACGTTGTAGGTATACCATGTAATGGATACGCGCTCTGTAGAGGTAGGTGATATATTGGCCGCACAACAACTTAGACATGAGCAACGCTCGGAAGTCAAGCGTTGTTTTGATGGGGTTTCGGAACCGGTTTTTCTTGGAGCCAAACGTTACAGGCCTGATGTTAGCCCTCATGAGACTCTCGCGTTTGGTCATGAACGTCGTTCTCTACCCGGAGTTGTTGTTGATGAGGGTATTATACGACAAGGTTCTCAACAGATGTCACCGGCTGCTGGGTTGAAGAGGAAGTTTGAGTTTGAAAAATCAGTGGTTGGTATGTAGAGTCATGCGAAACGTCAGATGAATGGGGAAATGCAGCTGAGCACGGTTTTTTTTCCTGTGGTTGGTGCAGCAGCTGGCCGTTCTCTTCATCGTGAGGTCACGGAGGTTGTCTCAGGAGATGCACACAGTCGTGATGGTGTACCTACAGGATCGTTTGCCTTAGGTGTTGTGGCTGACGGCGTTACTTTAACACAGGTGCGTTTGTGTGAACCTTGCGTGCCACCTGTAAACGCATCGGTACGTTTTGGTGTTGCTCAAGATACTTGGTTGAAAGAGGTTGATCGACGGTGTGTGATCTAAATAAATAATAGACACTTTGTAAAGGTAATTTTTATAGTTTATAACTTTATAAAAATTAGTTTGTATTTTTACAATTGCCGAATATATTTAATTAATTTTATAAAAGAAATAAAATTAAATAAAAGCCCAATATAAGTTTATAAAATTTAGAGTCCATTTATTTTAAGTCCAATACATTATAAAGCCCACAATAAAAATTATGAATCCTATATAAATACATTATTCGGTTCTTAATAATCCCTAATAACCGATTATTCCCAAACCGACTCCCAAAACCCTAAATAATTCGATTTCCAGTTTCCAGAGCTTGAGACCATTTTTCTTGGACGATATTTAAGGTGAAGAAGGTGAGAAAAATAGTGTTCGAGTTCCAAAGCTGCTGGTTTGAGCGTAGTAGTTTTGGGTCGATTAGGGTTTCGACGAGTGCTAGTTTTGGTTTCTTTTGTTCTAACGATCCAAGCTCATCAAGGGTAAGTTCCTAATGTTGCTTTCAGTCCTATAAGTCGCATATAACACATAAAAATTGGCCATGCATGTTTTATAAGTCGTATGGAATTATTTGGAATCTAAAACCCTAAAAAGCGTATACAAATAACGAATGGGTGTATAATATTTTTAGAGACCATGAATTGATTTTTCCAGAAGCTCTTACATGTTATAAGACCTGAATAAAATACATATTTGTGAATTCGAAGCTTGTGTGAATTGTTTTGGGTTTTTCTTGTTCGAAAACGCATAAAAAGGAAAGATTTAAAAAGGAACGATTAGGGTTTGCATGAACTAGGGTTTTCTTGTTATCATTAAGGGTAATAAATGAAGTATTAATGATGAGCTAATGATGGGTCACACCTAGGTTTAGGGCTTGTACTTGAATTTTACATTATTCGGTTTTTACATAAAAGGTTTGGGTTGGTTTTGTAAATATTGAAACTTAAAGGTTATTTTGTGAACAGTAAAATAAAGGTACAAAACGTATAAAAATAAGTATGGGGGTCAAACGTGTAATTTTGGATATTTAAAGGGCCATTCGAATTGTATTTAACTTAAAGGGGTATGTTTTGTAAATTCTAAAACCTTTGGGCTAAAAGTGTAAAATCTGATAATATAAGGTTAGGTCATATACTTAAAGATGTTAAGGGTGTAATATGTAATTCTGAGCAATTATGGGTCGACATGTGTAAATAAATTACGTAAGGACATGCATGAGTTTTGAGGTAACTTCGGTTTGTTTCCATATACGTTCTGGGTCAAGTGGAAATCATTAAAGGGAGTAACATGTTAATTGAATGCGTAATAAATGATATTAAAAGTATGGAAACCCTAGAACCTAAATAGGGAGTGATTAGGGTTACAAGCTAAAGTGTGTAATTTCGTTATTTCATGTAAGTTATAGGTTATGTAAACTATTGTGAAAGAGAGTCTTAAAATCCGTTATTGACATTTGTAAACCCTATACTTTGAAAGATGATCATATAAGTTCTCAAATAAGATAAGTATGCCATAATTAACCCATAAGTTTGGCTAAGTAATGAATTATGCTCTAAAACATTGTAATTCCGTCCGTCACTAAGAATGAGATATTCTGACAACTCTAAAAGTATTAATGATATTTATCCGTTATACTAATAAGTATTAAATAAATCATAATCTGTGTAGATTCGTTGGAGGAGACGCGACGTTACATCTTCGTATTCGTTCATTCGTTGCTTTTCTTCTCATTTGCTTTAAGGTACGGATATTCTGTCTTACTTTAAGACATTTGTGTTATCGTTCAGATATTCTGACCTTTTCAGTAAAGGTCCCTCATGTTTTCCTTCTTCGTCATATCTCTTATGTTTATTAGGATTCCGATGCCATTGCTATGAACCCTTTCTGAATGTTTGATCTGTTGCTTATCTGAATTTATGTTCTAGTGAACTATGCAATATCTGATGTGAACTTATGTTAGGAAGACTTTGTTATATACATTTGTTGAACCCTGCTACATTTGGGTTATGAACTTATGATTATGAACCTCTGGTTATGAACTTCTGTTTATGAATATATGATATGCCACTGTGATATGAACTTCTGACTTCTGACTATCTGAGTATGAACCTTATGATATGAACTATTTGATATGTTATCTGTGACCTTGTGTGTAATTATGATCTGTGCCATATCTGGAGATCTGTTTGACTTAAGTTGGTTGATAATAACCAAATATTTAACTAGTCATGGGGGTTCCATGTCCGTATCAATGATGCACCTCGATATGACTCTAGGCAATAGAGTGATGTTCTCGCCATCGTCTCGGATGGTGAAGCATATTTTTGAATATGTAGGAAGGGCGTATGGATGCATCCTAGATCCGATCATATCGATATGATTTGTCGGTGAATGATGTCGTGTGCAATACGCGTCTTCACAAATTATGGGAGTTAGCTACTCCATTTGTTATTGAGGTCTCCTCAGATTATAAAAGGTATTCCGAGGTCACCTCCGAATAAGAAAGTTACTCGATATGATATGTTCGGGCTCGTGGTAGTTAACTAAATCTTTATCTGTTATCTCTATGTTAAGTATTCTGATTATGATTCGGTATGTTCAAGTGTTTATGATTATGTGCTAGGCTTATTATATGTTATTATATGTGTTTATGCTTTTGTATGTTTATGAGACTACCGTCTGTTATGCCAAGATATGATTAATATGTTTAAACATGATTCGTATATCTGATGTTATGATTTGTTATCGTTACGTGAATATGTTGATCTGCGAGATTAATGTGCTAGTGTATAATTGGGTATATTGAAGGTTAATTATTTGTCTGCGTATGTGACCTGCCATGTTGAAACTCTGCTAAGGTTAGGAATTGATATGAGAACTGGTTTAGCTTTTATGTCTGCCATGACCTGTCTGCTATTTCCGCTGCTATATTATTGAATTAAGTGTATTAAAAGTTGATTAATTGATTTGTATGAATGCCATGTTTATTTTACTAGAAAGTGTTTTCCGTTAGCTTTAGACTTTCTGTAATCTGTTATTTTGGTGGTCTTGCCTTTAATTTACTTTTTTTCACTATTTCTTTTATATATGTTTACGGTATAATGGTGATTAGTTGTCGACATTACGGGAATACCTCACGGTCCGTTGGTTCCGGACTTTACGACCGGCGTAAAACATAATGCACTGCGCACTTATCGGCAGGTGTAAATATGTTGTTGCCAAACGCTACATCAAACAGGAAACGCAAGCATCGTACGGATCTGTCTGTCAAAGATGTATCGTCAGGTTTGGACGTTGGTAGGGTCGAACCGTGTGCATCACCTGGGGGTGGAGTAGCGTGGCTAGAGGACTTTGGGGTTGCAGGTGCTGTCACAACGACATTGTTTATTTCATAACCTATGCAATGTTTTTGGGGAATCAGTTATAAAAATCTGTTTGGAATTTTGTAGGATCATCTGGCGTTCCACTTAATTTGGATTTTCAAGAAACTATCGTGCAATGTGTTCCTACAGCCACACCCTTTCAAGGTATATTTCTGTGTTGGTCTAAATGCTTTTGCGAAAAATGTCATAGCCGTTATTACTGTTTATAACAGTCTATGTTTTCTTATTGTAGACCTCATTTGCTTAAATAAAGAGCCTTTTCCACGTACTGCATACGCGGCTGCAGATAGGAGACCTTTTACGCAACAAGGTCAGTCTTTTTTCTAATCCACAATGTTGTTGGTAACATTATGGGATACTTCAGCACCTACTACCGTTTTACAAATAACTCCTGTCATGTTCTTGGTATTGCATGCGATAGCATTCCAGGACTAAGAGCACCAGATGTTGAAGCCTAGGCAGGTCCCTCGACTACACTTCCAGTTTTAGGGAAAGGTTGGCGCATGCTACTTATTGGCTGTATTAAGCACTTTGGTTCTGGAACCATTTACGAATTTTTTCCCGCCACATCTTTTGTTACTATTTTTTTGGTAAACTTACAGTAACCATATGCCGTTCCTTTTCAGGTCCGCCCAAAGAGTACCGCAGATTTGGTCCCTGCAATTGTGTGTGTCGCTATTGTAAAGCAGTGTTTTGGCAAGAAGAAAAGCTTACTTGCTCGACGCGCGCTTCAGGCCCACTTTACAACGTTTGCTGTCTCCAAGGCCGTGTTAAGCTGTTTACACCACGGGATTATCCACCTCTCATTCATCACCTATATTCGGATACTCACTTTCTAGAAAATATCCGGGCGTATAACCAAATGTTCGCAATGACTTCGTTTGGAGCAACTGTTGACGAATCAATCAATGATGGGAGGGGGCCGTACGTCTTCAAGATATCCGGACAGATATATCATACAATCGGCTGTCTTTGTCCTGAGGCCGGAAAGGATCCAAGATTCTTACAATTATATATATACGACACAGCAAACGAAGTGGACAACATATTGGCCCATTTTACAACCACTTCTTACACGAACTTATGGCCAGAAATTGTCCAGTCATTAATCACTTTCCTAGATGCTAACAATGCGCTTATACAGTTGTTCAGAACCGCGCGATAAACTGCAGCAGCACTCGATTCCAGACTTTAAGGTTAGGCTCTACAGTGTAGCCAAAGGTTCACAATATGATGTTCCAACCACGGACACCATTGGTGCTATCGTATTTGATGACACTATGGAAACGGAAGCAGATTTTGATGTAATCATTGAAACTCATTCTGGTGACCCACAACGTATAAACAAGTTGCATACAACGTACATGTCCGCTCGCCTTAGTTGCTTTGTTTACATACGGTGAACACGGGTTTCATACCGCCTTAGATACCTAAGCGTTCATAGCATTTCAACTCGAAGGGGAAAAGATGTCGATGAAGCCATTCTACGCATACCGGTGCACGATAGGGTCGGTTACTACAATCATTAGCGGGCGGGTAGGTTGTTCCAAAGAATATGTCGTGACGGCTTATTGCAACATCGAACAAAGCAGAATGGACTATGTGCGTACCCATCGAGCGATATAAGGCGATTACACGTCGGCCTATACGATGCAATCAATAGGGGAGATCTCGATGGGTCTGATGTGGGTTCCAGAATTATTTTGCCGTCATCGTTCACTGGCGGGCCAAGATACATGTATAGTCATTATCTAGATGCCTTGGCTATCTGTCGTGTACATGGAAACCCTTCATTCTTTGTCACTTTTACATGTAACACGCATTGGCCAGAAATAGATGAGTATATGAAAAAATTTCCTCACCTTGGCGCCGCTGATAGACCAGACGTGGTGGACAGAATTTTCGAACGCAAAATTCACGATCTCATCAAGTATGTGCGTGATACCATGCTTTTCGGCGCAATAAATGCAGGTGCATATGCAAACCTTTTTAAATGTATGCGTGCGTTAGTGATGTTTGTTTACGGTTTTTTTTTAAATTTATGATGGTTTATGTACATTTCCATGTCTACTTATTACTTTCTGTTTGCTATTTTTTGCAGTCTTATATACTGTGGAGTTTCAGAAACGCGGGCTACCCCATTGTCACATGTTACTTTGGATTAATCGTCATATCAACACTATCACACCCGCAGAGGTAGACAGATACATTAGTGCAGAATTCCCCTATCCTGAACGCGACCCCGAGGGATTCAGGGTGGTGTCAGAATTCATGGTTCACGGTCCTTGTGGAAACGCTTTTCCGAACGCTCCGTGTATGCAAAACAGGACAGGTTGCAAAAAGTATTTTCCAAAAGATTATTGTGCCTCCACGTACATTGACAAATCAGGGTACGTGCACTACCGTAGAAGGGATGTTTACATCAACCAGATGCGTAACGGAGTGAGGTTAGATAACGCGTATGTTGTTCCCTATAATCGCACCTTGAGCATGGCGTTTTACGCACATATAAACGTTGAGTATTGTGGTTGGACAATGCTGATCAAATACCTATTCAAATACATTTCTAAAGGTACGGATCGGATCGTTGCCCGCATAAGCCGACAGACGTATCGACCCGGCGAAACTTCGGTTGGAGAATCTACATCGAATGCGTCTGCACACCGTCCGGTTGACGAAATCAAGAATTTTGTTGACGCCAGATATATAGGTCCTCACGAAGCGTGTTGGCGCATTTTTGGATTTGACATACACAGCCGGGAACCGGCCATTCAGATTCTGGCGGTACACTTGGAAGATATGTAAACGGTTGCTTTCAGAAGCCGGCAAACAGTTCAATCAGTTCTAAATAATCTTGACTCGAGGAAGACAACGCTTACGGAATGGTTGGCATTTAACGATTCATTCTCTCTCGGGAGGCACCTCACATATTTGGAATTCCCATCGGAGTTTGTATGGTCAAAAACCGATAAGGCATGGTCTCCGAGGCAAGATTTAAACAGGCCGACAATTGGAAGGCTCACATACGTTCACCCAGCAGCAGGTGATTTATTTTACCAGCTAATGCTATTATGCCATCAAAAGGGTTGCAGGTCATTTGCTGCAATCCGCACGGTTAATGGCTATACCTATAGTACGAACAGAGCTGCGTGTGAGGCTATGGGTCTGCTACAGGATGACCAGGAATGGATAGTAGCGTTGCAAGAATCTTCAGTGACAGCGACTGCATCGCAACTCAGATCACTGTTTTCGCAAATTCTTTTATTTACAGATGTTTCTAATCCATTAACCTTGTGGCGCATGTTTTGGAGGCACATGTCGGACGATATCCCAAGAGTATTGTCAGAATTGTTGGGCATACAACAATTGTTTGTGAATGATCCGGAACTAGAAGGAGGGGTTTTATACGAGTTACAGGTGTTGTTGAGCGCGCACGGAAAATCTCTGAAAGATTTCGGGTTACCTGCACCGCCACCGGACCTACTAAGGATCTTCAATAACCGAGCCGTTATGGAAGAAAAAACTATGACCGCGCAGAAATGGATGCAGAAAGTCGACAACTGATACCGCAGCTCAATCACGCACAGCGGGCTGTATTCGATACCATTATGCAGGCAGTTGTGTTACAGAGACAGGAACTACTGTTCGTTTACGGCCATGGAGGGACTGGGAAAACCTTTTTATGGAAGGCGATCATTACTACACTTCGTGCGGAGGGGAAAATTGTATTAGCGGTCGCATCATCAGGTATAGCATCATTATTGCTGCCCTATGGTAGGACTGCACATTCAAGATTCAAGATACCCCTACAATTAACAGATGAGTCAGTTTGCACGATAAAAAAAACACTCAGTTAGGCGACCTACTAAAACAGACAGCGTTAATAATATGGGACGAGGCTCCGATGAATGAAAAAAAATGTTTCGAAGCCGTCGACAAAACTTTGAGAGATGTTTTGGACACATCGAATCGGCCGTTTGGTGGAAAGTCGGTTATGTTGGGTGGAGACTTTAGGCAGACGCTACCAGTTAAAAAGGGTTCTTCCAAAGAGGTTATCATTGCAGCATCAATAGTGCAGTCATACCTATGGCCACACTTTAGAATTTTTTTCTTATCAGAGAATATGAGACTCAGGAGACCGTGTATGACGGACTCAGAAAAAGAAGAAACTGAACAGTTTTCAGAATGGCTATTGAACATAGGCAACGACAATATTGGAGAATATGACGGTGACGATCCACAAAATACAAAGTGGGTGCAGATACCAGAAAGATATTGCTTTCAGTCAGACGATGATGGCCTGTCTCAGCTAATAGATTTTATATACGACGCTCCATCGATGCGGTCACCGACAGCAATAACGTTTCAGCAAAAGGCAATTATCTGCCCCAAAAATGAAACAACAGATGTGATAAATGACCGTGTGCTTCGAACTGTCCGGAGAATATCAAAATTGTATACAAGCGTTGATGATGTTGTGCCTGTTAGTAACGATGGTGGTGCGACAGAATTGTTGTATCCCATTGAGTATCTGAATTCAATGAAGTTTCCAGGCATACCCTCACACAAACTTGAACTTAAAGAAGGTGTCCCTGTAATGCCACTACAAAATTTAAACCTGACTGGGGGCCTGTGTAATGGAATGTGAATGATTGTTACCCAGCACCTTGCACGAGTGGTTGAAGGAAAAATTATCACGGGTACAAGAATTGGAGAAAAGGTGTTTCTCCCAAGGATCATATTAACTGTCAAGGAAGAAAAGATGCCGTTTATATTCAAACGAAAACAGTTTCCTATCAAGCTGTGTTATGCGATGACGATCAATAAGAGTCAAGGCCAATCGCTTGAAAGAATAGGCGTATATTTGCCCGAACCTGTATTCGGTCACGGGCAACTATACGTGGCTTTATCCAGAGCTACATCACCCGAGGGTCTAAAAATTATCATAGGAAATCAACCAGAAAAACCCTCTAACACTACCAAAAACATAGTCTACACAGATTTCCTCGACCAAATTATGTTGCGTCAGGTTTTGGGCAACTTTCCTTTCACTTTTTCTTAACATAGTGCGCATAGGTATCTGACCATAATATAGTCATTTATATACTGCTGATTATCACTATTGCGCTTTGCATGATCACATAACTTCTCACATTATTAAACTGATCTTTTCCACTACCATAAAACATATCTTTCCCGTTATGACTGGTCGCACATGTTGATTAACAGTTACATTACATATGACGCATACTGAAAATCAAATATATATCGAATGCCAATACCTGTTACAGTTTTAATATTGTCTTCATAAACCGCGTGCAACATTTATTGATTGCCTAAAGTATGTGCAGGCTAACAGTTAAAGACTTATAACAAACTGAAATGGCGAAAGAAGGTGAAGAACCGGTTCCAACGCAGGAGGAGATGTCCACACAATCAAAGGACAAAGGGAAGACGGCAGCGATAGTACCTGAAACAGCTGTGGTTCAACAAATAATGCCTGTAGAGTTAAAGGACAAAGGTAAACTCCCCATGACTGATCCCAACCTAGCAAACGTTAGCGACATAGTCGCTACTGATTCAGCTAAAGTCATAGAGGTCAAAGTCTACCGTAAATGGATTGCAAGGAATGTGCCCGACCCTAACCCAACTGGTCTATGCTTCATGTTGCTTGACCGCCAGGTAACACAGGCATACCTTACATGATAAAAATACAAATCGATATACAATTACTATATATAACGTTTACGAATACAGGGGAACGCAATACAAGCGAATGTGGAGGTGCGAGATATTAGGCAGTTCGAAGCAACTATGCAAATGAACTCATGTTACAGAATTCAGCGGTTGTGATCAAAGGCAACTGACAGTTGGCAACGTACGCTAAAAAACGACACAACACTTTTGTTTGGAAAATTTACACAGGTTACCCCAATGCCAAATGACGGTTTCCCAAACTACTTCTTCGACTTTGCTGCTTATAACGAGCTGGGACCGCGAGCTGACAACCGTGACTCGATTCTCACAGGTACGAATATCACTATTTCACCCACATAATCGCACAGAAATAGTAAAACGTTTGGACGTGTACGCAGACTATATCGGCATCATTCGCAACGTTAGCAGGATCAAGGAGTTCGGAGGCTCAACAACGAACCGGACACTCAGAAAGAACATACAAATCCAAAATTTAAAGTAAAAACCGATTCTTAACCAATAACTTCTAACAACAATAAAGGAAGAAAACTGACAATAATTTGATTTCTTATCAGCGGAAACAATGTCACCTTAAGTTTGTGGAACGAGATGGCAATCAGGTTTGAAACAGACGTCATCAGCCAGTCGGACCAACCGGTCATAATGGCAGTCAGTTCCTGTATAGTCAAACGATTTGCCGGGAACATACAACTTTTCGGAACTCCTGCTACAAGTTACTATCTGAACCCTGACCTACCGGAGGCGAATCACATACGTGCAGTGTAAGTGTAACAACCATGATAATGCATAGCCGATAATAATTTACAAACACTTATCTACCCGTTAATAAACCTTATATCCAGATACAATGAGTTACTTGGACCAGTTCTGCCGATAACGTTTGAGATAAGCCAACAACGACAAGCTCAGTAGGCAAGCGTACAACCACCATTGACAATTCCTGAACTTTTACGGATCGACCAAACCGTATGGTAACGCACACACATATTGTCAATGCAATATAATATTTTATAATGCCTTAACCACAATTATGAAACAACAAGAAGAAAGCTTTACCGTTGAGGGAGTTATAACAAAGATTGAAGAAAACATGGAATGGTACATGAACAAATGCAAGGTTTGCAACAAAAAGATTGAAGATAAACGCCCCCACTGGCATTGCCAAGAGTCCATGGCAGATACAAACTCAACCTACAGGTATCCAAAAACTTTACAAACTCATAAATACAAGTGATATTTTTCAAATACAACCATTTACAGGTACTCACTATATTTAAATTTCCAGTTACTGTTTCAGGACTGTCATCGCAGACGTCACCGGAACCATGGTCATTAGTTGTTTTAGTCCACAGGCTCACTCACTCTTACCACCTTGCATAGAGGTCATCAGTTACATATCGGATAGGAATCAATACATTTTGCCTCCGATAATCAAAGACCTTGAGAGGACAAAACACCGGTTCAGTGCATTTGAACATGTAGCATGAGGGTTTCAAGACTAATCTTAGACCACGCGAAGATGCGGCACCACCGTTGCTCCCCACCGAAGGTGAAGGTACTTCTCATCTGCGGCACTGTGGAAGAGCAGTGCGATTGTCATGAGCTCTGACAGAAACACTTACACCACCCCCATCGTCGGTGGAAGCCACAGAAAAGACATCTGTTACGCTACCGTTATCAACATCCAATGTCAGAAAACAATCTGTTCGAACCGCCACCAGAAGAAAAGGAACAACCGGAGGCGAAAAAGCACAAGACAGGTTAATGAAAATGAAATCATAAACAAGTCAAAAAATAATGTGCCTTTTGTATATCAGCCATATAAGTGCTGTAAAATAGTATCTAAACTGTAGTAGGAACCTAAAAAACACCAACGTACGACTACTATGTACATATACGTACTAGGTGACTGTAGCGGGAACGCAATAACCTGCACATTTTGTAAAAGCCAGTAACCACTGTATGATGTACTTACAAGCGTATATAAAAAGCTATGGTTGTGGTACCTTAGTACTGCAACAATTTTGAAATACCTTTAGAAATTTTGCATTGATACTTTAACGCCACAAGAATTTGCGACCACGCGTGCGTATGTCACACCCACCCATATACGATGTGTATATGAGGCGAGAACACGTTTTAGAACCTTTACAGCATATATGTAAATTATAAAAACGGAAACCTCTTCAATCAGTCACAAAGTAATAAAGGCAAGCGAAATAAAAACAAAACTACAAGTATAGGCAAGCAGATTGCGACAAACAAACACAAACAAAAATCAAACCTTCAACCGCTTGATTCGCGGAAATACACCACTCGTAACATTGGATAAACCATTTACTAAAATAAACCAAGAAATCGTTCACAACACAATAACACGGTAACAAAAAAGGTACATAAAAGTAGCACAAACCAAATACCACAATTTTGCATTCACAAAATATACTTACAAGCAGTTGGAGTCAATGGGTAGACCATGACCATCAAAACAAAACTATAACCCATTACAGGTTACATCCACCAATTGACCGTGCATACATTAGCCATCCTAATACAATACTAACAAATTTACACCCACAACCTAACTTACGAGACACCAACATTACCATTAACCTAGAAACACCTAACACGAAACAAACGACCCGAGACACACTAACCATCTGAAGGCTCTTCCTCCAGCTCCATGAACATTACGTGCTTCTCCTTCTCGGCTAAACCATCACGAATAGCATCAATCAAAACATTTAGGGCAAGCAGAGTTTGACGATCAACACGTTTAAGGTCCACCAACCCTTCCAAACCAGCAACAACTTTTTCGTTCGAAGGCCCAAACGACTGAGTCTCAATAGTCGTTTGCTCACGTTTTCGAAGTTTCCCAATCAACTGATTGTGTTCCTGCTCCATACGGGTCACAAAATTCCGATCCTCACAGACTTCACTCTAAACAAGAACTTATAGGCGGTGGCGAGATCATCGAACCAGACGCCGCCATTAACTCTTCGACATTGCGTTTGGTAGCCATTCGGGGATGCACATTCAGGATAGGTACAGGTAACCACATAGGCTACTTAAACACGATTCTATTAATTTTTTAAAAAGGCTTCCCCTAAAAAAAACAAGCCCAATATGGTTACCCAAAAACTTAAAAGAGTAGGCCCATTACAGTACAAAAAAGAGTTACCGAACTAGGAGTCACCGAAAAAACGAAACAAAATAAACAGAATTGGCTAAAAGCAAAGCATACTTAACAGTTGAATTAAAGTTATCCGAACTAGCCCAAAAACGGAAAACAAACGACGCAAACCAATAGCCGTACTGATGAACATCTCTATACCGAACCAAAAAGGTCAAAAAACGCAAACACACCTAGCGCGGGAAAAACTAGAATTACTATTTGCAAAACGTCCGCCGTAACGCAGCGGGGGGTAATTACCTCGTTTATATACATACTAATGGATGGCCGTTTTCCGCCAGTTGTGTTTTTTTATTCTCTTATATTCTCCAATGCGTTAGCAGTCTTGGGCCGTGTTTGGAGCCCGTTTGTGGCTCCTGGGCTGTTGCTGATGACCCATTCTTTCCTACTTTTGGTGATAAGGTTTCTAAAACGCCTCAAATATGATACGTGTTATCTCACCCACGTGTTTTATGTTGTATTGATCCACCACACAACCTGATACATATACTCTTCATCAAATCCAGGATGATGAAGAAGATGAGATTTGTACCGCCGTTTACACCGCCTCAGTATCCAGTAGGTATCCTCTCACCAAAAAGAGATGAAACCTTTTTAGATCGAACCAATAACGATGTCCAAAATTGAGTGGGATTTGATTGTTTTAAATTTTTTTCAGGCAATTAACTTTTGTGTTACTTTATATTATGTTCACACGAATTGAATGGCTCAAAGGCCGAATTGGTTGGGTGGATAGCGTTAGTTTTTTTCAGCAAGCTTTATCAATAACACCGAGCTTTTCATCGGGATCCGAGATTAAAGGTACGAGTTGTTTTGTATTAGTTTGCAATTATTGTTTTTCAAGTTGTGGGCTAGGGTTTGATTGAAGTGGTGGTGGTGAAGCGGCGGAAATGGTGGTTGCTGAGATGAAGGTGTCTCATGGAGCCGAAGTTTAACAACCTAATCTAATATGTAATTACTGATTAGGACTATTTATATGCTTATTGTATTAACTATTTGCGAGTAAATAAGTGCTTGGAATCGTCATCTCAAGTAAGTGGTGACCGTCGGTTTATATAAGGAAAGGATATTTTTTAGGCTTTAGGGAATTATACTAAGGGGTTGTTTGGGTAACCTTATTTTAATAGCTTATTTTAGTTTTGAAAAAATATTAAGCGCTTTGAAGGAATTTGTTAAACCTTATGTCAAAAGTCTTATCATTTTTGTGAAGGGCAGGTTTTGCGCCACTTTTGACCACGCTTTTCCATTTTCTGTGAATATGTATATTGGTGATAAAATTTGATTTTCTAGGTTACAGGTTTGTAACTTGATCGAGTCTTATAAGGGTACATGGTTTATATGTAATATGTTTATTATTAAAACATATAATAAACAGTATATTACCATACCATCAAAGGAGAAATATTTGTATAATTGAAGTGATGGTAGCGAGTTGTCACTGCAGTATCTGCCATTGTTCGAGTTGCTGTAAGATTAAGGGCTCGAAATGCCGACGAGATGGTAACGGAACCTGATTTTGCAAATTGTGTGGAACTGCAGAGGTATGGAGCATTACTTTTTCATAAGTTAGGTTGTGTATTTCATGATCGCACATTCAATAATCAAATTAAAACCTTTTATTACAAAACACTGAACTTTTTGCTCAGTTATTTATGTGACCCTTTGTCTTACTCTTTAGGATTCTGACCAACAAGGCATTTGAGACCAATGATGGAAAGCCACGGCCTCTTTACAAGAAAGTTTTGTGTGGGTTGAATACTGGAGCCATTTGAACCTCTGTAAGTAGCCCCGCTGATATGGCACTTATCCGTATGCACTCTCATGCAACCTTACTTGCTGCCCAACGAAAAAAAAGTGTGATTTTATTAATAAAAATTGTATACCTCTTTTGTAATTAAAATTTTTACGCCACACCCTCATCCGCACCTGTGACACAATGCATCTCTCATTAACAGGTTTTCGGGAATAATAGCTGAAGCTGAATGATATGCGTTTTGCTGAATGATATGTGTTTTTCCAGGTTAAAAGTAAAGGTATAATAAAGTGGTTTTTATGTGATCGATATATTTCTTTATAAGAAAATTAGTAGCTCAAAAATTACTGGCAACGCAACATTGAAATACTTCCTGACACATATCAGTTTTGCGAACAACACAGGTGTGACAGGGAACATCAGCAGGTACGGTTTTTTATAGTGTGGTGTCCGTTATTAAGTTTCGTTAGTTCCTTTTGCCTTTAGTTGTTCGACGGTTGACACTAGATGGACGAACCAGTTGCTGCCGTTGTTGGTACTCATGTGACTGGTGACGATTTGAAAAAGGGCGTACATCAACCACCTTATCCGGAGGTTAGGTTTTATTGCATTTTGTTATATAATCATCGTCAATTGTTGGTAATGTGGTTACAAGTACTTGATTTTTGCAACAGGTTCACATACACGATATGGACCAGTCGTGTTAGCTGTTGGTGCTCGATTCGTATGCAAGGATATACCACCTTCTTCGAATACCACGCGGTGCCATCTGCAACCACAGGGTGACACATGATATGGTCAGTATATCGAAAGCAGTTATGCACTAGCCAGCCATATGTACAGACCAGCATCCATGCGAGAAGCTCACCCACCAGGAGGTAACATGCTCCATACTTTTGATCAGATTCAAAGGTTATGATATGTTGCCTGATATATATTGCGGAGTTTCTTTACATTATTCACGTAAGATATTTTCTATCTACTACACCGGTGGGTCGGCCAATTGGTTGAGTTCAGTTCAGAATGGGTTGCTTTTCTGTTTGAGTCCAAACAGTTAGTGCCGTATTTATTTCAATTTTTTATAAGTAATTAGTGTCAAATAGGATCACACAAGTCATAGTATTAATAACAATATATATCTATATACATCTGTTTGATCGAGCTATTACAATCTATAGATAATAATAACCTAAATCGAACCATTTATAGCTAAATGTGCGCCACCCTTCATTTGAGGAGGCTCACCTGATTATTGCTTCTAACAGTAGTATTAACCGACTAAATAAACTGCTATTACAGGCGATTATCTAACGACGACAGACGTTGAATAGCCAATGGTAAGCAAAATTATTTGTACATTTTCCAAAAGTGTTTCCAGTACTTACTCGCTTTTGGTTACAGTTTAATTATACAGAACGTCCACTTGGCGTGCAGCCGTGCACGCTATCGTGTTTGGCATGACTGTGAGCCTCTCAGTAAGTACATGTTAGTCATACACATATTTTCTTTATATGATGTGAGAGGCAAACATATGTGATTGTGGATCCTTCTTAACAGAATGCAGGATCATTCTATGAATGGTTTGGAGCAGGTGTAACACGTGTGAGACGCCAACGGTTAAAAAGACGGAAGTATGGACTTATCTAATTCCACAAGGACCTACAAGGTACAATCTGATGTATTAAAATTTAACCTACGCGGGTCAAATTTTTGAGCTTCAACTTTAACATGAGAAACAATAGAAAGTCTCAAATTGTATATATAAAAACTGGTGATAACATTTAATAATGGAAAGTCTCGATTTGAATATGAGCTTATCATAATATGGTGTATTATTATAGTTTTGGTTTTTGTAGGTATGGATCACATGACTTATAATTTCTTATATATTATACTGATGATGGGACCAGGTATAACTTTTATAACCAAATGTATATTATCTAATATAGAATTAAACATTAAAATGTATCATGTGAAGCCGCTCAATTTTGACCTCCTGATGGTCTTCACGACGTCCATTCCATCAACAACCTGACCAAACAAAACATGTTTACCAAGGAGTGATTTAGTGGATCAAACAGACCAATATATTCATGACATATAAATGAACTCTTTCTCCAAAATGTACGTTGTAGAATTTATTAGTATGATTTTGTATGTAGATTTGAAAAAGAAACTAATTTAAATTAGCACTTCTTTTTTTACAAGATGTTTAAGATAATTTTGAGGTATTACCTAAATATGTAAATCTAGAAGGAATCTTTGGTATGAGAGTTTGAGGATTTGATTGTCGATTAACGGCCCCACCAAAAACAAAAACGATAACGGTAACGTGTACGCGGTTTTGGTGGAGCTTAAGCTTCTAAATCATCATTAGAAGCTTTCACTTTCGACGAAAGCAGGAAGTGAATCCTGGTGTTGAAAGTTTGAAAGCTGGAAGTTGTAGAAGGGTCAGAGGTAAGACATGTTTTCTATTATAAATAGTATCCACCTTAAATTTACTATGGTAGAATCGTTTTACATTGAAATGCTTCACAAATTAGTTAAGTACCGTTACTAACCTTATGAAATAGAAATAGAAGCCTAAACAAATAAGTTAATCTGCCTAAAAACAAATTGAAACAACCCCCCATTCTTATTTTTTTTGGGTTTTTGGACTTTTGCAGGAGAAGGTTGGATGGCATAAGAACAAAGGATGCAAGAGGCACAACAGGATTGCGGTCTTGCAAGTGACTCTGGTTTGCTACAGAAGTTTGGTGTGCGTGTGCTAGGTCAGGTCGTTCAAGGTAAAGAACCTCGACAGGCAAGATGTATGCATAAGAATGCAGGCGAAGTTTTAATACTTTGTATCATTTATTTGTCTAAAGCACCACTGTTTGGTGTCACAAATTATTGTTATAGCACAAGTGTTAGAACATGTTCTTAATTTTGTTAATGTTTCAATTCTCAAATGTTCACGGTATCGGAAAATCCCGCCACAGAGTGGCGGGTATCAAACACTTGTTTTTTTAATAGCGATGATTAATGCATTGACTTGGGTTATGTTTTTCTTACTTTTCTAAAAACACACGCATTGAATATTCTAGTAGTGCTGGTATCATATCCACAGGGAGTATGTGGTTATAGCTAAAGTTTTACGAAGTAGATAATTGATTGATGATTGTTTTAAGCACTTAATAACTAAAATACTAATTAACTAGAAAGTAAATAATCACTGAAATGTAAATAAGCAAATAAGAATAAGATTTGTGAACAGTTGGGTGAAAAGCAATCCGTCCCGGCTCCGGATATATTGATATAACTAAGTTACGGATTATTACTAATGTTTGCTTCCAAATCACATGGACATAGTTTGTATTATCTGAAATGGACAATTTTGGGCACAAGTTATGCTTACCACATGAATCATCTTAACCTCTAAACTGATTGGACTCGGCTTGACTCGTTGACTAGCAATAGCATGTCTTACAATAATCCCATCAAATTAGATAATTAATCAAATGAACAATTTTAGGTACAAGTTATGTTTGCCACACGACCATCTTAACCCTTATACTAATTGGGCTCGGCACGAATCGTTGACTCGCAATAACATGTCTTACGATAATTCAATCAACTAATTATATTATAACACTTAAATCAAACAAAATATATGTGTTAATACAAATAAGCCGTACAACGTTTATCTATATTTTACGATCTTTTAATGTTTTGTCGATAACAAAATAAAATCATTTTAACGAAACAAATAAAATACGTAAATGGTTTGAGCCAATAGTTTACTAGCACACTTACGTTTTCATATAAAACACTAAACAAGCAATAGTGTTTTCATGTTAAAGTAATGCATATGTATAACAACTAGTGTTTACATAATGGGTAGATATATATATATATACATACTTAGTATGTATTTTAATGGGTAACATAATGGGTAGAAGTATGAGTATTTGACCCATTGACTAAATACATTGAATGTAGTTGGGTAAAGCCCAAAGTCCATGACCCATAAACATGGAGCATGATCCATAACCCATGACCCATTGCATAACATCATGCATAAGTCATAATGGGTATTATCCATGACCCATGGAGCTAACCCATGACCCATTGAGTAGATGCATTGCATCTTCTAGATACATTGTATCTATTTGGATACCCATGTTCCAAAGTCCATAACCCATGACCCATGACCCATAACCCATTTAGGGGGAGCGTCTTACGGATCCCCATAATTATACTGGATGAATCCCTCAAGCAAGGGATCCGTGGAATAGTAGTGATTTTTCCTCTATAAATAGTGTGCCATTTTTCATTGTAACTAACCCCTTTCACACACATTCTCTCTTAGTGTTGTAAAATCTCTAACCTCATATCCAAAGAATCTTTCTATGTAGTTTTGTGTTTGTGTGATTCTCTAGGTTCCTCTTAAAGTCGAGATCACCACCTCTTGAAGTCGAGTAAGCTCAAGTCCATGGGTTGCAAAGCTTCGTCATCATAAAGACTACTGATGTTATCTTGTTGATAGTTCTTTCTTCTCTCATTAGAAGTTTTGTGTCGAAGACATAGGTGAAAGGTGTCTAAAGGATCAAGTCGAAGGCATTAGTGAAAGGTGCCGAGGATCCGTGTCAAAGGCATTAGTGAAGGGTGCCAAAATCTGTGTCAAAGGCATTAGTGAAGGGTGCCAAAAGTCCGTGTTGAAGGCATTAGTGAAGGGTGCCTAGGAGTCGTGTCAAAAGCATTAGTGAAAGGTGCTCAGGGTGTACATTCGATATGGTGTGTCGATGTACAAGATAGATTAGTATTGGGTCAAAGGATATTGATATCCTTGTTGATGTTGTTATAAGGAGTGGATCTCCTTTGGGATAGGTGTTTTGTAGTGTTGGGTAGTAGTTCCTCTTTTGTAATGGAACTCGGTATCTAGCCTTGTGCCGGATAAAGTGTAGGCGACGTTGTGGTAGGTTTGGTTCAACCTCGTGGAAGAACCTGGTGTCTAGCCTTGTAACGGATAAAGAGTAGGCGACGTTGTGAAGGCTTCTCCGCCACAAGGAGTTTGTGTTGTGTAGTGATTACGAACTCTCGAGTAGGTGACTCGGGGAGTGGAGTAAGGCAAGGAAGGTGTCCTTGTAGCCGAACCACTATAAATACTCGCGGTGGTTTTGTGCTTCTTACTCTTTATCTTTACTTTACTTAAGTATATGCTTATCTATCAACATCCAACACACACATTCAAATAGATTGACATAAGTCGATCAAAATAGTTTAAAACGAAGTTTTAGTCGGTAAAACTATTCAACCCCCTTCTAGTTTTGAACAATTGGTACCAGAGCTTCGTTACCAAGTTTATTAGAGTATGTTGTACTTTAAAAACTTGATACGATCTGTGTATGATCTAAAACTACAAAAAGGAAATCTTTTAAAACAAATGTTTATGTTGGATAATGATAGATTCTTCTAACAATTTCTTCTTAAGAAATTCTCTTGCTAGGACTCATCCAAAGTCTTCATTTCTATCCAAAGACAAATGAAGTCAACACTTAAGGAAGAACCCAAAAGTAATCACAACCTACTTCTACTAAGTACAATGGATTACTTTAAAAGCTCATGAAGTATTTCAGGTATATGGTCTTCAACCATACCAAGAGGTTAGAGGTATGCTCACTTACTCACAAATTAGCTAATTTTATCTTTAATTAATTTATATGGATTTGTTGATAATATGTTTCTTTTCTCCTGTTTAAAACCTAGCTCTTTAATATTGTTTTATCAAAGACATGAATTAGGACATTAACTTGAATAATTGCAAGTCTCTAAAAAGTCTCTCTTCACCACTTTCCCAAGTTACTCATCATCGGGAATAGTATTCCTCATTGATGTTTTATCGTCAAACCTACGCCGTCGTCACTAAATAAATTCTTGATAGTTTACCTATCAAAACATGTTGACCAAAACGTCTATTCAATTAGGAACCCCATTCTACAAAGTTCTTTTTGTATAACTTATTACAAAAATAACACCAAACACTCCTTTTACGTCTCATGATGGCGGATCCCACAAGTTGTACTAGCGGATCCTGTTACAAGGGATCACGGGAACCGTGTGATGAAAATGATACACTTTTCAAAACCAGTTTAATCTTTTTCCCTCTCCTCACAAACACAAAAAACGACCCAAATTCTGCTTCCATCTCCATAGGGCTTCATATCCTCAAACATCTCCTCATTAAACATCATTGTAAGTAATTACACTCGTATATTCTAATCATCATCATCTTCATCCTAGGGTTTATGGTTTTAAAATTTCAATTAACCACCAATTGATGAAATTAGGTATTGCAAAATTAATCACGAAAAGGGTTTTCATATAATTAAAACTTTATTGTATCTTACAACATTGTTAATACAAATCAAAACCATAAACCCATCTCGACAAATTTTACCTAATTGGAATATTTGTTTTTCTATGATCAACCATGCCCAAAGCTACCCAACAAGACCACCATGACACCATCCACTACCTCTCTTGATACTATCGAAAAGAGGAGCTCTCAAAAACCAACCGTAAATTTTTCAAAAAGCTTTAAAAACGACTTATTCACGAAGGTCGTGTGGTTAATGTTTCCTTGAAAACACCGATATTCGTCAAGTCTTCTCGGCAATTGACTTTGATTGTCTCTTAGATATTGATGAACAAATTTGTCGGTTTTATCTTTGAATTTTACAAAAGTGTTAGGATCATTTGTAACAATGATGAAAGCATTTCAATCACTTTCATTGTCAACAACCAAACCATCACCTTACCCCTCAACACCTTTGCACAAAGTCTTCGCATTCCATGCGAAGGTATTTGTATGTACTCCCAATATTGGGCAATATCCACTCAATCTTTTGCACTTGACCCAAAACCAATCTATCACACTCCTCTCGATGACCCTACTCTTGTTCGGGACACCATCTTCAAAATTAGAGCCGACCAATCTCGACTCAACCGCAACAAAGAGCTCATCCACCGTGATCCCTTTTAAATGGAACTCTCCAAAATGAATCCCATCTATAGAAAGTGGAAAGAAATTCTTAGAGAAAATGTCATTTGTTTGGTCAGGAACAAAGACCATCCCAATGCATGTCTTGTCCAAATGATCTATTGCCTCATTCACCAAAGACCATTTAACCTTGCCTATTACATGGTGAAAAGAATGGTAGGTGTATTCAAAGTCAACAACATGGTACTTCCCTATGGTATGCTCAGTGTGAGAAAAACACAATATCAATATATATCAAATTAACCGTAAAATTCGACAAATTAACCCTTTAGGAAAAAGGGTTAACGTATCAAATCTTACGGGTGTGATAAAGTGATACGGAAAAGTGATTTCCGGTCGTGTCCCAACGAGGTGTGAATGGAAGGAATCGTTGAGTTTTGTGATTTGAACTTGAATTGGTTTAATGATTTGTTTGGTTTGAATTACGTTTTCTACAAATTAATTAACGGGAAGGTAATTAAGGCAAGGAACCCTAATAAACTACAAACTAACTACTACTAAGCCTAAGAAATGATAAAATGAGGCTAAACTAAGTCCTAGGGTGCTAAAGCGTAAAACGTAAAAGCAGGAAACAACCGAGCCATAAGCGTAAAAATTTTGCAATTTAAGGGCTACGGTGTGAAATTAATTTTCATACGTCCTAATTGACTAAAAATAATTTTAGAAAAGACCGGAATTTTTGACTTTTAAAATAATTATTACAATTAAAACTAATTTACTCTAATTAAATGATTAAAATACTAAACTATTTTGGAAAAATCGAAAATTTCACAGAAAATACTTTAAGTAATGATGCATCTAAGAAAATTGTGAAAACAGATGGTTGCTATTGAAATAAGCTACAAATAAGCCAATAAGAGTGATATTTAAAATTACCAAAGCTCTTGAAGTATCAAATTGTGCAATAAGTGAACGAGACAAGTCCCAAGGGCAACTGGTGTTGGTGTGGTGTGTTAGGTTTACAGTGTGGAGACCAGGTTGAATCTGGCTCCACCTTTTGTAAACTTTGTTTTTTTTTTTTTAATTTTCTTTTGCAATTTAAAAACTTCGCTTAAAAGAAATACTTTTGTGAAAACCTTTTTATGAAAAGCTAGGAATAAGCGATTGAGGCTGCTTATTCTGACGACCACAACTAGCACCAAACAAACACCCTTTTGGATCTTTTAAGCACAAATAAGCGATGAAGGGCACTAAATAAGCAAGATGGATGGGGCAAATTAGCTAAATCAGGTGCACTTTAATCTAGAATAAGCTAAATATAAGCACGCAACTAAGAAAACTAGGGGAAATCAGTGGGCATAAGTAATAAACTAGGAAATCTTAAAACTTGTTAAATGGAGATAAGTGCTAAACTAATCCTAATAAGCTCTAAAGGAGAATCTAATAAGTTAAAGCCTAGGTACCTAATATAAGCTAACAAAACTCATAACTCCCTGAATAAGCTAGGTTCGTCTACTGATAAGCAAAAAAGAAAGAAAAGAAAAGAAAAATGTGACTGTATGCAGTGCAAAAACGACCTAAAGATAGTCATTTAGAGCTTATTTTGAGCCACCAAAAGATCTTCCAAAGCCAATACAAGCTTCAAAAACAAAGTTAGTACAGATGAGATGCGACAAAAATCAACTTGCAAAAGGCGGTTTTAAACTTTAAGTTAGACTATGCTGGGGTGGATTTAATTGCATACAACTGAAACTAGATTGATGTGGGAATACAAGGACTCAAGAGAAACCAAGTTCGTCAACTTTAAACATCAAACAAGTCAGAAAAATGGTCCAAAATCAATGATAGTAGGCTGCTTTTTGAAATGCAATTCAAGAAAACAGGAACCCCTTTTTTTTACTTCCCAACTCTTTCAAAAACTCTTGAAACATCTTCTTTCTGTTAAATCTAACTAAAATTCTTGAGAGTACTCGACCTTGAGGGTCAGTGGGTAAAAAAAGGTTTTGACCCAAAGCTACTTTAAATCCAAACACCCCTTTAAGTGTGGAACAAACTCTAAAACAGAATTTTTGATGCTTGACCCCCTTTTTCTTTAAGATTAATTTGATGTTTAAATTAAAAACTCTTAACAATTAATAAGACTTAATAACTAAATAACTATAAAACATGAAACTGAAAGAGTTCTTTTCATTGATAAAAAAACAAATTACAACAGAAAATAAGAAGACTGATTTTAAAACTAAAACTAGGGGGTGCCTTCTTGGCTTACAATGGTTTCCTATTTATACTACAACTTCAAGGTCTTCACTCCATTGTCTTGTGTTTCTTCCGTGAGACAAAATGAGCCAAAGGGAGCTTTGTGCTTTCCTGCTTCAATCTTGACCATTGAATGGAGTTAGGTATAATGGCTTAATCCTGGTCGTCCCTTGGTTCTTTTGAAACAGAGATTGGTGACTTGGCCATTGGGATGAGGGGGAAAGAGGAAGTAGTGGGTTTGGGAATTGGGTTTAACTGGGCAAGGAGGGAAGGTGAGGTAGGATGTATGGTGAAACTGGGTAAAAGGAAGAAGGGAGGTTGAGTGTTTGGGGTGAAGGAAAAGGAGATTAGGGTTTGTGGGGAATGGTAAAAGGGGAGAGGCGCAGGGTGTTGTTTGGGCGGGAAAGAAGACAGGGTAGGGGTGTTAACAATTGACCGGGTTGGGTGGGTTGACCGTGGGTATGGATTTGGGTTTGGACCGGGTAAAGGAGAAATTGGTATTGGGCTTGGATATGACTTGGGCTTAAGATTAGTTATGGATCCAAGTGAGATTTCAAGGGCTAAACATGTAATTCTGAAAATCCAGGGACCATTCCTGTAATTTCTAAAAGTGATCCAAGGGCTGGACTTGTAAATCTCAAATAATGTAGGGACCATTTTTACCATTTTCTGAAATTTGAAGGTCTCTTACATGATTACGAAATTTAGAGGATGAACTTGTAATTTCTCAAAACTTTTGAAATTTTTCACCAAAGGACTAATTATGACAACTTATGATTTCAAAAGGACCTTTGGTGACTTTTCTTTTAAAATAAGTGCTCGGGGACTATTTCATCAATTTTTGAAAGTCGGGGACCGAAGCGCCAATTATGCAAACTTTGTTCGTTTTCATTTGTTTTCAATAAATTTGCATCTGAAACATATAAAACACAATTTTGAGATATTTTCGGTATTTTGATGCATTTGGTGTGTTTTAGATGTTTTGCGATTCAGATTGACCTAAAATGATGAGTTTTACACACTCATCAATCCCCACTAAACCATTGCTAGTCCCTAGCAATCTTTTGAAAAAACTTAATGGATTTGAATCTCTTTACCAAAAGCCATTACTTCGGAGTAGCCAAATGTTTCGATTCAAGTAAGAACCTTGGTACAATGATAACCAAATGATTTTGAGCAAATCACCGACTTTCAACGGTTTTGATTTGTCTTTACGAAGCCGTTTGCTTCTAGACTAGCCAACTCTTAGATAAAATATCTTTGGTGAGTCGATTACCAATTATGATTTTCCAACTGCCTTTACCACAAGCCATAAACTTGCGGGCTAGCCAACTCTTCACTAATTAAAGATATGGTGAAATGAACACCATACAATTTTGGGCAAATTGCAAGCCGTCAACGGTTTGAGATATCTTTACCAAGAGCCGTTTGCTCTGGATTAGCCAATCCTTTTGTTTATTAGACATGGCGGATGATAACCATAAAATTTGAGTAAGTGCAAAACACTTACTCCAAAAAAATTTTGGCCAAAAATGGGGAATAGGGTGGTATAATTACATGATAAAATTAGTGAAATTCCCCACACTAGAAATGAATATTGCCTCAATATTCAAAGTACCGCGGTTATGCGAAACATAGAACGTAAAAGGAAATACTACGACCATTATTTGAATTTTTTTTTTTTTTTTTTTTAGAAAACTTATATACAACAATGGGCAACTCCCCACACTAGGGTGGTAGAAAGTAGAAAGAAGTCAAATCTGGATGAAAACCCATATAGTGTGCTCTTGTTTTTGATTCCCGAGTCGCTAGCTTGACTCGACCCGTATTCATTTGTTCTTGGGAAGCAACGTGGAAAACCAATCTCGATCGGACTTTCGTTCACGGTGTTAATAAACATATGAACATCGAGAAAGTTCCACACCGACGAGATACAACCGCGGTATTGTTAATAGTAGAAACTATAAAGGATGATACGGGGTCAAAGATGGTGTCCTCATTCCGAAAGAGAAAGGAAAGAGCAACCACACCATCGTGAAGAATGGAATAAAGATGTGCATGAGAATGCAAGTCCATTCCTCATCGATAAAAAGCAAATCACCATTTTGACATTTTAAGCTTAGTCTTGAAGTTTGTGTGGTGATTGTCAGCGAATTTCCGGTAGGGAGGGTTGGAAATGGTTCTTCAATCAATGATTTTCGGAAAAGGATGTCCCCTCGAATCAAAGTAAGTATTATCAATTCTGTTGGAATCGACTCATCACTAAGAAAGGCATCGACTTCATTCCAAAGTTGTCATCTTCCTCATCCGGAGTGAGAGAAGGGATGGAAGAGTCGGAAATAATAAGACTAGGGGATGATGGATCATTTTGAGCAATTCTTCAATGGGAAGAATGTCTCCCATTGGATCACAAACATCATCATCCAATCCGGATGAAACGAAGAGTTTGGTTTCATTCACGAGTTAACAAACTCAATACGATAAAGCGATTCGGAGGTGGGACAAGTGGTGTGCTCTTAGAGCTAGCAATTTCCACCACTTCCGATAAAGTCTCCGATTCTAGATCATCATCATCAAGAACACTCTTGACTTCCTTGGTACAACTTTCAAACCATTTGTTTGAACCGGGGTTGATTTTCAAAGCTTTTAGCTCGGCACGTTTTGGTGACTCCTCTTAACCGTGAAATTTGAGAGTGTTGCATTGATTCTTTCGATTTTTGATCAATTGTGGCAACACTATGTTTGTATAGAGGTTTGGAGTTCGGTTGATATTAAGCGTGAGTTCTTCGTTGTCGACCCGTATGGTCAACTCTTGACAAATACATCAATTAGAGCACGGCTCGTTCTCAAAGCTCTCCCAAGATGAGGGAACTCTAGGATCGCATCAAAGTCTACTACAACAAAGTCGGTGGGAAAGTGAAACTTTCCTACTTTCACCACGACATCCTCGGCTATCCCAGTGGGCGAGTTTTGAGTGCAGTCCGCTAGCTCGAGTGTCATACAAGTGGATGTAAGTTTAGGAAGAGACAGTTTCTTCCATCTTGAGAGTGGCATGAGGTTAATGCTTGCGCCAAGATCGGCCAAGGCGGAGCATTGAACCATCCCAAATCACACGGGATTAAAACTGCAGGGGTCTTCAAGCTTTTGGGAAGCTTCTTGAGAAGGACCATGAGCATTGCTCATTGAGAGGGTTTAGCCATCTCGGATAACTTATCTTTGTTGCTCGATAAGCCTTTAAGCGTGGATGCAAATTTGGGCATTAGAGCGAGAGCATCAACGAAGCTTATATCAAAGTGCGGTTCATTGAAAATTTGGAAAAATTTTCCATTTGCTCTTTGGTTTTGTCTTTGAGCTTCTCATCATGCAATCTTGATGGGTAAGGAAGTGACTAGACTTTTAGTAGGGACGGAAGTCATTTCGGCTCGAATTTGTCTTTGGAACTTGGGTTCGGACTTAAAGCTTGGACTACCGAAGGTGGGACGTGTCTTGATACCGTGGGCTTGAAATGCACCTTGTCCGTTGTATCCTTGGTAACTTGACTCATTGCTCTGGTGGAGGCATTGGAGTCGAAGGTCCATTGTGCGTCTTACCACTACAGTGGTGGCGACTTTCAACTCGGCATTTGGATTTGGGCCTGTGTTGCTTGGGAGTCCTCTAGAAGATGGCGAAGCTTTGTTCATATTCATGTTCATGAAGCGCTCATCATATTCTTCAACTCATTTGTCTGCTTGAGACATTGTGGTATCAATTTCCTTTTTAGCTCAACTCTCATGTTATTGATCCGAGTTTGCATTGAGCGTATGCTTGACTCGATAATTTTCATGAAGTCATTTGGTAGGGAGCTTGAGAAGGTTGTTGATAACTTGCGATTGGAGCTTGATATGGTTGGTTGAAATTGTTCGGTTCGATTGAAATTTTGAGAGTTATTGAAGTTTTGTCCTTGATTTGGAACAAAGCGATTTTGATTGCCATGGTTTTGCACGGAGGAAAACCGGTGGTGTCATACCGCTAGGTGCAGTATTGAGGATCGACTTGTGGTCGGTATTGATTGTGGTTTCTGAAGCTACGGGAGCTTGGTAAAAGAAGCATCGGTTGCTTGACAATCATAATCTGCGTGTGGACCACTACAAGTTTCACACACCTTGTTCACGGCTTTGATTGGTTCCGGCTTATGAATTTCGCTTTTGATTTCCTTTACCTCTTTCATCATACAACGGATGATGTCCGTTAGAGCGGCTAACTAACTCGGAAGAGTTACTGGATGAAGAAGCGAGAGTGTTCGAATATTGATTTTGTTGCGAAATAGGAACTTTTGATTTTTTTCGCAAATCTCAATCACATCTTTGAGCTTACGATTCAAGATATTGCCACCGTGCGGCTGCGTTCAAAGAATCTTGATCGTTACCATTCAACCCATTATAAAATATATTAACTTGTTGAAGCTCCGTGAACTCATGATGGGGCATTTCACGAGGAGATCTTTGAATCTCTCCCATGCCTCTCCAAAGTTTTCATCGAAATTTTGACGAAATCCGAAATTTCATTTTAAGATTAGTTGTCTTTGATGGAGGAAAGAAATAATTGACAAACTTTTGAACAAGATCCTCCCAAGTTTCGATGGTTCGAGGGGTTCTTTTCGGCCAAATCCGGGCTGCCCCTCAGTGAGCGGAAATAGCATCGGTTTGATCACTTTTGTGGCACATCCTTGTAATTGATAGTTGAGGTCAACTTGTTAAACCAGCGGATGTGTGCATACGGTCTTCTCGATCAAACCCGTGGAATTGATTCGTGACACAAGTTGGATCAAATCGTCTTCAATTCAAAGTGATCGAAATTGATTGGTGGTAAAGCGATGGCATCTCCATAACCCTCGGTGGGTGCACGGAGCATTTCCGCCATAGTTCGTTAAATACGCCATATTGTTGTTTGGAATAGTACGAATCTCGGGTTCGACTATTCGGGCGACACGTCTATGAGAACGTCTTCTAGGAATTTCGCTAGATCACGAAAGGGCTCAATGATCTAGAAGAGCGAGTGCGCATGCACTAGGCGTAACTCGAGGAAACAAGAGAATTATGAAAATGGGAAAGAAGAATCTTTTGGGTTTTATTTTTTTGAAAAGTAAAAGATAATAACAAATCCAATTAAAACAATATCGAGGCAAAACGACGGTGAACTTAAACCAATAATCCACGTGAAATGATCACTTCTATAAGTAAAGCACAAAGGAGCGGAGAGACTTATTAGGTCGTGTGAAGCTTATTAAAAACCCGTCTCTTTTCGGCGCAATTTAATGTCGGGCCGTCCTTATACCCTCACACGGTTTGTTAAACCGATAAAAGTAAACCAAATCACGAGCGACACAAAGGCAAGTTTTAAATCTTTTGTTCGGGAACTTATAATGATAACACCTCAGTTGAGAATGTTATATTGATTGTGCCTTCTATATTATTTAAAACAACAAGGAAAATCTTTTTGTATTTTTAATCTTTTACATATATATACAAAGAAAAGAAAAATATTTTTGTATTTTGTATTTTTATAAAAACAATAACTTCACTAGGAAGGTTCTTCAAGTCACTAATCGCAAAAACTTCACGATATTGTCGCAACACACCTCCCCGGCAGCGGCGCCAAAATTTGATTCGTTCGAAAGTGAGTGTGAGAAAAATACAATATCAATATATATCAAATTAACCGTAAAATTCGACAAATTAACCCTTTAGGAAAAAGGGTTAACGTATCAAATCTTACGGGTGTGATAAAAGTGATACCGGAAAAGTGATTTCCCGGGTCGTGTCCCAACGAGGTGTGAATGGAAGGATTCGTTGAGTTTTGTGATTTGAACTTGAATTGGTTTTAATGATTTGTTTGGTTTGAATTACGTTTTCTACAAATTAATTAACGGGAAGGTAATTAAGGCAAGGGAACCCTAATAAACTACAAACTAACTACTACTAAGCCTAAGAAATGATAAAATGAGGCTAAACTAAGTCCTAGGGTGCTAAAACTAAAAAGCGTAAAAGCAGGAAACAACCCGAGCCATAAAGGTAAATTTTTTGCAATTTAAGGGCTACGGGTGTGAAATTAATTTTCCTACGTCCTAATTGACTAAAATAATTTTAGAAAAAGACCGGAATTTTTTGACTTTTAAAATAATTATTACAATTAAAAACTATTTTACTCTAATTAAATGATTAAAAATACTAAACTAATTTGGAAAAATCGAAAAATTCACGAAACTACTTTAAGTAATGATGCATCTAAGAAAATTGTGAAAACAGATGGTTGCTATTGGAAATAAGCTACAAATAAGCCAATAAGAGTTGATATTTAAAATTACCAAAGCTACTTGAAGTATCAAATTGTGCAATAAGTGAGCGAGACAAGTCCCAAGGGCAATTGGTGTTGGTGTGGTGTGTTAGGTTTGAGTGTGGAGACCTAGGTTCAATCTCAGCTCCACCTTTTGTAAAACTTTTTTTTTTTTTTTTTTAATTTTCTTTTGCAATTTAAAAACTCGGTTAAAAGAAATACTTTTGTGAAAACCTTTTTATGAAAAGCTAGGAATAAGATTGAGATGCTTATTCTGACGACCCACAACTAGCACCAAACAAACACCCTTTTGGATCTTTTAAGCACAAATAAGCAGTAAGGGCACTAAATAAGCAAGATGGAGGGGGCAAATTAGCTAAATCAGGTGCACTTTAATCTAGAATAAGCTAAATATAAGCACGCAACTAAGAAAACTAGGGGAAATCAGTGGGCATAAGTAATAAACTAGGAAATCTTAAAACTTGTTAAATGGAGATAAGTGCTAAACTAATCCTAATAAGCTCTAAAGGAGAATCTAATAAGTTAAAGCCTAGGTACCTAACATAAGCTAACAAAACTCATAACTCCCTGAATAAGCTAGGTTCGTCTACTGATAAGCAAAAAAAAGAGAAGAAAAAGAAAAGAAAATGTGACTTATGTAATAAAGTGAAAAAGTGACCTAAAGATAGTACATTTAGAGCTTATTTTGAGCCACCAAAAGATCTTCCAAAGCCAATACAAGCTTCAAAACAAAGTTAGTATCGATGAGATGCTACAAAAAACTCGACTTGCAAAAGGCGGTTTAAACTTTAAGTTAGACTATGCTTGGGGTGGATTTAATTGCATACAACCGAAACTAGAGTGATGTGGGGTTACAAGGACTCAAGAGAAACCAAGTTCGTTGACTTTAAACATCAAACAAGTGTGAAAAATGGTCCAAAATCGAGAATAGCTAGCATTTGAATGCAATTCAAGAAAACAGAACCCCTTTTTTACTTCCCAACTCTTTCAAAACTCTTGAAACATCTTCTTCATTAAATCTAACTAAAATTCTTGAGAGTACTCGACCTTGAGGGTCAAAGTGGGTAAAAAGGTTTGACCCAAAGCTACTTTAAATCCAAACACCCCTTTAAGTGTGGAACAAACTCTAAAATGAATTTTTGATGCTTGACCCCTTTTCTTTAAGATTAATTTGATGTTTAAATTAAAACTCTTAACAATTAATAAGACTTAATAACTAAATAACTAAAAAACATGAAGCGAAAGAGTTCTTTTCATTGATAAAAACAAATTACAACGAAAATAAGAAAGCGATTTTAAAACTAAAACTAGGGGTGCCTTATAACTTGCTTACAATGGTTTCCTATTTATACTACAACTTCAAGGTCTTCCTCCATTGTCTTGTGTTTCTTCAGTGAGACAAAATGAGCCAAAGGGAGCTTTGTGCTTTCTGCTTCAATCTTGACCATTGAATGGAGTTAGGTATAATGGCTTAATCACGGTCGTCCTTGGTTCTTTTGAAGCAGATTGGTGACTTGGCCATTGGGATGAGGGAAAGAGGAAGTAGTGGGTTTGGGAATTGGGTTTAAGCGGGCAAGGAGGAAGGCGAGGTAGGATGTGGGTGGCGGGTAAAAGGAAGAAGGAGGTTGAGTGTTTGGGGAGAAGGAAAAGGAGATTAGGGTTTGTGGGGAATGGTAAAAGGGAGAGGCGCAGGTGTTGTTTGGGCGGGAAGAAGATGGTGGTAGGTGTTAACAATTAACGGGTTGGGTGGGTTGACCGTGGGTATGGATTTGGGTTTGGACCGGGTAAAGGAGAAATTGGTATTGGGCTTGGATATGACTTGGGCTTAAGATTAGTTATGGATCCAAGTGAGATTTCAAGGGTTAAACATGTAATTAAAAATCCAGGACCATTCTGTAATTTCTAAAAGTGATCCAAGGGCTGGACTTGTAAATCTCAAATAATGTAGGGACCATTTTACCATTTTACGAAATTTGAAGGTCTCTTACCAATTTCAAAATTTAGAGGGCCGAACTTGTAATTTCTCAAAACTTTTGAAATTTTCACCAAAGGACTAATTATGACAACTTATGATTTCAAAAGGACCTTTGGTGACTTTTCTTTTAAAATAAGTGATCCGGACTATTTACATCAATTTTGAAAGTCGGGGATGAAAGCGCCAATTATGCAAACTTTGTTCGTTTTCATTTGTTTTCAATAAATTTGCATCCGAAACATATAAAACATAATTTTGAGATATTTTCAGATTTTGATGCATTTGGTGTTTTAGATGTTTTGCGATTGATTTGACCTAAAATAATGAGTTTTACACACTCATCATATGCTCCTAACACGACTCCGTGGTATGTTAGTGCAATGCAACCTTCTCCTATCAACGATGATCATTTTCTTGCCGATCACGTCATGGTACCACTCACTAAAAAACCTTCTAAATGGTTCATGATCAATGGAAAAAGGCCTCGTACTCTCTCGGACTCCTCGAACGAAGAAGAAGAAAATGTCAACCTCGTTTCCAACGTCCACATGGACCCCATAACCTACTTTGAACAGCTTCCAACTCTTCCAAACGAGTCCGAAGAATTCAAACAATTGAAGGGTATGATCCAATGCCTAACTAACTACCTCATGACGTCGGAAAGAGGAAGAAAAGATTGAAAAAAGAGACATTAGGATTATGGTTGTTTTTAGACATTTCTTTTATCATTTTGCAATGGATGCTTATGTTTGTGGATGTTTGACCTTGTTTGTTTGGATATTATCACTAGTACTCGTATTTATGTTATGGATTATGAGATATTTACTTGTTTTGATGTTCATTTATAGTAGAAACTCGTAGCAATTATTATGCATAATATAGTGCAAAAACTGCATACCTTCCGTAATGCTACTGATCTGCAGGAGCCGGATCCCTCACTTTGTACTAGACGAATCCCTCCACTTAAGGATCCATGGGATCCAGGCAGACAGAAATAAACTTGTAGACCTCCACACATCAAAACTTTCCACTAGACCACTTAATACTAGCTAAACATAATGCCTTAGGACCACTTAAGTCTTCCTCAAGCTCAGTAGGTCTCACACTCACTCATAGCTAACTTAGGATCACATTCAAAGTGCTTTTTGTTTAATCATTTCACCAAAACACATCATCCTTCCGCTCCAATGCTCACATATAATTTCTCATGTCAACACATATAGTTTTATAATTCTCTCAATTTTAGCAAATTGATTTTAGTCATACTTACCTCAAAATGGGTCAAAACTAGTTTTTCATTTCTTATAATTTTTACGAATTTTCCAAATTTATCTTAAGTTCTTGATTCTTAGGAAAGAAACCAATTATAGTTTTTTATAGTATTGGGCAACTCAAACGTATTAGGTTTGAGTCCGGATCGTTCTAGCGAGGATGAATGGAGTTTAACAACTCACGTCGCGTGATTCGGGATTCGGATTCGAATGGGTAAAAGGATTTTGAGAGATTTATAATCTACGGACAAGCAATAATAATAAAGGCAATAAAACTCTGGATCTATGATGCAAACAAAGAAATTATAACTAAATGCGCAAATGAGAACTAAAACGTAAATATCGTAATTAATAAAACGTGATTAAAATGCAAATTAATCTAATTAAAGTCCTAAAAGTGATCTAATAATTTTATAAAACTAAAAATATGATTTGAAAATTATCTAAAATTTAAAACTAATTTTTCTTGATTTTATTTGAATTAAAACTATTTTGTAATTTTAAAATGGATATAAAATGCTTAAAATTATGAAAATTTAATAGAAAATTACAAAACTATTTTTCAAAAATCTTAAATAACTAAAAATAATTTTCAAAACCTAAATTTGTATTTTTCGACTTTTCTCTATTTTCTATGAATTAAAAACTATTTAAAACTAATTAAATGGCTAAAAATTATTATTTAAACTAGGAAAAACCGGAAAAATATTTTTATGTCTTTTTATTTTTCTGAAACTTATAAAATTGAAATTATATTTTGTGAGCTTTTTTGATTTATTTGTATTAAAAGCTATTTAAAAGTACTAAAACTGCTTTAAATGCGAAAAATAGTAAACAAAGAACATAAAATTATGAAAAATTCCATAAAAATTCTTAAAATTACTAAGAAACTATGAAAATATCAAATGTAATATGTGATCACAGAAAAGCTATTTGTAATGAAACCGATAAGGATAGAGTTAAGCAAAATAAGCTGAAGCTAGTTTAAACTACAAGAAGCTACAAGATACTAAACTAAGCTGAAACCAACTTATCTTAACCTAATGCAACTATCCTAGAAAATATAAGCACAAGTTGCAAGCTATTATCTTAAAACCAAATCCTATCAGCAACTCAGATACTAGGTTCTGATCCCCTACTTTCAGATGAAATAACAACTTATTAATAAGCACCAAGAGAAATCTGAAAATTAGAAACTCAACTAGACCTGGTCAAGTGTTGGAATACCAAAAATTAGCTTCTCAGGAGCTTTATTGAGCTCTTGAGAAGCTGATGAAAAAGCTATTTTGACTGTACAGTCTGCTGCACAGGGTATGTTTTTTTAAAACTCATTCACTTATGAGCACTGATTCCATTGTTTTAGAAAAATCAAAAAATTAATCCAAAATTATCCTGTTAAACTCCACCAAATTTAGTTCTAAAATCCGTAATTGCAACTAAATTGAACTTGAAATGAAGCTATTAAAAATGCGAAATGTAGGTCGTTTGAGATTAAAATGGAAATTTTGACTTTTAAGAAAACAAGCGGTTTGACTTATCCGAGATTTGATTGATTCTATCTTACTAAACTTGATGTTTTAAACACTAATAAGACCATATTAAGCTAACTTAATAGATTCTAAACCTAAATGCAATGTCTATTCCTACTGATTTGCAAATGAATAAGCTCTAAAGAGAATTTTGACTTTTTTGATGATTTCAAGTGCAAAACTATGAACTAACTATCCTAATTACACCAAACTAAAACTAAAGCAACTTCAAATGGTCACTTGACTTACTTCTAGCACAATGCACAACACTGGTCCAAACACCCCTAATCAGACTAACATGCAAGTTTATCAAAGCTTACTATAAAATCTTAGCAAATCTAACTCTAAACTAGTCTCAATCACACATGATAGACCTCATTTATGCAGATAAGTAGATCAAAACAGTCTAGAATAATAAATTCCAAATTATGACAGGTTACTGCAGATTAATATGCAAATGAGCAGATCAAGCTTTTGTAAACTAATAACTACTCACAATAACAATAATGAGATGCAATAAAACTACAATTAACTCAATTAAACTGCAAATACTTAATCTACACTACTAAATTGAATTTGAGATTTAAATGAAAACTTACACAAGGTCCAAGCTAATGCTACACTTAACTGAGATTCACAGAACTATTCTACTACCCTAGCTTGTTATAAACAAGCTTTTCATCATCCAAAACCCAATCCAATCTGAATATAATCCCCATAGCAGCATCTTTAATTCACAGTTGACTTTTATTGACCAATTTTTGATTTGAGAGATACACTGAGATAAGGACTATTTAAGCTCACACTTAGCTAATATGAGCTTATTCAGGTAAGAAAGAAGCTTATTGATGCTTGATAAGTGAAAGTTGTAAATATTTTTGCATTTTTCAATTATTTTTTCTATTTTTTAGATTTTTGATTTGAAGAGATAACAAGCTAATATAACAATGAGATAAGCTAAATGATTCAAAACTAAAACACTTGAGAATGATTTCAAATAGTAAATAAGGAATTTAAGAGAAATTGAACTTAAAACAAACTTTCATTAATTTGAAGAAATGATTACAAACTAGAAACTGAAATACAAATAACTTAATAAGCTGAAAACAATTTAAAAACATAATTAAACTACAATTTAACTACTGAAAACTACCCGAATACAACTGTGAGAATCGGGGGTTTATATAGATGAGCCAATGAGCTTGGAAGGATCCAGAAGACTGATTTGTGCTTTCTCAGAGTCTTTTTCCACCCTTAGATCATTTCCCAACAATCCCCATTCCTTTTCGTCCCTTGGATCATGTTGATGACATCCTTTGTGCCAATCGAAGCAAGCATACACGGATCGTGACATGTCATTCTTGACATGTCGATAGTACCATAAATTCCATGATTACTCTTAATTGGTGTAATTGTACTTAATTTGATGGGAGGGTATTTTATGGTTCTTCTTCCGGGAATATTTGGGGCTTTTATTTGGCGCGTAAGATTTTAGGGAGTATTATATTTGGTTTGGTGGTGTTGGTGAAGGTAATAAAAAGGATTGATCGGTTCTTTTATTCGTTTGACCATAGGGTAGAAAAGATGTAAACCGGTATGGGCTGTTGGGTTTGGAATAGGGTACGGGTAATGTTATGGGATGGGCTTGAGATAATGGATTTGGGCTAGGGTAGCTAGTGTAGTGAATTTGGTTTACGTTTAAGGTTTTAAGGGCAAAATGTACTTTTGATAAATAGAGGACTAATCTTGCCATCTTTAAGAAGTATTTTCAAGGGCCACTTTTGTCATTTCCAAATAATCCAAGGACATATATTGCCAATTCGAAATTCGAGGTAATTTCTAACAATTTCAAACTTGAAGGACTGATTTTGCCAATTCTTTAAAGTTGATCCAATCTTTCAAAATCATCCTATAAGCATCAAAACTTCAAATTCACTCAATTCGATTTCCGACTTGACTTTTGCACTCTTTTTCTTCTCGTGCTCGGTTTTCTTCGATTCATAAAGTTCTATTTTCTTCCATAAAAGGCAATCATTAGCTACCATCAACATAACACCCCAAAACCGGCGCCACTCAATTGGCATCATAACACGGTAATAAAGAATGGATAATAAAACTCGTTTAAGAACTTTTATTAATAAAATAATCAAGTTTACAAAAGTTTAATTGTTGCGGAAAATGGCCCATTAATAAAAAGTGGTCCCAAATACATCAGTGTAGTCTATGACCATGCCATGCCAAGCCACGCCTTGAAATCGTCACACTTCAAAATCATAAACCCGAGAAAACATGCTAAAAGGTCATTATAAAGTCGGTGAGTTCATAAGTTTATAGCAAAGCATTTAAGTAATCAAGTTTGTTTTATGGACAAAAGTGTGCTCGATACATAATCGTGTAAGGAGTCTTCCAAATAAAGGTGGTTGTGTCATTACTCACGCTCTAAGCTCATGTACCAAACTACAATGATTCGCATGCGTGCCAAGTAGCATGTCAATATGGTTTAGTGCCCTTAGCAAGTGTGTGTTTCCGCCACACTCGTGTTCCGACATGGTATACGTCCCGAGACAAGTTGGCGCGACCAACCCGGACGGAGGCGCTACCTCAATAGATCTATTTATAACACTCGCTCCCGGCAGGATTAATGTACATGAAAGTGGGCAAGTTGTGGAAACAGCCTCTTAGGCTATCTCGTAATAGTGGTTTACACAAGAGTTTCGGTTCGAGACATAAAAGTAGTTGTTGTCCATAGAGTATTTGCGTAAAGCAATAAATCATCAAGTGTATTAGCAAATGACAATAGTTCATAAAGTGGTTTGCATGAAAGCAATAGTTCATAAGGTGTTTGCATATAAGAAATATCATTCATAAAGTCTTTCTTTTGTGTGTTTTGTCATATCCGTACATGCACATGCATAAACTCAAGAAACCAACAAATATTAGGCATAAACGGCTTTTTTCAGGTTATTTTGGGCCTGCTTTGGTAAAGAAATGGTATGTGTTTTTGCACATACCAGTTACAATCTGATCTCTAGGATCATTTAACACCACTTGACACTCTCAAATCTCCTAGTGTCATCTTTGATCACCCATTGGTGCTCATAAAGTTCTATTTTCTTCCATAAAAGGCAATCATTAGCTACCATCACTCGTTGCCCTTGATCATTTAAGTCCCCTTTCATTTAAGACACTTAAGAAGACTGAAACACTCAAGATGTGTAGGTACTAGACCTCACAAAACATCATTTTCTTCTTTTCTTGGATGTTGAGAGCCGGATCCATAGAATTAGCCTAGACGGATCCCTCATTGGAGGGAACCGTGGGAACCGGCTGACAGATTAAGCTAATCCTTGCTAAAACAATCATTTCAAGCTCTCTTTGCTAACTTGAACACTCCATCTTACTTCAATTAACCTTCTTGTTTAGTACAAATCTGAAGTTGACTCTTGTGCATGCAAATCATCACATTTCAAAGGATCTTAGTGGCTTAAGTCTTGAATGCACTTGCCAAATTCTTCCCTTTATAAACCATCTTGTTAGGACTACTAAGTCATCATCTAAAACCTCATTCTCAGCATTTAGAAACCTAGTGCTAACTCATCCACCTAACTATTAATCATCTCATCATGAGAAAAGCTCCTAGTGCTAACTCATCCACCAAAGGACCACCCAAGAAACTTGCTCGTGTTATTCATGAAATTTATTCAACCGAATCATCTCTCATTAAATCCACAAATGCTAGGATTTCCCCTCCACCAACTTAACCAATCAAACCAATCCCCAAAGGATTGTTCCACAAAACCACCAATGCCAAACACTACTATACCTCTAAACCAAACACTCATATTTCCACTAAACCATCACCCTTAGTGCCTAGAGCCTTATCATTCACCACTCCACTTTCATCTTTACACCTCTACAACAGAGGACTTGCCTTCTAGGCCATCACACCTCCACCATTGCCAACACTCTCCTCTATAGAGAATATCGCAACAAAATCAAGGTGTTGAATCGACACTAGTACGGTATCCTTCTCTCCGTCACCATCAAATAGTCCCTTTTGGATTATGAGGAACCATCAAAGTCAACCACCCGATCACATGGAAGTAGATACCTCTCTCCCACCATCCTCGTCTAATATTCCACCACCACCACCTTTGGTTGAACCACCTCCACAAATCCCTCATTCTTTTGAGAATCCTCAACCTTCCTCACTTAACCCTCCTCCTTTTGTGGAACCTCAACCAAACCTTTCATCTCAAGTCATTCCATTTCTACCACCACCATTTCCGAGCCATGACAAAGATTGTTATCATTGTCAACATGTTGAAGGCTTGATACATGAATTACTTGAAGAGCGACGTTTCATGTTTTATCACCTTCTCAAACGTTTCGATGAGATCAACAAACTTAAACAACCTTGAGCTTAAGGATTCAAGTGGTGTCCTAGTCTTAAGCTTAACTTAGATAGTTTAGGAATCTTTATACATGTATTGCTCATTCTCTTAGTTTTAGAGAATCATTTCTCGTGTTTTTATTGAATGAAACTACACGTTATATGCCATATTGTCTTAAGAATATGTTTGGTGCCTTTATACATATAACATTTTGATAATTAACATCACATTTACATCACCACTGCTGTCTTAAGTATGCAAGGGAAAGGATCCCTTATTTTAGCCTAGACGGATCCCTCCAAGGGAGGAACCGTGGGATCCGTGCAATAGAAGACTTTTTAATTACTAACTTGAGTCTTATTTGCAGGAAATTATGCATTATATACTTGTTTTCTAACCTTTGTTTTGTAGATTTTCAATATACACATGAAGACTTTGACACCCTTAGCTAGGGGGAGTTTCTTGTCAAAGCAAAAACATTGCAAAATCGGTTGCAATACTTTCACATAGGATTACATGACTTGGCGTCCTCCTCATAAAGGAGCACTCATCAGGGGAGCATGTTCGTCAAAAGACGAAACCATTTGGAAACATACTTGCAAAGCACTCGCTTAGTCATTCTAATTACTCGATGCCCTCATAAAGGGATGGACCGGTCAAGGGGAGCCAAGACCGTAATCCTCCTCTTCTCTTACTCTCTAGCTTTCATATTTTTCTAGTTTCACATGTTTTCTTAAAACAATGTGTTAGTTTCTTTCGACGCTCTTTTGTTTCGAAAAAGGGGAGAAGAGAGTAAAACTCAATTCAAACTTTTAAAATTTTAGTTTTCTTTAAAATAATCTTATGTTTTGTCATCAACAAAATGGGAGATTGTTAATACAAATAAGCCGTAAAAGCGTTTATTTATATTTTACGATCTTCTAATATTTTGTCGATAACAAACATAAAATCATTTTAACGAAACAAATAAAATACGTAAATGGTTTGAGCCAATAGTTTACTAACACACTTACGTTTTCATATAAAACACTAAACAAGCAATAGTGTTTTATGTTATAGTAATGCATATGTATAACAACTAGTGTTTACATAATTGGTAGATATATATATATATATATATATATATATATATATATATATATATATATATATATATATATATATATATATATATATATATATATATATATATATACATACTTAGTATGTATTTTAATGGGTAACATAATGGGTAGAACTCTAAGTATTTGACCCATTGACTAAATACATTGAATGTAGTTGGGTAAAGCCCAAAGTCCATGACCCATACCCATGGAGCATGATCTATAACCCATGACCCATTGCATGACATCATGCATAAGTCATAATGGGTATTATCCATGACCCATGGAGCTAACCCATGACCCATTGACTAGATGCATGGCATCTTCTAGATACATTATATCTATTTGGATACCCATGATCCAAAGTCCATAACCCATGACCCATGATCCATGATCCATAATCCATTTAGGGGGAGCGTCCTACGGATCCCCAAAATTACACTGGACGGACCCCTCAAGCAAGGGATCCGTGGGATCCGTGGAACAGTAGTGATTTTTCCTCTATAAATAGTGAGCCATTTCTTCATTGTAACTAACCCCTTTCACACACATTTTCTCTTAGTGTTGTAAACTCTCTAACCTCAGATCCAAAGGATCTTTCTATGTAGTTTTGTGTTTGTGTGATTCTCTAGGTTCCTCTTAAAGGTGACATCACCACCTCTTGAAGTCGAGCATGCTCAAGTCCATGGGTTGCCAAGCTTCATTATCATCAAGACTACTGATGTTATCTTGTTGATAGTTCTTTCTTCTCTCATTATAAGTGTTGTGTCGAAGACATAGGTGAAAGGTGTCTTAAGGATCAAGTCGAAGGAATTAGTGAAAGGTGCCGAGGATCCGTGTCAAAGGCATTAGTGAAGGGTGTCGAAAATCCGTGTCAAAGGCATTAGTGAAGTGTGCCGAAGTCCGTGTTGAAGGCGTTAGTGAAGGGTGCCTAGGAGTTGTGTCAAAAGCATTAGTGAAAGGTGCTTAGGGTGTACATTCGATATGGTGTGTCGATGTACAAGATAGATTAGTATTGGGTCAAAGGATATTGATATCCTTGTTGATGTTGTTATAAGGGTGGATCTCCTTTGGGATAGGTGTTGTGTAGTGTTGGGTAGTAGTTCCTCTTTGTAATGGAACTCGGTATCTAGCCTTATCTTGGATAAAGTGTAGGCGACGTTGTGATAGGTTTGGTTCTACCTCGTGGAAGAACCCGGTGTCTAGCCTTGTACCCGATAAAGAGTAGGCGACGTTTTGAAGGCTTCTCCGCCACAAGGAGTTTGTGTTTTGTAGTGATTACGAACTCTTGAGTAGGTGACTCGGGGAGTGGAGTAGGGCAAGGAAGGTGTCCTTGTAGCCGAACCACTATAAATACTCGCGTTGTGGTTTTGTGCTTCTTACTCTTTATCTTTACTTTACTTAAGTATATGCTTATCTATCAACATCTAACACACACATTCAAATAGATTGACATTAGTCGATCAAAATAGTTTAAAACGAAGTTTTAATCGGTAAAACTATTCAACCCCCCCTTCTAGTTTTCAACAATATGCATTAAAATCATATGAATCAATGTATGACAAACATTGTAAAATCCGTAAACATAATCAAACCATATATCTTTCACCAGGAGAGAATACAAGAGGTTTAGCCTTCAGTGGATGCTGTTGAAATCATCTTTGTCATTGATGGCATCTTCAAGATCTTGGATGGGTTAATGATTGGTGATTGAATGAGATAGGAGTTTTATGGTGGCTAGAGTTTTGGTGGAGTGGTGAATTTAATTCGTGTATAATGGATGTGTAATTGGTGTATTGGGTCGATTTATTTATAAGAGTAGAAGTAGGGTTACTCTTGAATTTCTTGGGCTTTAGTTGGGGTGTGAGTTTTCTTTGGTGTGAAGAAAATTTTGGCATCTATGTAAAACATAGATGTTGAAAATTGCATGTATAGATGTTTTGGCTTTGATAAACATCTAGGTAGAACCTAGATGCCTAAAGTCTTGTTGTGTCATGGCTTTTGGTGGGAGAAACAGAAGGTTGGCATATATGTGAAACATAGATGTTAATGAATCCCTATATAGATGCTTTTGTTTTGATAAGCATCTAGGTAGAACCTAGATGCCAAAATCCCTTTATCTCATGCATTTCATTCTCTTTAATAATATAGTACCTCTACTAAATGACTTAGTATTAATACTATTCTTGTGCATCTTTTAAACTTCTAGTCTTCATAGGTTAAAAACCATATGTTATTCATTCTTCATTCTTGTCTTGTAAAGTCACTATCTTAACTCCATTTAATCCATAACCTACATAATTTCAAAACACCACAAAGTAGCATATATAAAGTATAATAGCAATGTATAATCAAACAATTAATGTATCGTGAGGTGTATGTAAAATGCACCGATCAAACCTCCCCAACTTGACTCTTACTCTCCTGAGGAAGACTTCAAAAATAGTTTAGATAGAAATCCTTTTAAGCATATGGATCTTCAAAGCACATAACAAGCACACAGGTTAAATCTATCATTTGCAATTAATAGTGAACGATAATCTACTTGAAGATAAAGAAACTTATAATTGAAGGCCCTCACAAGGATAATCACTCATCTCTCAAGTGTTTAATGGGGTTATGTGTTTCACTCAATGTCATTCCTCAAGAGATGATTCTCCATAGGCTTGTAAATAGTCTCATTCGCCACTACTTAAGATTACATATGTGCACACTCAAATTGTCTTATAACGGGTTGTAACGTAAGGTACGGGTAAGGAAAAACACTTTAGGATAATGGGGTCTTTTCACTGATGGCAAGCTAATTATCTAAGTAAATACATTTACAAACGTGGTGTTGCTAAGCCATGACTCAATAAATAACAAACACAAACTATAAAACAACTTTTTCTTTGATTTTCTCTACTCTTTCTTAACTTAAACATAAGCAGGATGGCAATCCGTATGTTTTTTTTTTTCAAATTTTTATACACTTTTACCCTGCCATCATTTTGATCTGCTTTAACATAATACATCATAATATATATCACATGATAACTTGAACATAACATAAACTGATACTACTAGTGACCCGGATTAGGAGGATTAATAAACGTGGAGTATTTAAACATTAGCGTATGCGGGGGTAATAAATTGATGTTCTTCCCCATTTCTCCATAAATAACCATACTACCATGAGTCCATGTAACACCCCCAAAAATTGAGTTTAGCGGAAGCATACCAGTCTTGGGTGCTACTAATTGGTACCACAACACAAGTATAGAATAACGGGTTTTTCTTAAGAATATTCATCTATTCAAAATAAATCAAAGTTTACAATCAAATTAATGCGGAAATGCATGCCCATAATAAATAAGCGGTCCCCAAATACAATGATCGAGTCGCTCATGACCATGCCATGCCATTACCCAAGCGCCTCCAAAAGTAAACTATCGCCTCAATACCTGAAAATACATGTTAAAAGTGTCAATACGAGGTTGGTGAGTTCATAGGTTTAAGTAAAATACTTTGAGTTCCAAAAGAGCTTTGCGACCAAAGTGTCATCCATAGTGTCGCAAAACAGAGTTTACCTCCCGTAAAGTATCAATGTGGACCACAAGGTTTTCGAACGCAAAATAAACGTTCGCAAACAATTCAAAATTTACCATAGGCTCACATTGCCCAAGATCACAATATCATATCAAATAACTATTACGCAGGCTAATTCATAAACATTTAAGCAACCATCACGCACTAATCACATATATAAACTGACATGTTATACGTCATGGCAAGTTGGTGCATCCATAAATCCGGGTAAAACCCGGCAAGTTGGACAATCAAAGTCCGACGGTGGTCAACCACAATAGATCTATCCGTAACACTCGTACTACCCGAGCGGGACTTAATGTTAGGTCACCATAAGTTAACACAAGTATGTAGATGATAGAAATGAGGTGAAGAAGGAGGATGAACACACAAACACACGACAATATATGAAAGGTTATGCGTTGAGTATATTGAGTGAACAACCAACCTCTTAAATGAGAGGATACAATGTATTTATAGGGAAGGGAGCTAGGGCAACACTTCTAGTCCCTTCTTTAGCCACATGGGCTTTTGCATAGGCTCATGGGCTTTCTACATGAGCCCGACCTTAATTACTAACATAAAAGCCTATTTAAGCAACCTATTACATATAAGTGACTAACACTTGAAATACATGTTAGGAGTGATTCCAACAATCTCCCCTAAGTGTTAGGAATGATTCCGCAATCTTTATTAAGTTATTGGTGATGATGTAATAGCGGTTGCTTGACGTCTTCTAGCATTCTTCTTTCTTGTGAGAAGAAATGCTTTTGATTCAAACAATCTTCCCATGTGTGGGATCTTGTTTCTTTTGAAGTTTTCAGCTTTGACGTCTTTGTATTCTTGTTCTTTGTTCTGGTGTGGATGTGGTGATTGTATGTTGTTGTCTGCATCTGGTCAGCTTCGTTGCTCAGGTGTCTCCACGTCTTTCTCCATCATGCTCACACGTCTTTTGACTTTGGATTTTAGATGTGGTGTAGTTCTCTAGTCTTTAAACTGTGTAGATTCTTTAGCTTTGATGAAGAATCATTTTTACTTTTGAGTTGCCTTTCAAGAGAACTTCATTTGTGTTGGCATGAGCATGAGGAGAATCAGCACGATCTTTCCTCCCAGGAGCATCCATCAGCAGCTGCATAAATTTGGTTAGTAATAAGCTCCAATCGATGATTGTGGTCTTTTCTTAAAGAATTGACCACTACGATTGTTTTACTGATGAATGTCTTGATTCCATTCACCTTGGTCGGGCGAATCAGCCGTCTGAATCCCGTGGAGGGACAGTTGGCATTACATTGAACAAGTTCAAGTAATGACCCACATCTTCAGGACTCGATTCTTGAAAGGAATCTCCTTAGAGGGATTTCCAACACTTACAAGTTCGAACTTCGAGGGTGTTAACACATAGTGTGAAAACACATCTCTAATTCTAGCAAAGGTCGTTCTCGAACTAGAGTCCCTCAAGTAGGATAACACAATGTACCAAGTACATCTACGCCGGTGAGTCGAGGTACACCAAGCATCACCTCACGATCAGTAGACTGTTTGAGACATCACTAGCGTAAGCTACAAGGAGTTATCAGTGACTTCTTTGTCGGGTCGTTTGATGTTGACCATGGCAGGAGTTTCCATTCAATCACTAAGGATCAGAGTTGTGAATCCCCTCATAAATTTTCTCGACAGTATGCTAAAATCTGCGAAGGACTCTAGAATGTATCACTTGCATCCTTAATGTTGAACGACAACTGATGAAAGTTTGAGTGTTCCTATGAGATATTTTGATGAATCTCGTGGCTATAGACTCAATAGTGCACTTTGGTTTTCCTGAGCGGAGACTAGGGAGAGGGTCTCCTTCTTCAATACCAACAATCTCTAAGAGAGAGTCGATAGTTTACATAGGGTTCCCTGTGAGAATGAAACAAGCTTCTGTTGAGAGAAACTTGAGTGGCTAAGAAGGTTTAGTGCAGTGCGTCACTGGGTCCATGAAGACTTTATCTTCAATACCGGTGTCATCTAGTGACAGCCAGTAGCATATGAATTGAACCCGGTGTCTGCCCTAAGTTGAATAATTTGGAGGGCTATTTCTTTTCACCCTTTCTTTACTTTTCTTTTAATTCTTCAACTCCTTCTTTCTTGATTCTCATTTCTCCTTTTATAATCATACATAAGGTCTTCTAAATATTAACTATTGGTGGTGTCCTTAGGTAGATCCTCCGCTCTGGCGGATCATAGGACGTTTATCCTAAACTTAGTCACCTTATAACTCTATGACCATCCTATGTTGCCATAAAACCATTTTCTTGAAAATCTCTCAAAGTGTTTATGAATGAAAACATGTTTGTAACACTTGAGAGTTTTGTATTTTCAGAATACTCCCTCCACATGTGCTTATGAGTTTTGACAGACATACGCACAAATGAGGGTAGAGCGCTTGCTTTTGAATTGATCGACAAGATAGATAATTCCCCACGAGACACGGTTACATCACCGACTAAGTCGACTTGAGTTGTAAACACTCCTTGGTGAGCGTGTTTGACCCGTCAAAGTTCATGTCTACCAAGAGTTTCTCGGATGGTACATTCTACTAAGACTAGTCCTTCGAGACACATTTACATCACTAGCGAACTAGTTTGAAATTATTACTCGTCCCGGACAATTCTTTTCGAGTTATGACATTTTAAGAGCTAGTCAATTCAATGGTTAAGTCTATTTCCACTAAGATTCAATCACAATCCAACATATTTGTATCACACAATTTTTCTCCCCCTCAAAAATGGCATATTAATGTTATTTTTTTATGAAATTTTGATATCGAATATGACCATTTCGAGTTTTATGGGAAGATTTCCACGAAGAAAATTTTGTGAACAAAGATATTTTAGCAAGTACTCCCCCTCAACAAGTAATATTAGCTTTTGAGGTTCTGAAAAACACGAGAGAGAGTACTTGTTCTTTTGAGCAAAATTTTGAATTTTTTTGAAAATTTGATAAATTTTACTCAAAAGTAAGAAGCTTTCGCTCCTTTTATAAGGATTGTGGCACTGAAGCGTACCACAGGGTCCTTTCATTACAAGTACGGGTTGTACACTGTTATGTGTGCACAAGCCATAATGAATAAATAAATCAATCATCAAAAATACAATCAAAAGTGTTTAAAGGATTACCCAACAATTAGACACGACCGGGGACTTTCTCTTCACGTTGAAACATTGAGATAGAGAAACTATGTCGTCCTCCCACATAGCTTTCTAATCTCCTCATCTAATCCCGATGAAACATCCTTTCATCCAGCCTTTTAATTATCCTACGAGCTTCCTTTCTTTCTTCTGAGTTCCACCTCTTCTTTGAACCAATACCTTGCTGAATATCCTTTAACCGGTAAGCTAACCCATCCCGAACCATTTTCAATGTATGATCATAAAATTTGTGGATTTCTTCATATGCCATGAAGCAATTATGATGAAGCTCACTGCGGTAGACGACCCTAAACTTTGGCTTTTTCAATATGGTGTACTGAGATAGTTGATTAATGTTGGCAAAGTGTAGCAAGGGTTGGGTGAGATTGATCTGCTTTTGGTATGATTCGACCGCAAGTTGTAAATCTTCAACACGTTTTTGAATCACTTTGCTTTGAATGAAGATCAGTAGGGCTGTGATGTACTGAAGTTGAATTTCTATTGAGAAGTGTCTCATCCTTCCTTGTACCTTTGCAAGGTACATATCTTCGATGTCGTTTAGTGACAATCTCGAGAAATCTGCTTCAGTAAAGTCATATTCTTCTTCATCTTGTCGCTTGACCTTGATCTCTAACAAGAATGAATAACCCCATTTAGTCGCCAATGTGACCTTCATGATAGCAACGATCTTCTTATCACTCTTAACCTCCTTGTTCGACCTTTGAACTTGGCAGCTTCTGTAATACAATCTTCTCTTTGGTGACCAATGATGAATTCAGATTGCGATCGAGGTCATAGTCCACCACTTTTCAACACACAACTTGGTGGCATCTTTTCAATGGCTATATTTGTAGAGAAGATCTGAATCGGAATCTTGAAGGTGAGTGATGTAGCATACTTTTGGTGATACTTCCATGTTGAAGAAACTCGAGGTCATTGTTGAAGAAGAAGTGTGTGGAATATTAGGTTGCTCGGTCGGCCAATGGTTGGTAGCGGTTTTGTCCAATCGGTGTAGTATGGAGTGTTATCCTTTCTTGAAACATCGATGTTTGATTTGGGGTTTAGCCGATCGATGTTATTGGACATTGCACGGCAATGTTGTCCAAATGATATTCGACTTCAATTATACCGCTTGAGCTTTCTTTCAACAAGTTGAATGCGTCGTTCTTTATCCCTGCAATTCCCCTTTCGTCATCTTTTTAATCTTGAACTGATCTTGGATAATCTTTACTTGCTCCATTGTACGAACGTCTACCAGTTCTTGACCTTCAGGTAACCTAGGCGTCACATCAACCGTCTGGCTGAACCAATCATACTCCTTTGTGTCGTCTTCGTCTAACCAGGAGACGACCGAACTTGGTTTCTTCTTCTTTGGTTGGGAGGATGATTCCGGTTGTTGTTTAGGTGATGGTTGAGGTGATGGTTGTTGTAGGGGCTCAGGAATTTCTTCAACTTCACCACCGGTATATGTGAAGTAATCACCGGTTTTCTCCAGTGGTGGTGGAGAGTCAGTATCCTGAGGTTTATCAGATGATGGAGGTTGTTGAGAAGCTTGAGTAGTTGATGTGGTGGTGGTCTTTGGCGGTGGTGGTGGCATGGATGATGATGACTCGCCAATCTTCTTTAGACGTTTTGCATTCGGGTCTTTATCCGTGTCATCATCATCTCTTGGTCTCTTTTCATGACCAGCTGCTTCCTTGCACGTAGTCTTAAGTTGATATGAGACAAGTACCTCATAGAGCTTTGATTCATCAGGTGTGAATGTAGGAGCTCGAGGAGACATCTGTAATATCAGCTGTGAAATCAAATCAGCTTCAGTGGCATTAGGAGGCGGGACTGGGCGGGTTTGCATGACCACCGGTGTTGTTGTAATTGTTTGCCTGACCAGTGTCTTAAGTGTTGGGTAGAGTTGTCTTGAGAACATTTCTTTAGTCACTCCAGGGACAGTTTGGAGAAGGAAGTGATGAGTATAGTTCCTGATCTGCTCGTCCGTTTCTCCTTTAACGTCTCTGTTGAGGAATAACTTTATCTAATCTCTTTCCTCTACGAATGTGTTCATCTCTTGAGAAAGCTCATTGACCCTGTCAGCTAGCATGTTCAATTTTCGATCCTGAAGACTTTGTTTACATTTTCTGGATTGATGCAAGGCTTTCTGGATCTTGGCTTTGGTTCAAGATGCCCATGTATCCACCTTTTTCTTGACTGATTTTGATGATGATTTTGTTGTTGTTTCTTTGGATGGTGGTGGTGATGAGTGAGAAGATGATTCTGTTGTGGAAGTGTCACAGGATTGCTCTGAGGATTGCTCAGGGTTGTGTTCAGGATTTTCTTGAATGTAGTTATCTATTTCAATTCTGATCCTTTCTTCTTCGGCCTTCTTAGCAATTTCCTCTTCTGACTTCTTAGCAAGTTCTTCTTCAGCCCTTTCCCTTTCAGCTTCCTCCAGATCTTTCTCTGTTATTCTCTCATCAGTATCTTGCTCGTCATATTCAAAGTTGAACATCACTTGATCTTCTTGCTGCTATTGCTCTCAGATTCCTTGGTGGTGGCACCGGTTCCTTACCGGGTTGATTAACCGTGTCAAGAACACCACCGGAACCTCCAGGCCTTTCGATTGTTGAAGTTCGAACTCTTTAGCAACATGCTCCTTTCTGAGTTGATTCAGAGTTTTACGGTATTCTTTGTCTCCATCTTTAGGATCATACTCAACATCCGAGTCTTCCTCTTCTTCTTCCACTCGCTTCTTCCCTTTGTCGGATGAGGGACCCACAGTGTGTCCTCGACTTACGGGTAGATGTATCATATTTTTGCTCTTTAGATTAGATAGTCAGATCATCTGACTCAGTTTCAGAGTTGTCGTCATGTGGAATTGGTTCCAGTTCAACTTTAGGACAAACGATCTGAGCTGGGACTCTTTTCTTTAGGCTTGGATGCCTTTTCTTATACTTGGTAGTGCTGCCAGTTCTTCCAGTGCTTCCTGTTCTCTTTGCCTATGTGGTAGCCACTGAAGTTATCTTTTCATCCATGAACCCAACTTTCCCAGCACGCACAACTTCCTTATAACGAAGATATGACAGAAGAACCTTGATTTCATCAGTGATCAAGCAATCAAGTAGTTCCGCACCTTGTTTTCGTGTTGAGGAGTCTTTGAATCTGACAGTATTCAAGGTCGGCTCATACAACATTGAGTGTGTGTTGGGGTCATTGATTCTCATTGGGATGTCCTGGTGCTTCCCGAGGAGGTTGTGGATCAACAACTTTGTATATCTGATGAAAAGGATTTTGGAGCCAGGTTTCCTGTAATGTTGCATCATGTCTTCCCAAATTAAGCTTGCATAGTTAATGTGTTTCTTATTAACCATACCCCAAAAGGTTTGAAGATGCATCAGCTTTGGGTGTTCATGTCCACTATCTCTCCCTGAGACTGACTTGACGATCATGATATAAAGAGTCCGCCAGGGTTGTGGGATGTTCTTGAGATAGACACTGGAATGCTTTGTGATGATGCCAGAAGCTTCGTCATATCCAATGTCAACCATGAACTTCAATACTTCCTCTTCACTTGGAGTTGGAACATATTCAGTAGAGCGAATAACTGGTAGAAGAAGAATGACACGAAGATCTGCCACTGTAACTTTGACTTCTTTGGTGCCAATGGTCACATTCACTGCATCTTGACCATCGATTTTGTCCATGGTGTGCCAGAACTGATGAATGTATATTTCTGGCACATAAGCAGAGTTAGATAGCATGAGACGGAAGGCATGATCCTTGAGGATGTCAACTGCAACTCTGCATGAGGATTCAGAACATGTGAAGTTGTCAAAGTCGACTCTGAGACTGTTCTTTCTAATAGTTTTGTGTTAGTCCGCAGGGAAGATATCTGCCATCGTGAGTTCATTAGGGGCATTGAGATTTTCCTGATTGACGTCTATTTCGCGATCTGAAAGGTATTGAGACAAAAGAACCAACATAGCGAAAGACATTATGTTAGTCTAAGTTTGATTTTATTGTCCAATTATTTGATTAAATGTTATCATATTTATGAATGTTACGAGTCCAAAGTCACATTAAGTCCAATTGTATGAAGTTGATGTGATAAGTTACGTGAGTATGTTAATTTTGAAGTTTTAATGTCCAAATATCACTTTAACACGCAACATTTAAACTTTTGATAGCTTAAGAGTAACATTTTGGTTTTCGTGACTTATGAGTAACTATTACAACTATTTTACGCGTAACATTTCAAGATAAAGTGAAAGTTAGCTTAGGCGTACGCATGTGAGCTTATGCGTAAACGAGGAGCCTTAGGCGTAGGTGTAAGCTAAGCGTAAGGGCAACCCTTAGGCGTAAGAATTTCTTACGCGTAAGAGCATAACCTTAGCTTATATGCTTACGCGTAAGCTTTGGCAAATGGAGTTACACGTAAGGTTTACTCGTAAGAGTAGCTCGTAGGCGTAAACATCCATGTTTACGCATATCCTTCCAGGATACGCGTAGTCCCACTGTAGACCCTTATGCGTAAGTTTTACGCGTAAGATTGCTCTTATGCGTAACCTTTACGCAATAGGTATTCCATATTGTTAGGAATTAGAAAATTTCTTAGTGAAGAGTCGGTCACCCCAAATATTATCTAGCATAAGTTAGCTCGTAGACTTGTCGTTATTTACGTTACTTAGCAGTTTATTAGTTATTTAGTAGCTTAGTTTAGTTTAGTGCAACACCGTGGAGGAAGGACGGGTCTTTACCCACTATCCCGATCCACGGGCCGATAGGAGGTCGTGTCTTATGTAACTATAAATACCCTTCCATCCATGGAAGGGTGGTGCTCATAATCTAATACTCTACAATTTGTGTAACTCTCTAGCAAGAACACCCTCTCTCTACTTTCTCTCTCTAAAATGGAAAACATGTATTTTGATCTCCCAAGACCACCCGAATCATCAAACACATAATATTTGAATCCTAACAATTGGTATCAAGAGCCATGGTTATTGTGTTGTGTTGTTTAGGGTGATTCTTGTGGTTTGACACACGGTTTTTATGTGGTTTTTGATGAATTCGTTTATATGGTTTTTTAAGCTTGTTGATATGGTCACTCATCACGTGCTTTTTGATATGTGGGGTGTTGATAACTGTTTTATTACAGTTTTGATATTTGGTATAAAACTGCTTTTGATATGTGGTCATAATGGGTCTAAACTGATGCATTTTCATATACATCTTTCTGGGTTTGAAACTGTTCTAAAAACTTCTGGTCATGTCATTCATACTAGCGAGTTGGGTAAATGATATCAGTTTTATGTTTTGGGTCAAAGTGGTCTTTTGTGGTCATTACGGGTATAATATTTACATGGTGGGTTCGGTCAAACTGGCACTCAAGAACGATCATAGCGGTTTACGGGTTCGTTATGAATATGGCGGGAAAAGTGGTCGGAAAACTCATCGGAAAACAGAAAAATCTTGCTAGCGACTTAGTCACAAAACAGACCTGGCGACTTGTCTATACAGGTCGTCTAGATTCAGTACTGAGTAGCAATTTATGCTAGCGACTTAAGGACAAAATTAGCGACTTGTTCTTGAACAAGTCGTGGCGAATAGTGCTAGCGACTAAGTGCTGGCGACTAAGTGCTAGCGACTAAGTGCTAGCGACTTAGTGCTAGCGACTTAGTGCTAGCGACTTAGTGCTAGCGACTTAGTGCTAGCGACTTAGTGCTAGCGACTAAGTGCTAGCGACTTGACTCTTGACTACGGCTTATGAACAGAAAGGAAGATGATGAATCGACACAAAGACCAAAACCTGATGCAACAAAATACCAATACCATTCAAGACTCTTGACCTCAGTTCTAAACATTCATTGGTCCATTCTCAATCAGATAACGAGATGAATTGAAGAAAGCTTAAATGATCCGAATCAATTTACAACATTTACATCTCTACATCATATATTAAAAGGGTAATCATGATCTCAGTCTACTTCAAGAGTCCAACACAAGTTAGAACTCACATCATAGGTCTTGCTAACTTCAGTCATCATACAAATGCATCAAAGATCAAAGGTATGAACTAAAGATATTCGATCTCAGTTTTCATGATTCGTGGTTCTCCAATGAAACATCAAGACTATCAAGAGTCTTAGACACAAATCAATAAAATCTTCATAGATCTACAAAAGGACTCAAAAAGGATGAAAGTAAATGATCTCTGTTTCGTTCCTTTGTGAGTGGTTATTGAAACACATAGATATCAGTTGATCTATTCACAAAGGAACATATACCTCATTGATCTTTTGAGACTGAAATTATAACGAAATGAATACATGAATATCTCAAGATCTCAGAATTAATTTCGTGCTACTTCATGACACATCAAGACTGACGTTTGTCATTAAGCACAATGTCTCATCTTCATCGATCCAGGTGCTAATGATAATATCCGAAAAGAAAGATGTGGTTTTAACAATATTGTTAATTCCAATCTTTGATTCGTTTAATTTGTAAAACAATCAAAACGTTTTGATAATATTCGACTATAAAGTAATGAGTTTAACAAGTTTGTTAACTCAAAACTTTGAGTCGTATTGGTCCTAAACAACTATGATAAGAATTAATCAAGATCATTTAAAACCTACCTTGTTCCCTTGGAAATGATCTCTAATCCGTACTCACTATTTCATGCCATCCCTGTGGCGTTGTGGATGAAGTCATGCCAACCCTGTGGCGAGATCAACGTGTAATGAAGGTTCTCGTTTGACCTCTTGAAACGCTTAGGCTGAAAAACTATTTGATGTCTTTGGATTGAATATTTAATCATCCTTGTCGAATGATTAATTATATGAACGATGTGGGTCTGATATCATTGATGGGGGCGGATTATCTTGAGGTGTGTGACTAGGGTTTGAAAGGTGTGAGAATGGTTAAGAGAGGCGATGCATTTGTGAAGTATTAGGGTTAGGATGTGAGATGTGTGACTGTTTAATACCCTCTGTATTAGGGCGTTATGTGGAACTGTTCTAATTTTCTCTTGGGCCGTGTATTGTTAATTCTGGGTAATGAAACTGGGCCTTGTAATTCTATTGAATTTAATGGGCTGACTATAAATGGGTGACCCTTTTAATTGAATTGGACGTGGGCTTTTGTGTTTAAACCGGTTTGGACTGAACTCGTGATGGGCTCGCTGAATGCCAACACAATGCACAGATATGTTGCAACGAATTATGAAATTAACATGTGTTATTGATTGCATAAGTGAGTGGTAATTTTTCTGTATGTTGGCATGGTATAAAACTTCATGGTGGATATAAGATCACGGCTTGCGCTTAGTTTTGCGATAAAGATGGCGTCGGGATTTTTTTTGTACGGATATTGATTACGGGACTCTTGTGTTTATATTTTATTTGGGTTTAAAATTAATTTATCTGGACTGAATATAAATCAAGTGGGCCGATGTTAGATTTGGATTGGATTGGGCTTAATGGATGTTTGATCGGATGATTATTGGTGATGATGTGATTTGATGATGAGACTCGTTGGGTTATACAATTTGACACTTTGATGTATACTTTTTCACGATAAATATCATGTCACGGATAGAAGTGTTTATTGGAGTATGTTGCCTACTGGGGTGTTTGTTCGGTATCTTTTATTTGGATTTGAAGTATGGTTTGCTGGGCGTGTTTACTTATTTCGTCTTCTTTCTTTCTACCCTTCGCGAAGATGACTTGTTTGGGCATTTACAGAGTGTGATAAAGACTTGGCTATTTAGTTATGGTTGTGATTCTTTCTCGATTAACCCACAACGTAGCTATCACTTCGGTGTCTCACGCAGTTGAGGATATGTCAAGAGGTTTTGTACATTAGGGTACACCGTTTCTTCTTCACAAGAATTAGTACAAGGTTAAGTAACAAATCTGGGGATTTCTACTTCATGATCAAGTTTGGTATATCGGGTTTACTTCTCCATGTGGTCACTACAATAGCCGACTGATTGCGTGAATGATGTGTTTACCAAAGTGTTAATTGGATGGTTGATGATGTTGGATAAGAATTTGTTGATGAACCACTGCATGTTCCCCTAAAACAGATATTCTCTGAAACCAAAGTCGTCGTAACACATTCAAGCTGACATTGTTTACGGTTTTGTCTTGATTTTGTAAACTCCGCGAAAGAATCTATTTCTCGGTTTAAATCATAGACTTGTAAAATCCGTGATAATGGAAACATCCCGGTATTAGTAAAGTGCATTTCGGATCTATCTTACGGTTTATTCTTGGTTTTGTAAAATCCCAAAAGAAATTATTTCTCGGTTTAAACCATAGAGTTGTAAACTCCGTAATGATGGAACCATCACGGAGAAAGGAAAGTGTATGTTGGGATCCTTTACGATCTTTGGTGCTACGGTTTCTTCTTGAAGAAGGGATAAAAGGTGTACTTCATGATTTGGATGTGTGTTTGGATATTCGTCATGGCAAGTTTGGTTATTACATGGTTTTATGGGGTTATGTGCTTTTAACCATGGTCGGGATGAAACCATTATCATAGTTCACTTAAAACGTCAAAGAAGGCTAGCTTTAAGCTTTTAATCAGAAGATGTGACAACGGGGTTAATTCACTATCATGTGTTTGAGGTTGAAGTGAAATATCACGGGCAAGTGTACTTAGTATCTGAAGGTATCGGGGATGGATGGATGAAGATTCTTCATGATCCTTGTTCAAGCTTATTATCAAAAACGAAGACTTGGAAATCTAGTTATTGTTGGGTGACTTTTACCTTTTCTTTTATCACTTGGGGAATTGGGCTCTTATCATCTCAAAATAACTATCACTTTAAGGAGTTACGTTGTAGTGCTCGATGTCACATTCAATTGTGGATTTTCAAGAGGTGATGTCGTCTTATACTTGATGGTTGGTTGGATGAAGAGTATAGAGTACTTAGAGATTCAATGGAGGATGAAGTCTCGCACACGCTCTTTGTTTCATATGTGCAAGTTTAAGTCACGAGTTCGGGTTAGTTTACTTGAGGTCAAATTCATCATATTGGTTTTTTTCATCGGTTGTCACTACAAAGAGCCTACTGAATGATAATGGGGATGATTACATGTTTTGCTAAGAGAGCGAAAAGAGAGATTATGACGTTTGAATACAGCAGTTCATGCCTCGTTCTCCAAAGAAAAGAAAAGTGTACGTGTCGGTGCGCTTTATCTTCCGAAGAAGAAAATCTTCTAATTAATGACCATTCTCATCAACATGCTTCATGCTTTTTCCATGCGCTTGGTAATAAAGTGAACCGGGCTACCATCGATTGTTTTCTCATTCCACTTGCTCGATTATAATGAAGATGGCGACATCTCGTCGCGATTTTATGGGAGAAGTGTGAATAGAACATTCGGATGATTTTCACTTATTTAGTCAAGAATGGCATCTCCGTATGCAATTCTTGAGGGGGAGAAGAAGTGTGAATTTTTTGCATTGCTGATTGATATTTGAGAATTTAAATGGTCATACGGCTCGAAACTCATGTAAGAACCGAGCTTCTTATTATCGGGTAATCTTCACATGGAGTTTCTCTCTTCTATGAGCCGTTGGTTGACATCTTCACTCGGATTGATGAGTTTATCGACAAAGTGCTTCCGGTTAATGCTTCACGTATACATCAACATGATGATTCCGAACAATCTCTCTGTTCTTGTTTGATGTGATTGGTAGTTTGGCGTTACCATCTTGTGTGTTCGTTGCGGCCTTATTGCTGATTTCCTTGATGAACATCTTTCAGTTCTTGTTTGATTGGGAGAGATTCTAGTTAAGGGATTTGTAAGATGTAAGTTAATTGGGATGCTTTTGGTGGGATGATTTTTGTGGGTTGAAGATGTTAACAATCTATTCCCCAACCGCACAATCTTGAAGAAGGTCGAGTCTCAATTCATTCTACATTTTCGCTACATGTTAGAAGACTAAAGACGAGTTGCATTTATCGATCTAAAGACTTCTTCTTAATCTGGGCATTTATCAAAGCAGTTGTCGGTTTAGGGGAGCACTAATTGGGAGAAAGTTATAAGTCGATTCAATTCCCAATTAGACTTGCTCATATTCTTTAGCAAATGACTACTCGAGACGTTGATATTGACTATTGTTGGACATTTGACACAAGGTGATTACTTGAGTTAATCATTTATCACTTATTTGAGATTGAAGTTGACTTTCACAAAGGCGTGTTCTTATTTGATAGCTTGCTCGGGCTTAAGAATTTGAGTTGAAGACTTGGCTTATCTAGTTACCAGCAATCGAGGTGGATGGTTGAAGACCGTTAACTATCACTATTAGGAGTTACTCTGTTTTACTCGATGTCACACGATATGATGGTGTGGATAAACGCAAGAGGTGTTAATGTCTCATACTTTGTTTGGGTAGTGAGTACTTAGAGATTTGCTTGAAGCATAAATTCTCTACACCGTTCTTCCATCATTAGGTGCAAGCTTAAGATACAAATGTGGGAAGTTGACTTCAGCTTTCAAGTATGGTATAGCGGGTTTTCTTCTTCATGGTCACTTCAAATTGTCTCTGAAGGGTTGATATAAATAGTCGAGAGAGTCTTGACAAGTTGATTCTCACAAAGAATTCAAGTGTTCTTCTCAACAAATTTCTAGTATACGGGCTTTCAATGAGTTCTTGATTTTGAAGTATCATTTCGAGAAGGGGAAGGAGACACGCATCTAAACGCGAGTAAACTTTGATGAACTTAATACTTCTAAGTAATTGAAGATATCCCGGAAGACAAATGTTATTACATGAGAGAAACTCAAGGTTTGACTCATGACGAGTAAACTTGATGAACTTAATTCTTCTAAGTGATTGAAGATATCCGGGAAAACAAATGTCATGACCGCATAGAAACTCAAGGTTTTACTCATTAAGGCGTTAAGTGTTATTATTCCAACTACGTGGGGAAGTGATGTTAGAAAAAGTTTCAAGATAAAAGAAGTACACTAGTGTGTGGTGATTTCGATGGTATCGCAATGATCGGGGAGAGATCGTGTACATTGGGGATGCTCATTTGTTTCACTTGAGTGCTTAATCGATTCGAAATATAATCACTTATTCGGTGTTGACATCCGCAGAGATTGTCACCCGCAGAGATAATCGGTGACTTGGCACGCTTCTTCAATGTTATCGCTTTTTCATTCCTTGTGTATTGGTATACTTGGATACTTGAGCTTCATACACATTCATCGTGACGAAAGATGTGAACATAGGGAGGTGTTCTACATTACCCTCTTGATGTGTATTCGGAGAGTTCTTGGATATTGGTGTACTTGGTTCTTGAGCTTCATACACGTTCATCTCGGAAGAAAAATGTGAACATGGGAAGGTGTTCTTCATTCCCTCATGAAGTGTATTTGGGAGAGTTCTAGAGCATTATACAAAGAGGTGACTACAACAATTCAACTACTTGGGGAATTGCTCTTTGACACCTTTTGGAATGGATCGCCGACTTCATGGTTATAAAATTTGAGAAGATTATTTATGTGTGGGATGATACGTTCTTGTTCTTATGGATGATATAACCCCGACGGAGATTCTCGATTATCGGTCTTAAAAGGAGCAATGATTTATGATAATGGTGTGCTTCTCTGCACCGGCTAAGGAAAGCTTGAAATAGAGCTTGAATCGCTTTCCTAAAGGATTTTCGGTTTGGGGGAAGTCGCCAGAGTCTCACTTTCGCTTGGTTCAATTTCTTTCTTGATTCAAGAGCCACGAAGCTTTGGTGGTGAATGTTTAAGAGTTGATGACTTCTATCTTCTACGACGTCTCGCTCGATATCCTTATCTCGGTACTCGTATCATCATCTTCTTTAACTATATCATCTACTCTATCTTTGTATATATTTATCCGAAAAACAAAATAGAAAAATATAAAACCAAGAAAAGAAAATAGAAAAATATAAAACCAACAAAACCCATAAAAATCGAAAATTTGAAAAATTCCAAAATATGTTTTCCTAGACATGTCTTACGTATCGATAACATCTACGGTCTTAGAAATGTCATTCAATAATGGCACGGGACCATAGATGAAGTTCGAGCAGAGGTGTAAATATTTTTTTTTAAACATGTCACAAACTATGGCTTGCGCTTACTTGATCGTAACCCGTGCTAAAACTATGGCTTGCTATCATTTCAGATAGCAACCCGCTCTTATAAAGAAAGGAAAGTGCTACGCTAAACAATTTTCAAATATTTCGTGCACTTATCCTAAAACAATTTAAGGAAAGTATGTCGAAGGACTGCTGTTCCTACACAAATGTTTTTCCTTCTAAAATTCTTCAGAAAAATATTTGGTGTTTTCTAAAATGGTGGAAAATGAGTTGCTTTTAAAACAATCAGATTCAGAGTTTTTGTTAAATTGAAAACTCTATCAATGACTTCAGCGCTTTTAATTTTTCATAAAATGAGTCATGGATTGAGGGGGATAATGTTTTTTTTTAATCTACATCATCTAACGGGCTTTCTTAATTATCCTAATATGCTTAATTAAAAATGATGTTAACCTATGTTGAAGGACTAGGTGCCTAGGATATGATTGCTAGGATTAGATGATTAGAGTTTGATGAACACATTATTCCTATACATTTATGTGATCTGATTGATATGTTGCATTGACTCTTATTAGTCGATTGTTGTTTGGGTGATGTCGACCACCATATATTTGTATGTGTGTTCACTAACGTATGCAGGTATATTGGTATAAAAGAATGTTCCCGATCCGGATCCCACAATTGAAGATGATTGGATGCCGAAAGGAAAGGGTTACTATATCTTGGGTTGACAAATGAAGAAACGGAGCTTAATTGGACTTCTATGGAGAGTTGGCATGAAATGCAACGTAAGAGGTCTTCTTGCATCGTGAGATGGTTTTCTTCAAGAAGTGAAGAAACGGAGCTTAATGGACCTCGGTTGGCATTCAAAATGCAACGTGAAGAAGTCTCACCGCATTTGCAGACGGTTTTTCTTCCAACCCTACAACAACAACAACGGAAGCTTCTCAACCATCGGTTCATCTTTGTGCAGGATACCATTTTTAAACAATTTTTGAGTAAATTGAATTAAATTGTGTTGAAAATGGAAAAATGTTGTTTTGAAAATATATTGGACTAAATTTTGAAAATCACCGGACTTCTTTTTAACAAAACCTAAGTCACTCAATTATTGACTTCTGTCATCGATTGAGGGGGAGAGTGATTTAAAATAAATTATTTTCAAACAACATTGCTTCATAAAAGTCCGTGTGTACGTAAATAAGTGGTGATCTAAAGATTTAATGTTATGTCATGGTATGATTTTTTCTTTAGAATCAAGGTCTTTCAAAATGAAATTTTTTCTGTTCTTGTTTGATTGTGAAATGATTTTGTTTTACTTAAAAGATCTCTTAAAAACTATCATACCTGACACTAACAATCTTTAATGTCTTATTATGGTCCTTATCTGTCATATTTCAAAATTGAATCTTGCCACGTCTTTCCCCAAATTTTTCTAAATGATTTAAATCGGTTGGGATCACAAATCTCAAATGGTTTGATATTTCGATCGGGTAAAGATCGTGTTTTAAATCTCAAATCTGTTTTAAATGGAATTGGTTTTAGTCCTTTAAAGGCACTCCCGCCTCCATGTGCCAAACGATTTCAATATACATAATGCACATGTTGAGGAGGAGGATTTATCCAAAACCAAATGAGTATTTAAACAAGGCCACATATTCTCCCATGTTTTCTAAACCCTATTAAATCACTTGGGATCCAAAATCTCAAAGGGTTTGATATTTTTGATCGGGGAGAATTTGTGATTTAATAATGAAATTTGATAAAAGGTGATCGCTTTGATTTGATTGTGCAGTCGCTCTCTCATATGTGCTAAACGCTTTGAATCTCGAAGCACATATTGAGGGAGCAAAACCATCGAGGTACAAAAGTTTTTTAAAAAGAGATTTATAAAGTACCTTGATTATGTTTTCAAATGGTTTCTTAAATGGCTTTTGTAATCGTGGATGTGCTTCAAAGAACTCTTGCCTCTATGTGATAAAAATGATTTCAAAAATCCTATGCACATATTGAGGAGAGAATTTACCAAAGAAAATCAAATGGCTTTTCTAAGGAAATTGTGATCAAGAAATTATTTCAAAGAAATTATTTCAAAGAACTCTTGCCTCCATGTGCTAAACAATTTAAAAATCATATGCACATGTTGAGGGGAGCATTTTCTAAATGATCAAAACTATTAAGGTACAAAATGCTTTGATCTCGTATCACAAGTACCTTGATTGTTTTTCCAAATGATTTTCAATTGGTTTCAAAGAAGAATGAACTGTACCAATAGACCGACCATTTTACTTTATGCATGGTGTTATAAGGATGGTTAGGTTAGGTAATTGTTCCCGATCCGCCGAACCGGAGGGATCTACCGAGGACAATCCACTAGATAGTGTAGAGTCCTTAGGTATGATGAAAAAGGAGAAAATGAGAAATGGGAAGAGTGCGGATGAGGCAGAGCTAGTCTTGGAATAAACCCAACAAGGTTCTAGTTATGAAGTCTCGGTAAGCAGAAGGGTTGAAGAATGAAAAGAACCGAATGTGAAAAAGGGTGAAAAGAAATAGCCCTCCATCAATTCAACCTTAGGGCGAAACCGGTTCAATTCATATACTCTTGGTGGTTACTAAGGTAACACCGGTATTGAAGACAAGACATCATGGACCCGATGATGCCTTGCACTAAAACTTCCCAAACCACTCAAGTTCCTCTTAAAGGGCTTGTTTCATTCTCACGGGAACCTACATAATCTATCGACTTTCTCTTAGAGATTGTTGATATTGAAGAAGAGACCCTCTCCCTAGTCTCCCAAGAAGGAACCAAAATGCACTATTGAGTCTAGAGCCAAGAGATCATCCACAATATCTCGCTAGGACACAAAATTCTTGTAGAATTGCTTTTCACACAATGTGGAAAGTAAGTATATATTAAGAGTCCTCGCATTATCCTTGTGGTATTGCGGAACATCCGAGTGATATGAAAATATTCACGATGAAGATGGAAATCCTTCTAGAGCCAACATCAAACAAGCTCTTGGTGGGTGACATGTGAGATCTTCTCGTAAGATCAAACTTGTGACAACCGGATAGAAACAATGGGGCGATTCATCTTGAATCAACCTTGGTCCAGAATGGATTTGACGAATACTTTTGGAAAAACCGCTCGATGTGCAAACCTTCTTTTCTAGCACGTCGAATGTGTACTTATGTTTTCAAATTCAAAAGTATCTCGATTGAAAATACTTTTAGAAAAACCGCTCGATGTGCGAATCTCTTCTTTTCGCTAGCATGTCGAATGTGTACTCATTCTCTAATACAAAAAGTATTTTGATTGAAAATTGATCTTTCTCATAAAACCTTCGTCGTATTGCAAAACTCTTTCTTCAAGCAATACGCGATTGTTTTAAAATCATTTTCATCAATCGGTGAATCTCAATTATTGGTTCACTCACTCCGTGTTGTCTTCTTTGAGACGTTCCGGTTTGAGAACAAATAGAACAACAAGCGAAACCACGTCAAGGAGATTCTTAGGAATCCTACCGATCACAGGCGGTATTTGTAATCGATCAACGGGAACCGTGGGCCGTGTACCTCAATTCGAAAAGTGGTCAAAGACACTTTCGTGTGTTTTATTGCTAACTCGTTGTTTGCGGTACACTTGGACGGTTGCGGTGATCGAATTGAGAAGTCAATCCAAAAGCCGCATGCTCACAAGATCCACACTTAATTTGAAGAAATCATGATCGGTGCATATCTACATAACCGGTTCGATATTTTTATACTATGCTTCGCTTTCGCTTGCAAATATCATGAACCGATAAGGCTTCCGCTACTCGATGGAAAGATGTCATGATTCAAAAGTGTGAGCATGTCGGTCCGAAAGTCACAACTTCACATGATGGCAACATTACTATGGATGATCCAGAGATTTCTTGTGGTGATGATCTCAAAGAAAGCTCGAAGATCATCAAGATGTGGATCGGTTCAAAGACCTCCACTGAAAGTACAAATCAATGCGGACTTTGAAGTTGCACTACAAAAGCACAAAGATTGCGGAAATGAAGAATTCAAGTCTACGAGCTCAAGAACAATGTCAAGAATAGAATGCTAGGATTCGAAATGTAAAACATGGGGTGACCTCCCTTAGGGGGAGATTGTTAGGAATTAGAAAATTTCTTAGTGAAGAGTCGGTCACCCCAAATATTATCTAGCATAAGTTAGCTCGTAGACTTGTCGTTATTTACGTTACTTAGCAGTTTATTAGTTATTTAGTAGCTTAGTTTAGTTTAGTGCAACACCGTGGAGGAAGGACGGGTCTTTACCCACTGTATCCCTGATCCACAGGCCGATAGGAGGTCGTGTCTTATGTAACTATAAATACCCCTTCCATCCATGGAAGGGGTGGTGCTTCATAATCTAATACTCTACAATTTGTGTAACTCTCTAGCAAGAACACCCTCTCTCTCTACTTTCTCTCTCTAAAATGGAAAACATGTATTTTGATCTCCCAAGACCACCCGAATCATCAAACACATAATATTTGAATCCTAACAATGCGTAATCATCATGAACACCTTAATCTGATTCTTTACGCGTAATCAACCTGTAACAGATAAACATAATAACATGATTACATAATGATCCTAACACTTTCAGAATCACAAAACATGTATAAGATTGAACTAGATATGCACAGAACAGCTTAGGCGTAAGAATACTAAAACCCTAAACCCTAGTTCTACGCATAACAAATTCAATAATAGAAAATCATCAAGATTGTTTTCTCACTATCCTAGATGTCTTATGAGTATACTACAACAAGTTTTAACATGAAATACTCAAAGAATCAGAAGATTCAAATGTCACGACCCTATAAACCCTAAAATCAAATTATCAACTTTTTGTTGTTTCTGGGTGAAATCTAAGGTCTATATCATGTAATTAAGCATGTTATAACAATACCGAGACCAACTAATTACATCAAAACAATCTTATGCGAAAACCCCCAAATCGAACATAAACCCTAAAATTCAAAAATTATCAAATCATGTTTATGGGTTCAAGTTAGTGATGGAAATGGGTGTAAAACAAATTTATGAAAGTTTTGACACTACCCATAACATCACAAACACATTGGAAGATTCCTTGTTCATACGCATACGCGTAAACCAAAAAATCAATCATTTTGAAAGATTTAACTGTTGGATTTGAAAGATTTTGAAAACCAATGTTTAAAATCATGATCGAAAATGATTACAACTTACAGTTTTTGATTTTGTGGAACGGATTTGTGGTTTGAATTCTAGCCGTGGGATCTTGGAGGTTGAAGAAATAAATGCAAAGTAGTAAATGCTTTGAATTTGTTAGGTGGATTTTTTGTTAAAAATTATTTTTCAAAAATGACAAAATCAGTCTCTCCACCTTAACCATTTTTAACCAAGACCCATTGACTTCCGCTTTGGTTAGACAAAACTCATTTTGGGAAAGAAACTTAACGATACTCCCCCTCGACTTTTGAAATGATGAAATTTTAAAACATTTAAGTCCGAGGAGAGTATTTAACAAGAAACATATCCACCATTTCTGAAGAAACAACATATTTTTTTTGGTAAGATGCAAGTACAAGGTTTTATAAAACTGAAAATATTTACTTTCTCCCCCTCAACACTTGTTCGAGAAAATTGTGAAATGTTTGATAGAACGCAGTGTTGACGGAAGAATTGTACTTGCAATATTTGAATTTAAGGTAGAAGATTATTTTTGTATTTTATCAGATTTTAGTTATATCTATATATTATATATAACAGGAGGCATGACACGTAGATTATTCCACAAATGTCCACCTCAATGCCATGTAATTCTTTTTTAATTCCATGTAATCATTAGTTGTCCACCTAAGCATTTTTTTAAATTTAATTAGCTATTATTTAATTTTTGGATTTTTTTTATTAATTTTCGAAATTTGTTTATAAAAAAGGAGCCTTGCAAGGATTGAACCTTGGTTATTTGGTTGAATAACATGTGTGTTTACCACTAAGGCAACATGACTTTTTGGAATATATGTTGCAAGTCCAAAATTATAAATCTATGCAACCAATTA